>CM051237.1:82107093-82620063 GCA_027917425.1 Gastrophryne carolinensis
ATGTGTCAACCTTGCTTTATCCGCTTTACCACAAGTGCATGTCTATCATTCCTCTTTTTGATTTGTAGGCCAAGTGACTGGTTCATCTTTGGACCCCACTTCCGATGTTGCAGGTCAACAGGACCCTGTTGGTGTGTATTGCAATAAATAATGTATCCTTTATGCTGTTTATGTTACACTGGTTCAATTGGGTTAGTCTAATAATCTACATGTTTGCTCTGTCAGCTTGAAGATGCCTATTTTGAGTGCTTTTTCCATCCCCAGGGTCAATCTAATAGTTTTTGGAGTGATTGCAATGCATTTTTTGGGTATATTTAAAGACAAACATTCACCCAAGTAGTTGGAGGAATATTTAGAGACATTAATTGTGTCTTTTAGTTGGCCAGAATATCGGAAGTGGCTGTCCGGAAAGGGCCCTTCACGTTGAGGCTGCCAGAGATGAGGGTAAGTTGTTTTGGCATGATTATCTAGTATGGATTTTTGCTATACTTTTGTTGTACTTTATTCGGCCAACTTGTGTTTAAACATGTATTTTCAAGGGAAAAGCTCGAGTGAGGGCCCCACTCCAGACATCTGGGAGATGGCGGGTATGTGTAATTTTAGCAATGTGTCTGATCTTATTTGGCCCAATTATTGCCTCATATTCCTCTTACATACATGTTAGCAATCTGAGTTTCCAAGATACCTTTTGGCTAGTGTGTAATCTGGCACTTTGTGGAGGTATGGCCTCGATAGTCTATCCATGTTACATTTGAGTTTGGTTCACTGACCTACTAACCTGACTTTCCTGTTTAGCATATGCCAACTTGCCGGAGCTCTCTGATGTGGATTTGCCCCTCTCTGGCAGCCAGACCCCGCTCCTACATGTGCCGGACGTCACGGAGGTAACATGGCTGATTTTGAGGACCAATAACCAAATTGGTATGTTCGTGGGTAGGCGATGAACCAACATGTCACATTTCCTTTCTTGGTTGTTTTTGCAGGAGGCGGGACCAGAACCCCAAGCTGGGACCTCTTCCCAAGTGCCATGTGGCCAAGCTTCAGAGGCTCAAACAAGGGTAAGTTGTATTGTTACAGTTTGGCCAAATGATTTGGAGGGGCATAGCTGCATTGGTTCTGTTTGACTAAAATGTTGTTTTCTATTTTGTTAGGCTTAAACCAGAGCAAGAGGAGGTGTGGCACCAACCAGTGCTGATTTTTATGAGCTAGGGGTCCGGATGCTGGAGGACTACAGTCGCCAACAGCCGCGTGACGTAACTAATGAGCGCATTGCGGCGTTGGAACATCAGGTGCCGATGTGTCAGCAACAAAATGAGGCCCAGCAGCGCCAGATAGACCAGTTGCGACAAGCCCAACAACAACAAAATAACCAGGAACTTGTTCGCCTCTCCAATCTGATGGAGCAATCTCTCCAGCGCCAGGAAGAATCTCTCCAGCGCCAGGAACAAAGTTTGTTGTTGACACAACAGCTCATACAACAGCAGTCTATTTTTTTTTACTGCACTGTTGGCCCCCAACACCGCCCCTAGCAATGACTCCCAACCTCCCCGGCCACCAAGCCAAGAATATTAATTTGTTTGTGGTTGTAATTTTTTTTTTAAATATATTTGATTACCCCACCTCTAAATTGTGTTTTTCCTAAGACATAGCTAAGAACACAGTCAGGGATGAGTATCTTGATCTACATATGTAAATGTAGGCAAAAATTAATGCCACACATTGGTGACCATAGCTTACTATTAGGGATGAGCGAATCGATCCGGACGAACCCGGATTCGATCCGAATTTCAGGAAAAATTCGATTCGGATCGAATCCGAATTTCCCCGCGATTCGATCACTCGAAGTTTTCCTTTAACATCCATTCATTTACATTTACAGGCATTCTAAGATGGCGGACGGGACATGTCTGGACATGTATCCCGCGCCAGTGCAAGCTGGGGCAGTCACATGCAGCCTATCAGCAGCCAGCAAGCCCGGTGACGTCACACAGCGGTATTTAACGGCGGCCATCTTGCTTTTCCTCATTTCTCTATTGCATTCGTGACAGACAGACAGAACGCTGTGTAGCTGAGGCAGTTAGACAGGCTGGAGACAGGGACAGACAGGGACAGGCAGGAGACAGGCAGGAGACAGACAGGAGACAGACAGAAAGCCAGGGAAAGGTAGGAAAAACGGAGCTGGCTGACAGGGAGATTTTTTTTTTTTCATCCAGCCTTTGTTAGCGTTTTCAGGCTGCTTATAGTAACTAACTGTGCATATATACTGAACTGATCTTAAGTCTGCTGTGAGGCATCCCATTCTGTGACTAAAGCAGCCTCTGTTTAAGACCATATAAGCATTTGCTCTTATCATATTTGAAATTAGGCCTGATAAAGACACTTTTGCTGGCCAAAGCACTACTGGACCCTGCCAGGTCCATTCCTGCCCAGGGCATCCCATTCTGTGACTACAGCAGCCTCTGTTTAAGACCATATAAGCATTTGCTCTTATCATATTTGAAATTAGCCTGATAAAGACACTTTTGCTGGCCAAAGCACTACTGGACCCTGCCAGGTCCATTCCTGCCCAGGGCATCCCATTCTGTGACTAAAGCAGCCTCTGTTTAAGACCATATAAGCATTTGCTCTTATCATATTTGAAATTAGGCCTGATAAAGACACTTTTGCTGGCCAAAGCACTACTGGACCCTGCCAGGTCCATTCCTGCCCGGGGCATCCCATTCTGTGACTACAGCAGCCTCTGTTTAAGACCATATAAGCATTTGCTCTTATCATATTTGAAATTAGCCTGATAAAGACACTTTTGCTGGCCAAAGCACTACTGGACCCTGCCAGGTCCATTCCTGCCCAGGGCATCCCATTCTGTGACTACAGCAGCCTCTGTTTAAGACCATATAAGCATTTGCTCTTATCATATTTGAAATTAGGCCTGATAAAGACACTTTTGCTGGCCAAAGCACTACTGGACCCTGCCAGGTCCATTCCTGCCCAGGGCATCCCATTCTGTGACTACAGCAGCCTCTGTTTAAGACCATATAAGCATTTGCTCTTATCATATTTGAAATTAGGCCTGATAAAGACACTTTTGCTGGCCAAAGCACTACTGGACCCTGCCAGGTCCATTCCTGCCCGGGGCATCCCATTCTGTGACTACAGCAGCCTCTGTTTAAGACCATATAAGCATTTGCTCTTATCATATTTGAAATTAGGCCTGATAAAGACACTTTTGCTGGCCAAAGCACTACTGGACCCTGCCAGGTCCATTCCTGCCCGGGGCATCCCATTCTGTGACTACAGCAGCCTCTGTTTAAGACCATATAAGCATTTGCTCTTATCATATTTGAAATTAGGCCTGATAAAGACACTTTTGCTGGCCAAAGCACTACTGGACCCTGCCAGGTCCATTCCTGCCCGGGGCATCCCATTCTGTGACTACAGCAGCCTCTGTTTAAGACCATATAAGCATTTGCTCTTATCATATTTGAAATTAGGCCTGATAAAGACACTTTTGCTGGCCAAAGCACTACTGGACCCTGCCAGGTCCATTCCTGCCCGGGGCATCCCATTCTGTGACTACAGCAGCCTCTGTTTAAGACCATATAAGCATTTGCTCTTATCATATTTGAAATTAGGCCTGATAAAGACACTTTTGCTGGCCAAAGCACTACTGGACCCTGCCAGGTCCATTCCTGCCCGGGGCATCCCATTCTGTGACTACAGCAGCCTCTGTTTAAGACCATATAAGCATTTGCTCTTATCATATTTGAAATTAGGCCTGATAAAGACACTTTTGCTGGCCAAAGCACTACTGGACCCTGCCAGGTCCATTCCTGCCCAGGGCATCCCATTCTGTGACTACAGCAGCCTCTGTTTAAGACCATATAAGCATTTGCTCTTATCATATTTGAAATTAGCCTGATAAAGACACTTTTGCTGGCCAAAGCACTACTGGACCCTGCCAGGTCCATTCCTGCCCAGGGCATCCCATTCTGTGACTAAAGCAGCCTCTGTTTAAGACCATATAAGCATTTGCTCTTATCATATTTGAAATTAGGCCTGATAAAGACACTTTTGCTGGCCAAAGCACTACTGGACCCTGCCAGGTCCATTCCTGCCCAGGGCATCCCATTCTGTGACTACAGAAGCCTCTGTTTAAGACCATATAAGCATTTGCTCTTATCATATTTGAAATTAGGCCTGATAAAGACACTTTTGCTGGCCAAAGCACTACTGGACCCTGCCAGGTCCATTCCTGCCCAGGGCATCCCATTCTGTGACTACAGCAGCCTCTGTTTAAGACCATATAAGCATTTGCTCTTATCATATTTGAAATTAGCCTGATAAAGACACTTTTGCTGGCCAAAGCACTACTGGACCCTGCCAGGTCCATTCCTGCCCAGGGCATCCCATTCTGTGACTAAAGCAGCCTCTGTTTAAGACCATATAAGCATTTGCTCTTATCATATTTGAAATTAGGCCTGATAAAGACACTTTTGCTGGCCAAAGCACTACTGGACCCTGCCAGGTCCATTCCTGCCCAGGGCATCCCATTCTGTGACTACAGCAGCCTCTGTTTAAGACCATATAAGCATTTGCTCTTATCATATTTGAAATTAGGCCTGATAAAGACACTTTTGCTGGCCAAAGCACTACTGGACCCTGCCAGGTCCATTCCTGCCCAGGGCATCCCATTCTGTGACTAAAGCAGCCTCTGTTTAAGACCATATAAGCATTTGCTCTTATCATATTTGAAATTAGGCCTGATAAAGACACTTTTGCTGGCCAAAGCACTACTGGACCCTGCCAGGTCCATTCCTGCCCGGGGCATCCCATTCTGTGACTACAGCAGCCTCTGTTTAAGACCATATAAGCATTTGCTCTTATCATATTTGAAATTAGGCCTGATAAAGACACTTTTGCTGGCCAAAGCACTACTGGACCCTGCCAGGTCCATTCCTGCCCGGGGCATACCATTCTGTGACTACAGCAGCCTCTGTTTAAGACCATATAAGCATTTGCTCTTATCATATTTGAAATTAGGCCTGATAAAGACACTTTTGCTGGCCAAAGCACTACTGGACCCTGCCAGGTCCTTTCCTGCCCAGGGCATCCCATTCTGTGACTACAGCAGCCTCTGTTTAAGACCATATAAGCATTTGCTCTTATCATATTTGAAATTAGGCCTGATAAAGACACTTTTGCTGGCCAAAGCACTACTGGACCCTGCCAGGTCCATTCCTGCCCGGGGCATCCCATTCTGTGACTACAGCAGCCTCTGTTTAAGACCATATAAGCATTTGCTCTTATCATATTTGAAATTAGGCCTGATAAAGACACTTTTGCTGGCCAAAGCACTACTGGACCCTGCCAGGTCCATTCCTGCCCAGGGCATCCCATTCTGTGACTACAGCAGCCTCTGTTTAAGACCATATAAGCATTTGCTCTTATCATATTTGAAATTAGGCCTGATAAAGACACTTTTGCTGGCCAAAGCACTACTGGACCCTGCCAGGTCCATTCCTGCCCAGGGCATCCCATTCTGTGACTACAGCAGCCTCTGTTTAAGACCATATAAGCATTTGCTCTTATCATATTTGAAATTAGCCTGATAAAGACACTTTTGCTGGCCAAAGCACTACTGGACCCTGCCAGGTCCATTCCTGCCCAGGGCATCCCATTCTGTGACTAAAGCAGCTTCTGTTTAAGACCATATAAGCATTTGCTCTTATCATATTTGAAATTAGGCCTGATAAAGACACTTTTGCTGGCCAAAGCACTACTGGACCCTGCCAGGTCCATTCCTGCCCAGGGCATCCCATTCTGTGACTACAGCAGCCTCTGTTTAAGACCATATAAGCATTTGCTCTTATCATATTTGAAATTAGCCTGATAAAGACACTTTTGCTGGCCAAAGCACTACTGGACCCTGCCAGGTCCATTCCTGCCCAGGGCATCCCATTCTGTGACTAAAGCAGCCTCTGTTTAAGACCATATAAGCATTTGCTCTTATCATATTTGAAATTAGGCCTGATAAAGACACTTTTGCTGGCCAAAGCACTACTGGACCCTGCCAGGTCCATTCCTGCCCGGGGCATCCCATTCTGTGACTACAGCAGCCTCTGTTTAAGACCATATAAGCATTTGCTCTTATCATATTTGAAATTAGGCCTGATAAAGACACTTTTGCTGGCCAAAGCACTACTGGACCCTGCCAGGTCCATTCCTGCCCGGGGCATCCCATTCTGTGACTACAGCAGCCTCTGTTTAAGACCATATAAGCATTTGCTCTTATCATATTTGAAATTAGGCCTGATAAAGACACTTTTGCTGGCCAAAGCACTACTGGACCCTGCCAGGTCCATTCCTGCCCAGGGCATCCCATTCTGTGACTACAGCAGCCTCTGTTTAAGACCATATAAGCATTTGCTCTTATCATATTTGAAATTAGGCCTGATAAAGACACTTTTGCTGGCCAAAGCACTACTGGACCCTGCCAGGTCCATTCCTGCCCGGGGCATCCCATTCTGTGACTACAGCAGCCTCTGTTTAAGACCATATAAGCATTTGCTCTTATCATATTTGAAATTAGGCCTGATAAAGACACTTTTGCTGGCCAAAGCACTACTGGACCCTGCCAGGTCCATTCCTGCCCAGGGCATCCCATTCTGTGACTACAGCAGCCTCTGTTTAAGACCATATAAGCATTTGCTCTTATCATATTTGAAATTAGGCCTGATAAAGACACTTTTGCTGGCCAAAGCACTACTGGACCCTGCCAGGTCCATTCCTGCCCGGGGCATCCCATTCTGTGACTACAGCAGCCTCTGTTTAAGACCATATAAGCATTTGCTCTTATCATATTTGAAATTAGGCCTGATAAAGACACTTTTGCTGGCCAAAGCACTACTGGACCCTGCCAGGTCCATTCCTGCCCGGGGCATCCCATTCTGTGACTACAGCAGCCTCTGTTTAAGACCATATAAGCATTTGCTCTTATCATATTTGAAATTAGGCCTGATAAAGACACTTTTGCTGGCCAAAGCACTACTGGACCCTGCCAGGTCCATTCCTGCCCAGGGCATCCCATTCTGTGACTACAGCAGCCTCTGTTTAAGACCATATAAGCATTTGCTCTTATCATATTTGAAATTAGGCCTGATAAAGACACTTTTGCTGGCCAAAGCACTACTGGACCCTGCCAGGTCCATTCCTGCCCAGGGCATCCCATTCTGTGACTACAGCAGCCTCTGTTTAAGACCATATAAGCATTTGCTCTTATCATATTTGAAATTAGCCTGATAAAGACACTTTTGCT
Organism: Gastrophryne carolinensis; assembly: GCA_027917425.1. Taxonomy (NCBI): domain Eukaryota; kingdom Metazoa; phylum Chordata; class Amphibia; order Anura; family Microhylidae; genus Gastrophryne; species Gastrophryne carolinensis. The sequence continues at coordinate 82,114,409 of CM051237.1, forward strand.
GGCCAAAGCACTACTGGACCCTGCCAGGTCCATTCCTGCCCAGGGCATCCCATTCTGTGACTAAAGCAGCCTCTGTTTAAGACCATATAAGCATTTGCTCTTATCATATTTGAAATTAGGCCTGATAAAGACACTTTTGCTGGCCAAAGCACTACTGGACCCTGCCAGGTCCATTCCTGCCCAGGGCATCCCATTCTGTGACTACAGCAGCCTCTGTTTAAGACCATATAAGCATTTGCTCTTATCATATTTGAAATTAGGCCTGATAAAGACACTTTTGCTGGCCAAAGCACTACTGGACCCTGCCAGGTCCATTCCTGCCCAGGGCATCCCATTCTGTGACTAAAGCAGCCTCTGTTTAAGACCATATAAGCATTTGCTCTTATCATATTTGAAATTAGGCCTGATAAAGACACTTTTGCTGGCCAAAGCACTACTGGACCCTGCCAGGTCCATTCCTGCCCGGGGCATCCCATTCTGTGACTACAGCAGCCTCTGTTTAAGACCATATAAGCATTTGCTCTTATCATATTTGAAATTAGGCCTGATAAAGACACTTTTGCTGGCCAAAGCACTACTGGACCCTGCCAGGTCCATTCCTGCCCGGGGCATCCCATTCTGTGACTACAGCAGCCTCTGTTTAAGACCATATAAGCATTTGCTCTTATCATATTTGAAATTAGGCCTGATAAAGACACTTTTGCTGGCCAAAGCACTACTGGACCCTGCCAGGTCCATTCCTGCCCAGGGCATCCCATTCTGTGACTACAGCAGCCTCTGTTTAAGACCATATAAGCATTTGCTCTTATCATATTTGAAATTAGGCCTGATAAAGACACTTTTGCTGGCCAAAGCACTACTGGACCCTGCCAGGTCCATTCCTGCCCGGGGCATCCCATTCTGTGACTACAGCAGCCTCTGTTTAAGACCATATAAGCATTTGCTCTTATCATATTTGAAATTAGGCCTGATAAAGACACTTTTGCTGGCCAAAGCACTACTGGACCCTGCCAGGTCCATTCCTGCCCAGGGCATCCCATTCTGTGACTACAGCAGCCTCTGTTTAAGACCATATAAGCATTTGCTCTTATCATATTTGAAATTAGGCCTGATAAAGACACTTTTGCTGGCCAAAGCACTACTGGACCCTGCCAGGTCCATTCCTGCCCGGGGCATCCCATTCTGTGACTACAGCAGCCTCTGTTTAAGACCATATAAGCATTTGCTCTTATCATATTTGAAATTAGGCCTGATAAAGACACTTTTGCTGGCCAAAGCACTACTGGACCCTGCCAGGTCCATTCCTGCCCGGGGCATCCCATTCTGTGACTACAGCAGCCTCTGTTTAAGACCATATAAGCATTTGCTCTTATCATATTTGAAATTAGGCCTGATAAAGACACTTTTGCTGGCCAAAGCACTACTGGACCCTGCCAGGTCCATTCCTGCCCGGGGCATCCCATTCTGTGACTACAGCAGCCTCTGTTTAAGACCATATAAGCATTTGCTCTTATCATATTTGAAATTAGGCCTGATAAAGACACTTTTGCTGGCCAAAGCACTACTGGACCCTGCCAGGTCCATTCCTGCCCAGGGCATCCCATTCTGTGACTACAGCAGCCTCTGTTTAAGACCATATAAGCATTTGCTCTTATCATATTTGAAATTAGCCTGATAAAGACACTTTTGCTGGCCAAAGCACTACTGGACCCTGCCAGGTCCATTCCTGCCCAGGGCATCCCATTCTGTGACTAAAGCAGCCTCTGTTTAAGACCATATAAGCATTTGCTCTTATCATATTTATATTATAAGACACTTTTGCTGGGCATAGGCTTACTGCTGCCTGCCAGGTGCACTTCTGTTGAGGCATCCCATTCTGTAACATAGCATACCCCTCTTTATTTACACTAAGCAGCTCTCTTATTTACACTAAGCAGGCCTGTTGGAGGCTGAGTGTTACTGCTCACTTTTGGTGTGCATTATATTCTGTTTCATATAGACCCACCGCTGCCTGGGGTTTTTTTAAATATCACCTACTACCACGCCAGTTAGACTATGTCGGGCAGACAAGTGCCTGGAAGTGAAAAGAGGAGTGGCAGAGGCCAAGATTCCGCAGGCAGAGCTCGCATCAGACTGGGGGCCAGTAGCAGCAGGAGTCACGCTGAGAGACCTAATCTGCCAGTATCTGCTAGCGGTCGGGTCTCCACCAGTAACGCATCTGCCGTGGTAGATTGGCTGACGCGCTCATCAACAACATCATCACAACTTACATCTGAGACCCCCAGTCTAGGGTCGGTAGGTTCCTCTGACACAACCCTGAGTTGGCATGCCCCGAGAGCAGTCCCTGTCCTCCCATTGCCTCTGGCCTACGCCGTTCCCTCCCCCAGCGACGTATCCTATGCTTTGGGTTCAGCTCCACTCTTTAGTGAGGAGGACCATCAGATAGAGGACAGTCAGCAGCTACTGCCCAGCCAAGAAATGGAGGTGGCTTCTTTAGCTAGGCAGACAAATAGTGATGTGGACAGTGTCGTGGGTGCTGCGAGCGTTCCAGCTCCTGCGCCAGACACTGTTGACGAATCCACGAACATCAGTGACGTACAGCCACAACTCGGTGATGATGATGATGATGACGATGAAGCCGATCGCACTTGGGAGCCGGGTGATGAAGGGGCTTCATCGTCATCATCAGGAGAAGAGGGGTGCAGGTTGCCCCGGAGTCAGCAGCTGAGGCAGCAAGGTGGTAGCAGTCAGCATGGGGGCACAATTCCAAAGGCTGGAGCCGGCCGGGGCCGGGGCCGGGGTAGAGCACCTGCTGTGCGGCAGTCTACCTTATCGGGAGGTAGTGGAGCAGGGGTTCCTGGAGTTGGCAACAGCAGCAGTGAATCAGTGAGGCCAGGGGGTGGGAAAAGTAGCTACTCGGCAGTGTGGCAGTTTTTCCTGAGGCATCCGCAGGAGGGTAACATGGCCACATGCAAGATATGTAGGCAAAAGGTGAAGCGTGGCCAGGGTCCAAATGTTGGCACCACGGCCCTGCGTCAACATATGATGCGTCACCATAAAACGACCTGGGAGAACCGAGGCTCCCAAGGGGTGGTCCAGTCTGCTTCCTCACCAAGTGAGCTCCCAATTTCTGCCAGCCAAGGCTCCAGCACCTCAGCCGAAGGCAGCTGTGCGTCATACCCATCCTCTGTCGCTCCTGCTCCTCCTCCTCCAAGTCATGCATCCCGCCAGCAATCCATCAGCGAAGCCATGTCCAAGAGACAGCAGTATGCGCCCACTCATCCTACGGCGCAGAAGCTGAATGTGCTCCTGTCCAAGTTGCTGGTGCTGCAGTCGCTCCCTTTTCAGGTGGTGGAATCTGCACCTTTCAGAGAACTGATGGCTTGTGCCGAGCCGAGGTGGAGAGTCCCAAGCCGTCATTTCTTTGCCAAGAAGGCAGTACCAGCGCTGCACACTTTTGTTGAACAGAAGGTGGGCCAGTCCTTGAGCCTGTCGGTGTGTAGCAAAATACATGGCAGCGCCGACATCTGGAGCTGTAACTACGGTCAGGGGCAGTACATGTCGTTTACGGCCCACTGGGTGAATGTGGTCCCTTTGCAGCAGCAACTTGGACAGGTCACGCCGCTTCGGCCTCCGCGCTCTCTGCCCATTGGGCCTGTGACACCGTGCGACTCGGCCTCCTCATCCTCCGCCATCTCCTCACCCTCCACTGTAGGCTCAAGTCTCAGTGCCCCTCCAGTCTACCATGTGTGCAGGGCACGGAGGTGTCACGCAGTGCTTCACATGGTTTGTCTTGGCGAACGGAGTCACACAGGGGAGGAACTGCTTAAATGTATTCATCAGGAAATCCAAACATGGCTTACTCCGAGAAAACTTAAAATGGGAATCATGGTTACCGACAATGGGAAGAACATTTTGTCTGCGCTGCGCCAAGGAAGCCTGACCCATGCCCCCTGCATGGCTCACGTCTTCATTCTGGTTGTCAAGCGGTTTCTGAAGTGTTCCCCCCATCTGCAGGACATCCTAACAACTTCACGGAAACTTTGCATGCACTTCAGCCACTCCTACACCGCCAAACACACCCTTCTTGAGCTACAGCGTCAGAATGGTATCCCCCAACATAGTCTGATTTGCGATGTTTCCACCCGTTGGAATTCCACCCTTCACATGTTGGACCGATTATATGAACAGAGAAAAGCCATCACGGATTTCCTGATGATCCAAGCAGATAGGGGGACTCCCCTGTGTAACTTCAATGTCAACCAGTGGCAGCTCATACGTGACACCTGCCGTTTGCTCAGGCCCTTTGAGGAAGCCACTTTATTTGTCAGTCGGCAGGATTACGGGATGAACGACGTGATTCCACTGCTTCATGTACTACAGCACATGTTGGAAACCATGGCTGGTCAGGGCACTGGAGACATGGCGTTTACATCTTACGGCCACATGAACCCCGTTGGAGCTGAACTGGAGGAGGAGGAGGAGGAAGAGGAGGAGGAGGAGTTGCCCAGCGAAACACAGTTTAGGCTTGGCGAAATGGCTGGTTTATCTAGTCAGCGGACAGGAGAGGAGGAGCAGGAGCAGCCAGAGGAGCTAGAGGTTTTTGAGGAAGGAGAGACAGAGGACCCGGGCACACCGTGGCAGTATGCAGTGGAGATGGAGACAGGTAGTCCATCCGAGTCACTTGCGCAAATGGCACGAAGCATGCTCACATGCTTGCGTAGTGACCCCAGAATTGTTTCCATCTGTCGGCGGGATGACTTCTGGCTGTCCACCTTATTGGACCCTCGCTTCCGGCACAAAATGGGGGCATTTTTTAAACCCACCGAGAGGGAGGACAAACTCAACTACTACAAAGACATTCTACGTAGGCAGTTGGCCGATGCCTATCTGCGCCATGGTCCATACTCTCGCAGGTCTGACTCGAGGGGACCTCTGCGCTCACCTTCCACTGCCATGGCCGCTGGGGGGGTTGGCAGCAGCAGCAGCAGAAGCTCCATCAGCAGCAGCAGCCTCAGTCTTCAGTCGCTAATGAGTAGCTTTCTACACCCGCATAGTGAGGCTACTCATGAGCAGCAGGAAGACCTGGAGCAGGACCTGAACCAGCAGGTCATGTCATACTTTGACATGACCATGCCAACACACCTTGAGGATCCGCTGGACTTCTGGGCAGCCAAACTTGATTTGTGGCCGCAACTAGCAGAGTTTGCCCTGGAAAAGCTGTCCTGCCCGGCAAGTAGCGTGCCATCTGAGCGGGTGTTTAGTGCGGCGGGGGCCATAGTTACGGCGAGGAGAACTCGTCTGTCAACTAAAAATGTGGAGAGACTCACCTTTGTCAAAATGAATCAGGGATGGATCAGCCAGGATTTCCACCCACCAATGCCTGATGCATGCGACTAGATTCAGCATGGTGCCACGTTTTACACTTTCCAAATGGTGCAAAACATATTTATGTCTTTAGGCCATTTTTTGGGCTCCTGCTGCTGCTGCTGCCAACTCCTGCCAACTCCAGGGTGTGATTCATCCAATTTTTGGGCTCCTGAGGCCAACTCCAGTGTATATTTGGGCTCCTGCTGCTGCTGCTGCCAACTTCTGCCAACTCCAGGGTGTGATTCATCCAATTTTTGGGCTCCTGAGGCCAACTCCAGTGTATATTTGGGCTCCTGCTGCTGCTGCTGCCAACTTCTGCCAACTCCAGGGTGTGATTCATCCAATTTTTGGGCTCCTGAAGCCAACTCCAGTGTATATTTGGGCTCCTGCTGCTGCTGGTGTCAACTCCTGCCAACTCCAGGGTGTGATTCATCCAATTTTTGGGCTCCTGAGGCCAACTCCAGTGTATATTTGGGCTCCTGCTGCTGCTGCTGCCAACTTCTGCCAACTCCAGGGTGTGATTCATCCAATTTTTGGGCTCCTGAGGCCAACTCCAGTGTATATTTGGGCTCCTGCTGCTGCTACTGTCAACTCCTGCCAACTCCAGGGTGTGATTCATCCAATTTTTGGGCTCCTGAGGCCAACTCCAGTGTATATTTGGGCTCCTGCTGCTGCTGCTGCCAACTTCTGCCAACTCCAGGGTGTGATTCATCCAATTTTTGGGCTCCTGAAGCCAACTCCAGTGTATATTTGGGCTCCTGCTGCTGCTGCTGCTGCCAACTTCTGCCAACTCCAGGGTGTGATTCATCCAATTTTTGGGCTCCTGAGGCCAACTCCAGTGTATATTTGGGCTCCTGCTGCTGCTACTGTCAACTCCTGCCAACTCCAGGGTGTGATTCATCCAATTTTTGGGCTCCTGAGGCCAACTCCAGTGTATATTTGGGCTCCTGCTGCTGCTGCTGCCATCTTCTGCCAACTCCAGGGTGTGATTCATCCAATTTTTGGGCTCCTGAGGCCAACTCCAGTGTATATTTGGGCTCCTGCTGCTGCTGCTGCCAACTTCTGCCAACTCCAGGGTGTGATTCATCCAATTTTTGGGCTCCTGAAGCCAACTCCAGTGTATATTTGGGCTCCTGCTGCTGCTGGTGTCAACTCCTGCCAACTCCAGGGTGTGATTCATCCAATTTTTGGGCTCCTGAAGCCAACTCCAGTGTATATTTGGGCTCCTGCTGCTGCTGCTGCCAACTTCTGCCAACTCCAGGGTGTGATTCATCCAATTTTTGGGCTCCTGAGGCCAACTCCAGTGTATATTTGGGCTCCTGCTGCTGCTGCTGCCAACTTCTGCCAACTCCAGGGTGTGATTCATCCAATTTTTGGGCTCCTGAAGCCAACTCCAGTGTATATTTGGGCTCCTGCTGCTGCTGGTGTCAACTCCTGCCAACTCCAGGGTGTGATTCATCCAATTTTTGGGCTCCTGAGGCCAACTCCAGTGTATATTTGGGCTCCTGCTGCTGCTGGTGTCAACTCCTGCCAACTCCAGGGTGTGATTCATCCAATTTTTGGGCTCCTGAGGCCAACTCCAGTGTATATTTGGGCTCCTGCTGCTGCTGCTGCCAACTTCTGCCAACTCCAGGGTGTGATTCATCCAATTTTTGGGCTCCTGAGGCCAACTCCAGTGTATATTTGGGCTCCTGCTGCTGCTACTGTCAACTCCTGCCAACTCCAGGGTGTGATTCATCCAATTTTTGGGCTCCTGAGGCCAACTCCAGTGTATATTTGGGCTCCTGCTGCTGCTGGTGTCAACTCCTGCCAACTCCAGGGTGTGATTCATCCAATTTTTGGGCTCCTGAGGCCAACTCCAGTGTATATTTGGGCTCCTGCTGCTGCTGGTGTCAACTCCTGCCAACTCCAGGGTGTGATTCATCCAATTTTTGGGCTCCTGAGGCCAACTCCAGTGTATATTTGGGCTCCTGCTGCTGCTGCTGCCAACTTCTGCCAACTCCAGGGTGTGATTCATCCAATTTTTGGGCTCCTGAGGCCAACTCCAGTGTATATTTGGGCTCCTGCTGCTGCTACTGTCAACTCCTGCCAACTCCAGGGTGTGATTCATCCAATTTTTGGGCTCCTGAGGCCAACTCCAGTGTATATTTGGGCTCCTGCTGCTGCTGCTGCCAACTTCTGCCAACTCCAGGGTGTGATTCATCCAATTTTTGGGCTCCTGAAGCCAACTCCAGTGTATATTTGGGCTCCTGCTGCTGCTGGTGTCAACTCCTGCCAACTCCAGGGTGTGATTCATCCAATTTTTGGGCTCCTGAAGCCAACTCCAGTGTATATTTGGGCTCCTGCTGCTGCTGCTGCCAACTTCTGCCAACTCCAGGGTGTGATTCATCCAATTTTTGGGCTCCTGAGGCCAACTCCAGTGTATATTTGGGCTCCTGCTGCTGCTGCTGCCAACTTCTGCCAACTCCAGGGTGTGATTCATCCAATTTTTGGGCTCCTGAGGCCAACTCCAGTGTATATTTGGGCTCCTGCTGCTGCTGCTGCCAACTTCTGCCAACTCCAGGGTGTGATTCATCCAATTTTTGGGCTCCTGAAGCCAACTCCAGTGTATATTTGGGCTCCTGCTGCTGCTGGTGTCAACTCCTGCCAACTCCAGGGTGTGATTCATCCAATTTTTGGGCTCCTGAGGCCAACTCCAGTGTATATTTGGGCTCCTGCTGCTGCTGCTGCCAACTTCTGCCAACTCCAGGGTGTGATTCATCCAATTTTTGGGCTCCTGAGGCCAACTCCAGTGTATATTTGGGCTCCTGCTGCTGCTACTGTCAACTCCTGCCAACTCCAGGGTGTGATTCATCCAATTTTTGGGCTCCTGAGGCCAACTCCAGTGTATATTTGGGCTCCTGCTGCTGCTGCTGCCAACTTCTGCCAACTCCAGGGTGTGATTCATCCAATTTTTGGGCTCCTGAAGCCAACTCCAGTGTATATTTGGGCTCCTGCTGCTGCTGCTGCTGCCAACTTCTGCCAACTCCAGGGTGTGATTCATCCAATTTTTGGGCTCCTGAGGCCAACTCCAGTGTATATTTGGGCTCCTTCTGCCCCTCATAGTGATGCCACTTCAACTCTCTGCAATTGTGCCGCTCTGCGATTCTATTAGCGATGCCTCTGATCTGCATGTGATATTTCTTCAAAGTATTATTTAACTAACCCAGCACGCATCCTGTGCGTGTTACAGCAAGGCTGAATGGTTTACAACCCTATTGAGGCTGTAGGAGGCTCAGAAATAGCCGTTTTTAATAGCGATTCGTCGCGAATTTATTCGGGTCGAAACGATTTTTGTCGGAAAATTCGGCGAATCAGTCGAATCGAATTTTTCAAAAGTTCGCTCATCTCTACTTACTATGGTTTACACATTAAATGGCTACAAAGGTATGGCAAAATTTACACACGAATGGGTTTGTAGACACTTAAACTATGCTTGACAAGGCACAACACACTGTAATTAACAAAATACAAAATATTTATTAATAAAGTTGGGCAACAGGCCCAACATTTGGCCACAAAGTGGCTAAAACCAGGGGCCAGTCATCACCCCACCCTAACAACGCCTCTTCTTGGCCAGCAGCATAAGGCGAAGACGCCGGATCGACCGCCACAGTCTGCGATGCTGGTTTTCACAAGCTGTAGAGAGTAGAAAAAAAACAGATTTAAAAAATCGAATGTGACCTCAACAGACACAGATGTAGCAATGTAATGTCAGTGGGTCCAATTAGCTGACGCTCACATTAACATTGTTGCCCACTGTGCCCTTAGGTGTTACCATTATATGAGTACTAGTGGCTGGCTTAAATGTGGCCACCACATCCCAAGCATACATTTACTCTTAACTCTTGGGAATAAAAGAAGGTATAAGTCCCAGTGTGGACATTTATGTGTTTAGTCACAGCCAAACATCAGGGCCTAAGTCCTAACGAGTAAACTAGTTTGGCCAAGAATCTTAGAGGTCACGACCTAAGCAGGCCCATTTGGTTGGGTAGAAACCACAATTTGTCTCTATGTGGCAAACTCAAGAATGTGAGGCAACAATCAAGCATGCAGACATGCATGTAGGATTGTTGGCCAAACACATGTAACCTAGATGTGTGTTGATTAAACACATAGGTACATTGTAAATGTCTGCAGATTTGACTATAAGACATAGGGTTCACAAGTCTTTAGGCATATGAAGTGGGATGTACTCACCATCGCAGCTGTGGCGGGGGCCCATGCTGCTGGCCGTCCCGGGAGGTGTGGTGGGGAGGATGGTCACCGGCTCCGTCTGCGTGGCAACATCTGTCATGAGAAAGCAAAAGAGAAAAGCAAAATTAGTGGGCCAATGACACATGACTATTTGTCATCCATCTGGTTATGGAGTCTGCCAACTCAAATGCTTGCATGGTTACACACATGTTGTCCGACATTAGCATCTTTCATGGTCCATGAGTTCATGTAAATTCTTTTGGGTTGCAACATGGACACATAAAGATAATGTGCCAATAACCTTGTCAGTGCAATGTTAAGGACTAATTTGCAGTTGATGGTAGAATGTTACTAGTGTGCAACATGTGTTAGCCGGAACAACTTAACAAAATAACACATTTGCTAGCCCCCATCATGGTGTGGACAGAAACATAGGGGTGGTTGCCAGTTGTATTGCACTGTAGTGGGGTTTGTGATGTTAATGTACATTGTAGCTTGTACTATGGACCAGGAAACATGTGTCTGTTAAAAGTGGGACAAGACCCAGGATTGATACTATTCTGTGTTTTGGTCCACTTTGGCAGAGCACAACAATTTGAGCGAGACACCGTCCGCCGCCGCTGCCTTCCGCGCATCACTCCTCCAGTGTGTGCGCACGCGCAGGCCATTATGAAACAGAGAGCGCAGGCGCACACACATCTAGAGGGACACGCAGGAGGGTGCGGCGGTGGCTTCTGCCACCCCCAATGAGGTAAGGAGTTTGTGGGCTTTTTTGGGGGGGGGCCCTGGGTGAGGGAGGTGATTGGGCATGGAAGCTTAGAGATTCCAAGCACAATCAACAATGGGTGTCGACTTTAAGGAATGTCATAACATATGGAATGTGAGGGATAACAACAAACACTTACCACGACTATGCCCGTGGAGAAGGCGTTGCCAAAAGGCCATGGAGGTGCCGCCTATATGATGCCCTGCAAATTAGAGAGGAATGGCAAGGGCTAAGTCCAAATGGCCAGATGAAACCTGTCACAGACTAACAATGACAAAATGTGCACTCACCAGGGGATGATCCGCCACTTGAAGCCCAGGGAGGGCTCTGAGGAGGAGGCGGGGAGCCTCGGCTACTTACACTCTGCTCCGAAGATCCCCCAGCCAAAGGGCCACCCTCCTCCCTCTCACTCCCTGCTCCTTCAGGGAGTGTGGGAGATTCCATTCCTTCCACCCCACTTGGACTCTCCACTTGAGAGTGGCCCCTTGGCTGTTGAGACTCCTCAGAGTCAGAGTGTGAGGAGCTGAGGCTTGATCCTGCCAGCCCTCCAGCAGCACACTCCTCTGGGGCATCCTCCCCTTCCTCCCCTGGGTCCTCTAAATAGGACCCGCGAGAGGGACCCTCCCCCGATGACTCCCCCGAGTCCGCCTGTCTGGTTCGGGGGAGGACTCCCTTCCCACGTTTCCCCAGGGGAGGACGCTTATCTGTGTTGAGGGGGTGAATGAAAATAATTAATATTAATACCCAAAATGGACCCAGCTTAGCAGATTATTTACCCAAAAGTATAAACATAGCATAAGCTTAAACTTACCTGAAGCATAGGCATCATATAGGCGGTACACGCCTTCAGGGTCCCGGCGCTTGAAGTCCGACCATTTTTGCATTATTGATCGGACTGAGAGGTGGGTGTCGAAGCGCCGGGACACTGTGGCCTTCACCTCCATGGCAATTCGCTTCTTGCCCCCACGGGCATAGTCGTATTGGTGGATGCAGAAATCCTATGAGCAATGAAAAACAAACACAAATCAATACATGACATCAGAACAATGGCCTAAACAGTTATACTGAGAACAGATTAAAGTGGACCAACACCCAGGATTTTTACTATTCTGGGTTTGGGTCCACTTTGGTGGGGCACACCAATCGGGGGTGGGCCGCTGTCTGAAACCCCCTGGGAAGGCCAGAAATACTCAACTGACCTTGCTCCCACGTGACTGCGCCAGGCTATCACAGCGCTCTGCGCCGCTGCGCCGCTGTGGTATGCGCGTCCAAGGCCGCTTGGACATGCATACCAGCACAGCTGCCTCTGAGCGCTGTAGGACGCTTGTGGCGGTTCCCTCTAACAGGGAGGGCGCCTGCGCAGGCCATTAACAAATGTCCGGCGCAGGGGCGCACCCTGCTAGAGGGAAGCGCAAGACGCATCCGCGGCTCACGCATGCAGAGATGGGATGGGGCTGAGGTAAGGTTTTTTGGCCTCCTGGGAGGTTCATCCCCGCAGGACATCCCGATTTGGGATGCCCCGCAGGGAGTGATCAGATTGGTCCGGAAAACTAAGAGATTTCAGGGCCAATCCCCCCTGTGTGTTGGTCCACTTTAAACATAAAATCCAAGATAAACATACTCACTTTGACCACCTGGCCGTTTACGCGGCTATCCACCCTTTTACGTTTTGCTTTCGCTGGCCCAGGAGGGGAAGGGGTTGGAGGGGGGTTAGGTGGGGGAGGTGAGGTAGGTGGGGGAGGGGTGGTGGGGTCAGAATCAGAGGAGGAGCTGGGGAGGCGCAGAATCCGTCTCCTGGGCAGCATGGTGGAAACGCAAAGGAGGAAACAGGAACCGGATATGACCAAAGCGACAGGGGGAAAAAAAAAAACCGCTCCGCGCACAAGGAACAAGCTAATATCCGCTATGTGCAAGCTAAGTGGCGGAAATAGTCGATTTACGCATTCCAAAAAGCTATTGGACTAAGCGCTAGTAATTTTTAGCTTTATGTGGCTTGGAAACGCAAAGGATGAAACCGGAACCGGATATGACCAAAACAACTGGAAAAAAAAAAAAAACAATTGCTCCGCGCACCAGGAACAAGCTAATATCAGCTATGTGCAAGCTAAGTGGCGGAAAAAGAAAATTTACACATTAAAACAAGCTATTGGACAAAGCGCGAGAAAGTTAAAGCTTTATGTGGCTTTGAAACGCAAAGGAGGAAACCGGAACCGGATATGACCAAAGCAACTGTGAAAAAAATGAAAAAAAAAAAACCTCCGCGCACCAGGAACAAGCTAATATCAGCTATGTGCAAGCTAAGTGGCGGAAAAAGAAAATTTTCACATTACAACAAGCTATTGGCAAAGACGCCATTAATTATTAGCTTGATTTAGCTGGGTGTTCAAGGTCCTGTAATGCATAGGTCCGAGAAAACCAAAAAGCTGGTTGCTTAAAAATAACAATCTTATTCCTTCATAAAATAATAACACAATAAAACTATCCAACTACATGATAATGTGGCACACAGGAGAATGCATAACGGGTTGTTATGAGCTTGTACGCCTGAAGAAATCCTGCAGAATGTGGACATGCACGCTCACAACTACAGTGTATTCATTAAGAGCGACTGGGGTTGCGGCAAGTGAATTCCGGGAAAATGGCAGAAGGGCACATGTATGAACAGCACAGCGCAGCACAGCGCAGCACAGCGCAGCACAGCGCCGCTCGCGCCGCCACATAGCGAATCAAAACAGCGACTGCACAAACTCTGACCACCACAGATTCATCAAGGACAGGGCTGCCGAATAGCTTGGGCGCTGACAATTTCAATGAGCGAACGTGAGCGCCAAAAATGACTGACTAAAAAGTAGCTTTACAAGCCCCGTGTGTTGTGAAAACAAGCTATTTTGAGCCGAATGTGTTTGGTGGGAGGAGATGCATTTTAGATGTCACTCACAACATTACAGTGTAAAAATTACAACTTTCATCTAAAAAAGAAAAATAACAAGACAGATTAATAAAACATATCCCAAAAAACATGTGTTGAATTTTGTGCAAAAGACAAGAACACAAAAACCACTTAAAACAATCATTGCAGTGTCTGCCATTGAAATGTATGGGAGAGCGGCAGGTAGCGACAGGTCAGACCTGGCGCTGTGATGGGATTAGCAGCGGCGCTGTTCGTTGCAGTCGGCTACATGATGAATCCCGCGCTAGCTGACGCTCTCGCCGGCGATAGCCTCATTTAGCATGATAAATGCGTCATTGTGGCCGACGCCGGGCGTACTTGAGTCGGTAGCCGCCGTTAGCTGGTGGTACCTGGCGCTCGTCAGACACTACCTGGCGCTATCGCTTGATGAATAAGGGCCTTAAAGCGGACCTTCAGCATCATTTAATGAAAAACCCAAACCCTTAAAAAACTATTCCCTAGTATTTAAAATTAATATATTTAATGTTTCTAGTCACTTACTTATTATTCTTTCCCTCACTGGCCTGCAAATCTGTTCAGCACTCTAGGATACGGGCGCTGCCATCTTGGCTCAGTAGCATCACATACTGAGGAGTTGAAAGGGGTCAAAAGTGCAGTAGAGCGGGGTTATAGCTGTGCTTTGCACAAACAGAGCAGAGCTGGGGTCAGGAAAAGGTCAGCAATCCCAGAATGCAGAGGGGCACAGTGAGAGGACACTTCCTGTTTGCAGGCAGCCTGCACGTCCACGAGACACCATCTTGGATATTTAAAGTCTCAGAAAATGCAATAGATGCAGGTAGAATGATTTTTAATGTGAGCAATCTGTATGTACAGGGTGGGGGAATTATATAAGATAGGCTCGTATTTAGGGTGAAGGTCCACTTTAAACTGGACAAACACGACAAACAGTGCTCATATGCCCCCTCCCCAGGGCAATTTAAATTGCTGCACATGAAAATGTATTTACCTTTTTTTTATTTCTACTGTGGTAAATTTTAGAAACATAATCACTGAGTCACTAGGGTGCCTTATCAAGGAGCCAGAAAAAGGCAGAACTTCAAAAAGGCAAATTTGACCAGCTTATTTATGCCCTAAACTGCATTAACTGGGAAAATGTCCTTAAAAATAAAAGCATGGGCAGTAAATGGGATACTTCCAAAGAAATTCTTCATTTTCATTGTAATAGATATAAACCTTACAGGAATAAAACTGTTAGACACACGTGTAAACCGGTGTGGCTAAACAACAGGGGGGCAATAAACAACCAAAAAAAGGCATTTAAACGTTTAAAGCAGGAAGGGACAGTAGAAACATTAAAAAACTATAAAGAAGAAAACAAATGTAAACAACAGATAAGGGCAGCAAAGCTGAAGACAGAAAGGCTGATGGCCAACGAGAGTATAGGTTCCCCCTTCTTTCATTTTTGTTACCCAGCAAGGGACTGAAGTGAGGGCTGCGGAAGCCGGTTTTTATACTTAGAGGCGTGGCTAACATGGAATCTCCCTGACATCATTGCTGATGTCTCAGAGATGATTTTCCTGTGTCACCCGGGTGCGGGGTAAAATTTGAAATAATTTTCCTGCCAAAAATGTAAAATAAAATGTGTGGGATCGACCCCTCTAAGCATTACCATCCCAGTGAACCCCAGTGCTTAGAGGAAGTTGTGGTATAAGAGGGTACACCCCAGTGCTTAGAGCTAGTTGTGGTATAAGAGGGTACACCCCAGTGATTAGAGCTAGTTGTGGTATTAGGGGGTACACAAACCTCAGTGCTTAGGGCTTTTTGGGTACACCCCAGTGCTTGACATGGTACACACACCCCAGTTGTAACAAGAAGCAGTTTTAAACGTTAGTGCTGACACTCCACCTATCTAGCTCTGACGCCAGCCCCTATCTTTGACTAAATATTGGCCTACAAAGGGCAGTTTTTTAACTAAACAGGCCTACCTTTTTATCTATCAGCAGCAGCAACTGTCTCTATCCACTCCAACGGCACTCTCAGCGCTGCAGGACATGGCCCCATATTATATACATGCAGACAATCAGCCAGCTTCCAGGTCCAAGTCGAACACTGAACACGTGCACTGATTCCAGTTTGAAATCGTGATTGGGTTAGGGGGCCCGAACCAGGAAAGTTCGGCACGGATCCAAACTTTGCAGGTTGGATCCGCTCATCAACTGGGGTAATGAGTAGGATTAAAATAAATCCTTGGTTAAGATCATTGGATTACAACCTTAGAGGGATGGAAAAGAAAAAGGCAGTATCCTCACTCAGGGATAATCACTGTCTTTGCCAGTCTGATCTACTCCAGCACTATAACTCAGCCTCCTATTCTGTCTAGATAAAAGGCTCAAGTGGCATCCCCAGATCTGTCAGACATATGGCTGTAGTTCATGCACATTGAAGCATAAGTTGACCCTTTAAATAAGGGATTATGAAAAAACCATGTCACCCATGCTTCTGACAACTCGCTCCTGATGCGGGGAGGGGCCTTCTATACTGTTGGAGTTAGCTGATGCCAGCTCACTCGCTTGTATAAATACCTCGTGGTGGGGAATGAAATACCGAGAGCCTAGCTCAAGATGGAGGATGTGGGTCCTCTGTAAAGCTGAAGACACCACAGCCAGTCGGATGAGGACATTGACCGGCGCTGGAATGGGACTGAGGTAAGCTTTTTTTTTTACTGTTTTATGATCAAGTTTGTTATTGTTTGATTTAGATGAACATTAATTTCTTGGGTGAATTGTCCGAACCGAAAAGCTGGCTCATCTCTATTTATGTTGCTTATTGGACCAACTTTGATTACATCTTTGTCTGAGGCCACACTTCTGACACTACTAGTACTGACTGCACTAAACTTACTCAATTTAATTTATTGGTTCACCAAGTACATCAGAGATCAGTAAGGATTTTTTTTGGCATTTACACAGTACTAAAATGAAAAAAAAACAATTCATGGAAAAATAAAAAGTGGTCCATAGTGATTGCAAAGAGATGCAGGCTAATACAGGTTTCCCTTCTGGGCTTAGGAATCAAGGCGCTTGTTTATGATGTGGACATTCCGAGGGAAGAAAATATTTCTAGATCTAGATGCTCTACATCCTGGTACTGCAAGATGCACAGATGGTAGATACTGGAATAGGGTCCGGGGGATGGGGGGTTGAGGAGATTATTTTCTGACCTTGACTTTGTTTAAAGTTTGTGTAGTTCTTGCAGGGATGGTAACTGAGCTCAAATTATTTTTTTCTCGCCATATTGATAGTACTTTGGAGTTTACACTAATCTCTTTTAGTCGCTCCCTCAAACCTGAAAGAAAAGGAAATACATAACACAGAACATATGACTGCATTAAAGAAGATCACCAACAACTTTTTCAACAGTTCAGCCTCTTCAATTTCTGTTGTGCTTTTCTCAGTACAGCCAGACTGTTCTTTGTGACTACGTATGGAAACGTGGAGGCTGATTCATTACTAACGCGAAGTATTGCCAGAGGAGAGTCTGCCGCTAGTAGACGATGTAAGCGGGTATCAGGCACTGTAACAGAGCGTCTCAGTCGCTCTAGTTACCTGGCCGGCATTGATGAATGTGATGTGTGTTGAACATCTAACAACAGTATAGTGCAGCAGCGAGCGAGAGGTAGCGCCAGTGCAGGGCGTCCGGCACTCGGTGCTCCACACCATATTTAAGAAAACATTAGACACACACAATGTCGGCGCTCTAAAGCTGGGCGCTGTAGCATAGAGCGCCAGGCGCTGTGTGATCAAAGTCTGTTTTTGATCACATATACAGCCAGTAACAAAGCGAAAACACATGGAATGACATTGTTTTAACACTGGGACAATAACACTTGTGCCAGACCTGTAAATACAATTCTGCATAAAAATATAAAAAGTCCCAAAAATGTATAAAAGTGTTTGTTTGCAGCCAGGAGAGGTCACACAATGATTTGAGCAAAAAAAAAAAAAATGAAATAGCCAAACACGCTATTTATACACAACTAATGAAGCCTCGTTGAAATGTATGGGAGAGTGCTACAGAGCGAGAGGTGCTGCATGGCGCCCCTGAGCCTAGAGCGCCGGCGCTATACACTGAGCCATCTCGATTAATACATGTGAAGCTACATGGCACTATTAGAGGCGCTCACCAGATTCGCTTTTTTAAATGTGGTTTTGCCTACAGCGCCCGGCGTTCA
Organism: Gastrophryne carolinensis; assembly: GCA_027917425.1. Classification (NCBI taxonomy): domain Eukaryota; kingdom Metazoa; phylum Chordata; class Amphibia; order Anura; family Microhylidae; genus Gastrophryne; species Gastrophryne carolinensis. The sequence continues at coordinate 82,131,923 of CM051237.1, forward strand.
CCAGATGCTGTCTGCCGCTACGAGGCACTACCTGGCGCTATCCCTTCTTAAATAACCCCCTTTGTTTCTTTTGCTCTTTTCATTTCAACATCATTGATGCATATGGGTGACATAGGTGCTGTATTCTTACTGAAGTCCACTGTCATCTCAACAGCTTTTGCTGAGTTAATCACCAGATTATGTCTAACACACCAACTGACTTAATACCCCACTATTTCTCATTAGTCTTTGTCATTGCAGTTTATGACAAGACCTATAATGCTTGTATCATCAGCAAACTTTACAATCTTTACAGAGTTTGCCAAGGGGTTGCTGTCATTCCTGTTTATTTTTACCCCTAAACAGTCCCTTTAAAGCCAGCTATGGGTACAGAGGGGAAACATATTCTCTTTCTCGATTATATGCATCATTTTAAGTATATTTTTACATAAGAAATGGATTGCTGTTCATTCAGTAGGGCAGTTATAAAGTAACCTGAGTAATTGATCTTCCAGACCAATATTGGCTAATGAGCTTATTTATTATAAGGCATTGAAATTATAAATATAACCCCAATTATTCCACAGCGGCATAAGCCAGACAGAAGTGATGATACATTGATTCATCATCTGGCATCTTTTCACATATTTTGCAATTGCAGATACTCTTTATGTGCAGTAGCTTAGAAACCATGACATCAGGCTAAAGATCTGCCCTTGATTTACTGCTTCAGCTGTGTGCTGTCGTGAGTAATTATTACTTTTCCAAGAATCTTTTTTGGAATTTTATAAGGTAAAACATTTTTTAAAGAAGAAAATTAGCACAAGGACAGACGATGCGCATTGTCAGTAGCATCCAATTAGTCTATGGGGGATATTACCTAAAAGTGTAAAAATACATTTTATTAAAGGAGAATTCTAATGCTACATACAGATGTTTTGCTATAGAGGCTTTTCCACTCAAAAACATGTATATGCTAAAGTAAACCTCTGCCATTATATAGAGGTTTTTATTTTTGCTATTTAAAGGAATAGTCTACATCTGTGGACTTTTCTTCAAGCTCCAGGAACAGGCAGCTTCACCAGTAAGAATAAAGGGGGGTGGGAGCAGCTCAATCACTATTATTTATACAAAATTATTATTATTATTCAGGGCCTGGGGACTAATTTATCGCCCAGTTTAACCCTCTCATCAACTAAATATCAAGCAACAAACATGTCTAGCTATGTGGAAAGACAGAGATTTGGTTGCATATATCTGCAGATACATGTGGAAGCCACACTGCCCCGGCAAGGCACTCTGTGTTTAGTGTGGTCCCTACTCTTAATTCTGAGTCCCCAAAGTTGGGACATGCAATGCAGACAAATATCTGAGAGCTACTCACCTGGGAAGCTGCCAGCCTCCCTTTAGAACACTTCACAGGGAGAAATCCATATTAACTGAATTCCTCCCTGCTTGTGCTCATGGCCAAACCTGTAAATACAATTCTGCATAAAAAACAAAAAAGTTTTCAAAAATGACTTTCTAGGCCAGGGAGGTCACACAATTATTTGAGAAAAAAAAAATTAAAAACAAGAAACCCTGCTTAAACAGAAGAAAAGGAACGTCCATTGGAATGTATGGGAGAGCGACAGGTAGCTGGAAGCTAGAGCGCCGGCGCTATACGCTGAGCCACCTGTAATGATGAATCGGACGCTGTTGAGTCGCTCACCAGATTTGCTTTTATAAATGTGGTTTTGCGTACAGCGGCCAGCGTTCACTAGACGCTGCCTACCGCTACGAGGCACTACCTGCTGCTATCCCTTGATGAATAAATAACCCTCATAGATTCCAGATCTGCAATAGTAAAATGAGACATTTTCTGGAGTGCATCTTCAATTTTTATGTGACAGTTAGGGGGTTAAAGGGCTGGACATGTGATGACTGTGTAGTACATACTCTAACTGACCTAGATATCATTGTACAGTTACAGTATTCATCTATTTTAGTCACAAGAGTCTTATAACTGCCTTTTATCTTCACTGTACGCTCACCTTAAAAAAAAAAAATGCAGGATCTTAGATGTGTCATCTGGAGTTAAAAAACAATGTTTAATCTTGGCAGATCTTTACTGCATTACCTATCCTAATGAAAAATCCGTAATGCTTTTGAGCTAGAGCCCATAACAGTCTTCCCAGGGAACCCTATCCGAAAAATTAATTTAGTCAAACAGCCATACATCCCTCTAACCGTCTCTTTGATGAGAATTAGAGAGTCATGTAAAGTTCTAGTGCTCAGTCATTTTTGAGGACTACATGACTATAATTGCATAGTATTTTTACATTGTGCAGCTGTTTCTAATTAACACCTCGCTTACACCGAGGATAAAGTGCAATTGGTTACATTACATTGAAAAAGAAAGCTGTGAACGTGTGTTAGGTTAGTAAATGTTAAAGGCTGATAAGTTTTTTAAAAGCACAATATTGTGGGCAAACAAATACAAAAGAGCATTTTAATAGTTAAACATATCAGGGTTGATTCAGCACCAGGTGCAAATACACTGGGGTTAAAAAATGCTTTAGGTCTAAAATAAAAAAAGTGCAGTGATGTTGAGTTACCACCTAGGAAAACAATTGAAAGTAAATGACCCTTTTTATACAACAAAAAGTAGTGTACTTTTTATATTTGGTGTTGAATAATTCCTACGATTTTTTGCAAAAATGTGTGCTACTGTATTTTTTATAGTTAAAAGTTTTATTTTTATTGTCTTCCCAGTGCAGAGATAACAAACTCAAATGTTGTACACTGTGGGCCAAAATTAAAAACTTGAACAAAGTCACGCGCCCATCCTTGATATTTAATAAAAACTATCTTCAATTGAGTTAGTTTTTCCTTCTCATCAGATATAACAATGAACATTTTTATAATGAAAAACGGGGAGGCCGATTCATTAATAGCGGCAGGTAGCGACAGTTGAGCTACTGTAGCAGTATTTTCACAGCGCCCGCTAGTAGTCGCTGTGCTTGGCCATTGTTCAGTTGTTGATAGCGACTGAGTCGGTGTGCAGTAATGTTGAATACGGGGTGACGAGTCGCTATTTGACAGGTTCCGCGATGTATGGGTGCACATGATAGCGACTGGTCAGAGCGACCGGCTCCCACCATATTCATCAAAAAATCACGCTCAAAAAATACAAGCGCTGTGAAATGCATGTTTAAACCCCAGAGCGCTGGCGGCGATGTGTTAAAAGTAGTTTTTTAACCCCCAAACCACCATATTTTTGGAAACCCCCAAAAAAAAAATGTTTAAAGAATTTAGTAATATGAATACAATAATATCAGACCTGTAATATCAATTCTGCACAATTTTTTTTTTTTTTTACCTTAAAAAAATTCTAACATGTCAGAAGTGGTCACAGAATTTTTCACATTTAAAAATAAAAAAAAAAACCTTTAATAACAATGAATTATGAATATTTAAAGATTGTTCCATTGAAATGCATTGGAGAGCGCCAGGTAGCGAGAGGTCATACCTGTCGCAGTTCAAGGTCGGACGCTGGCGCTGTGGGCTGAGGCTGGAATAATGATGAATGAGTGGCTATATGGCGCTATCTCAGTCGCTAAGCAGGATTGGCTTGATAAATGTGTGATTGTGGTGGGGAGCCGGCGTTCTCGTGGCGGTGCCCGTCATTACCGGTCGCTCACCCGTCGCTACCTGTCGCTATTCCTTCATAAATAAGGGCCTACGGATTGCTTAAACATTGAATCTGTGCAGGGAGGAGGAATCACCAATTTAGCGCAGTGGTGCTATCGCCGGGAAAAGCAATCCAACATTGCTGGATTGTTTTAAAGGTGACCTCCACCCTATTAAGTGCACCTCTGTACCAGTGAGTGCTACCTTTTATCCATGAGTAAACCAGAAGTCTCTGCATTACTGCAGCAGTAGGAGCTAGTGGTTAGTGTTAGTGTTTCCTGCAATTTCCAGTCGCGTAAAATGTATCATTAACTGGAGGCTGTGGGAGAGTTGATGTGGGGAGACATATCATATTGGTTCAGGTTTGCCCTAAGAACTACACCTATACACCACTTCTACCTCCCCCAATGGTGTCATCCCAATTTTCAATACCACATTGCACACACCTACAAGCATTGCCTTGTTGACTTACCCCCATGCCCGTCATATGACCAACTACGGTGCATGGCAGTATTCACCTGGTTGATAAACCAGTGGCTAGCTGCAGTGGAAAGCTTGTGGGTGTGTGTGCAAGTGTGGGTATGCAAAATAAGGATGCTCTTTCCTCCCCAGCAATCAAAAAACTCCATTATCACCTTTTGTCCCCAGCATGTGATCACCTCTAGTCTCTAACTCTTTTCCTGATTGCTAGATCTCTGAGTCCTGCAACTCCCATGCTGATGGTCTATTTCATCTGCATTCCCCACAGTGAACCTCAGCACATCCACTTTAATTACTACCATGGAGGGGATGGGTAAAGACTTGGCATGCCCCCTAAATTGCAGTGAATGAGAATGCGTGCCGGCATCAATGCGAATAATGGCAGGGCGCTTCTCCTGATCAAGAATGGAACGGCATGTGCTGTGTGGAACTAAAAGCAATTATATACCCCCCGAAAAGGTGGCTGGCCTTCCCCTGATTTGGGATACCCCAGCTGTGTGTAACCTCTAAGTTCGTCTGTTACAGCTTACCTTGTCCTGGTTCAACAGCGCATGCACAGGCTCTCATCCAGACAGAGCAGTTTGTGTGCCTATGTCATTCGGCAAATGACTCCAATGTTTGGCAATGGGTAGCACAAGTGGCCACATCCCCAGCAGTGAGCACTCCCTCTCCAGCCTACCCAAATGTCTGGGAAGAGAGCACGTGCAAAGCCCAAAGATGCAGGGGATGCAGTTGCTCTCGTTCCCATTGTATGACATCAGAGCCGTTTGCCGAATGATTTAGGCATGGCAAACTGCTCTGATTGGACGAGAGCCTGAGTGAGTTTTACTGTGCGAAATGGGAGGTTTCACACATCGGGAAATACCAAATCGGGATGCCCCTGGTACACGGAACAGAATGCAGCATAGTAAAAATCCTGGATTTTGTTCTTCTTTAAGGACTGCTATATCTGTACATTTTAATATATTTTGCTTAATTTTGCTTTGAAGTATGGAATGTATACATCTCTTATTATCAAGCACACAGTTTGTTGGGGCAAGAAAGAAAGTTTAAACCATTCGAAAGGGATCTGTATCCTTGCACAGTGATGGAAGGTTGCTTTAGGCCAGGCTGTTACCTGCAGCTGAGAGTCCCAGTGGGAGTACTATGCAAGGTTGTAACACCTTCCCGGTGACTTGTGTTTGATTGAAAGTGATGCTGGGGAAAATTCTTTCCTTACACAAGCATGTAATTATGCATCATTTAACACTTTCTTGTATGTTTATCTGTATTTTAGAAAATCCTTGTAGATCAATATGTATAGTTTTTTTTTCATAAACTTACAAGCTAGTTTAAAGTCCACTAAAAAAGTTTATAACAGGGAGCTGTAATATCCAGGGCAGTTTCTAAGAACGGGGAGACCGATTTATTAATAGCGCCAGGTAGCGACAGATGAGCGACAGTAGCGTGGTTTTCACAGCGCCCGCTAGTATTCGCTGTGCTTGGGCGTTGTTCGGCTGTTGACAGCGACTCAGTCGGTGTGCGGTAATGTTGAATACGGGGTTAGGAGTCGCTGTTTGACTGGGTCCGCGCTGTATGGGAGCGCCTGACAGCGAATGGTCATAGCGAACAGCTCCCAGCATATTCATTAACAATTCACGCTCAAAAAATTCTCGCGCTGTGAAAAGCTTGTTTAAACCCCAGAGCGCTGGCGGCGATGGCTTAAAAGTAGTTTTTAACCCCCAAACATCCATATTTTTTCATTTAAAAATGAAACAAGTTTTTCTAAACATTTTGTAATATGAATACATTAATATCAGACCTGTAATATCAATTCTGCACAATTTTTTTTTTTTTTTTTTTTTTTACCTTAAAAAAAAAAATCTAACATTGCCGAAGTGGTCACAGAATTTTTGACATTTAAAAAAAAAAAAAAAAACATTAATATCAATTAAATATGAATATTTAAAGATTGCTCCATTGAAATGCATTGGAGAGCGCCAGGTAGCGAGAGGTCATACCTGGCGCTGTGATGGGATTAGCAGCGGCGCTGTTCGTTGCAGTCCGCTACATGATGAATCCTGTGCTAGCCGACGCTCTCGCCGGCGCTAGCCTCATTTAGTGTGATAAATGCGTGATTGTGTCCGCAGCCTGGCATTCTGGAGTCGGTAGCCGCCGATAGCTGGCGCTACCTGGCGCTACCTGGCGCTACCTGGCGCTACCTGGCGCTAGTGAGACACTACCTGGCGCTATCCCTTGATAAATAAGGGCCAAATTCTCTCACTACAATCAGAGCTGGATTAACTATGGTGGAGGCCCCTGGGCACAAAATCTGGTCCCCAGACACCATATTTTTTTCCTTTAAAAATAATAGTTCAGCCAAGTAACTGATTGGTGGTTGTCTGGCACCCGGCTTCTTACTGGAACGTCAGATCGAGTCCCTTGTGCCACCCTTGTGCGGGAGCGTACTGCTTAGGAACTCCTGCTTTGCCATTCTGGGTGGAGTGTAGTGTAGTCGCCCAGCTGTAGAAAGGTCCAGTAGAAAACAGTTCCGTGCATTGAGCTGTGCTTGGCGACTTTTGTGCAGTGAGCGGCCACCTATTGACAGCTCTGCCCCCACCCATCACTGTAGCGTTGCTGACGGCTTTGCTGCTCTAGACTCTCCACCCTGCCCTGTGGTGGCGTTGGCTGCAGGTTTGCAGACCATAACCCAAAGGTTGGTGGAGGCCCCCTTTGCAAGGCAAATGGTGGAGGCCCCGGGGCATGCGCCCCTTGCGCCTCTCTCATAATCCGGCCCTGACTACAATAGTAGCCAGAACCACGCCACAACACAGGAATGACTAATCGGAGTGCCAGCCGACCCCCTCAGGCCAATAATGCATGTGGAAGTGGAACTCTGAACTCAGAACTCTCTGCACCTGTTCAGAAAGTAGGCCAGGAATCATGCTTTTATATTCACTCTGGGTCCTATATTATACTCCCCATAATCTGCATTTCTGGCAGGTGACACAGGAGTCACGTGAAAGCTTATGTCACTAGTCTGGACAGCAGAGGTTAGGAAGCAGAATACAGTAGCTAGAGTAATTATACGACATGCTCCCCAGCCCCACTCTGCTCCCATTAGTGCGGCACCTTGTTTTTCCCCAAACACTCCCCCAGAACATTGAAGGGGAATTTAAAGTGCATTAAAATCTAGGATTTTTCCTGGGTTTTGACCCTTTCCCCTGGGCCATTCCAATTTGGGATGCCCCTCTGTGTGAACCCCCCCATTGGCCCATTTTCATTAGCATTAACCCTTTAAATGCCAGCCACGTAAATTTTACGTGGTTGCTTCTCCTGGACTTAAGTGCCAGCCACGTAAAATTCACGTGCCTGGCATCTACCCCTGCTAGTGGGCAAAAAAATAAATAAAAATACTCACCTGACCCCTCGTTAGATCCGGCCGGGTCTCCTCTTTAATTTGGTGCCATCCGATCCCCCGTGGGGTCTCGGATGGCTCCAGGAGAGCCCCCGGAATAGTGCCGCCCCCCCGCTTCGGCAGCAGCAGCTGCTATCTGTGAAAAAAAAAAAAAAAAAAAATGACATTCACTTACCTTAGGTCGCGCTGCCTCCCGACAGGTCTCTTCTTCACTGGGGGGGCCTCCGATCGCCCCCCCCTGGCTCTTCAGCTTCAGGGGAGAGCCTGAAAGGGCTCTCCCCCCTCCTGCTCCGACGGGCGCCGCCATCTTGTGATAAGCCCCGCCCCTTTGGGGGCGGGGCTTATCGCGTCCCTCGCTCAAGCTCCGCCCCTTCGGGGGCGGGGCTTATCGCGATCCCGGCTCGAAGCCCCGCCCCCTTTGTGGCGTCACTCACCGGGTGTCGTCCTGGCTCCCGGCTGTTGTTCATTCAGATGCGATCATGCTGGCCACAGGAGCAGAGGGGCAGGTGATCAGATCATCACCTGCCCCTCTGCTACTGCAGCCAGCATGATCGCATCTGTCATCACAGGTAAGTAAGTAAAGTAAAAAAAAAGTTTTTATTTTTTAATAAAATTTTTTATTAAAGTGTCAGTGTGTTTATTTTTACTGTTAACCCCTTGTGAACTGGTAAGGGGTCCATGAGACCCCTTATACCAGTTCACGAGGCATCCCCTATTACCTGCCTCCCCAAAGGCCAGGGGGGGCAGAAGAGCCCGGGCCCACATAGGGTATGTGGGCTCGTAGGCTGCAGGGTGGGGGGGCCACAAAAGCTGGCCCCCCCACTCTGTGCCTACAAGCCCCCATAGCTGGTCCCGGGCTGGTTATGACGGGTAGGGGGGACCCTACGTCATTTTTTTTTTTTAATTTTAAGGGTTAGGGTTAGGGTTAGGGTTAGCCTAACCCTAACCCTTAAAATTCAAAAAAAAATGAGGTCCCCCCCCCTGGGAGGGGGGACCCTACGTCATTTTTTTTTTTAATTTTAAGGGTTAGGGTAGCCTAACCCTAACCCTAACTCTTAATTTTTTTTTTTTAAATGACGTAGAGTCCCCCCTCCCGGGGGGGGGGGGGGGGGGCACCCTACTTCATTTTAAAAAAAAAATTTAAGGGTTAGGGTTAGCCTAACCCTTAAAATTCTGCCAAAAAATGGGTTCCCCCCCCCCCCCCCTTCCCGGGAGGGGGGATGCTACGTCTTTCTTTTTTTTTTTTTTTAAAGTGGACCAACACCCAGGCTGATCGGCACGGGAATCTATAAGATTCCAGGGCCGATCAGATCCCTCACCACGGGGCATCCGAAATCGGGATGCCCCGCTGTGTGAAACCCCCCAGGACGCCCCATTCGCCTTACCTTATCCCCGTTCCAACGATGCATGCGCGGGCCTCCGCCGCCTCTCACGCTTCTGTCTAGCAGGGCGCCGTTTGTGAATGGCCGGCGCGGGCACGCTCCCTGTTAGAGGGAAGCGCGAGATGCGGCTGCCAGCGTGCTCGGAGCTGCTGTGGTTGTCCGTCCCTTGTCCGTGCATACCACAGCGGCTCTGAGCGCTCTGATTGGACGAGCGCTCGCGCATGCGCCGTAGGAGCGGGGTGAGGTGAGTTTTTTTTTATACCTTTCTCGGGGGTTTCACGCAGCGGGGCACCCCCCGCGGAAGTGGAACAAAACCCAGGATAGTGAAAATCCTGGGTGTTGGTCCACTTTAAGCGTTAGGGTTAGGTTAACGCTAACCCTTAAAATTCCCCCCAAAAATGGGGTCCCCTGGGAGGGGGGATCCTATGTCATTTTTTCTTTAATTTTAAGGGTTAGGGTTAGGCTTAGCCTAACCCTAACCCTTAAAATTCCCAAAAAAAAGGGGTCCCTATGTCATTTTCTTTTTAAATTAACCCCTTGCGTTTATAGTGTGGATAGTAGTATTTTGTTTTTAAATGTTATAAAGTGCTATTTTCAGTTTGGGGGGTCTCCTGGGCAAGAATGGGGGGCTATCGATACATATGTGGTACCGTTGTAATCGGGAGAAATGGGGCTTTCACATGCAATATGGTTTTCATTACTAAAACAAATGTTTTATTTAAAATAAAGGAGACAATTGTTTAAAAAATATTATTTTATTTATTTTTTTGTTTTTTTTACGCAAAAATATTTAAAAAACAGCAGAAAAATTACAAACAAGACATTTAATGTTAAAGCCTAAACTCTGCTGCAAAAAAAAAAAAATATATATATTTTCCAGGAAATTCCGGCAAAAATCACGGTTAAACATGGCGCAAAATGGGGAAAAATGACCAACAGAGGGTGACAAAAGTTCAAGTAGGCTGGCAATTAAAAGGGTTAATAGTACCTATGCATGTTGGGTATTGTTCTGCTCGGGGGACCTTGCGCTTTCAGATTTAGCTTGTTTTTTCTTATTTACATATTGATATTTTAGGAAAAGGTGTTTTTTATTCGGCTTTTTTATACATTTTCTTGTGAAACCCTGTGCAACCTAAGAATTCTTCAAGGGATTACTTCCAGAAAGATGAGCCCACGACAACAAGCTGGGTACGCTTAGAAAGCTTAAAATGTGTACTTTCCGGGAATATATGGTTTATGGGGGATATTCCAAATGTAAAGGCTTGTTTTGGTAGAAAAAGCACAAGGTGTGCACTTTGTCTGCAGAGCTGAAATTTTGAAGTAAAATTGCTGTTACGCATATGCTTTACTTTGGTGTGTTTGGCAACTCTTCCCTTGACAGGACCTATGCATGCTGGGTATTGTTCTGTTCGGGGCATGTTGCTTTTTCAGATTTTCAGTTTTTTTCTTGTTTCCATATAGTTTTTTTTAGGAAAATGTGGTTTTGATTCTGCATTTTTATTCTTTTTTAGGGAAACCCTGTGCAACCAAAGAATATATTGAGGGGTTAACTCCAGAAAACTGCACCCATGTCAACAAACCTGGTACGTCTAGAAAGCTTGAGGTGTGTACTTCCAGAGAATATATAGTTTGTCAGGGGTATTTCAAATGTAAAGGGTTGTTTTTCTTGAAAAACTGCAAGGTGCGCTTAGCGCGTAGCATAGTTGTATTTTATCTGAAAATCTCCTAAAGCGTTGTTTCAGTTTGGGGGAGTCGCCTGGGCAGGAAAGGGTGTCTAACAATACATATGTGGTACCGCTGTAACCGGGATAAATTGGTGTTTCACGCGCAATAAGATTTTAGTGAGAAACTTACATTTTTTATTACAAAAAAACACTACAAATTGTAAAAAATAGTTTTTTGGGGTTTTTTTTGCACATATTTCATCCAAAAATATTGAGAATACACCTAAAAAATGACAAACAAGACATTTCATGTTAAAGCCCAGACTCTGCGGAAAAAAACAATATATCACTTTCCTGGGAAATCCCTGGAAATCCCTTCAAAAACCACAGTTGAACATGGGGAGCGCAAAATAGTGCAAAATGGTCTGGCAACAAAGGGTGACAAAATCTCAAGGTAGGCTGGCACTTAAAGGGTTAAACCAGCCCACGGTGCGGCATCACTCCCATCGTTCCATTATATGAGGCCATGCCAGCCATTCAGTGATGCCTGCAGGGGTGAACCTAGCATCTCTGCTGTCTGAGGCGAGCTAGAGAATGGTGCCCCCCCAGGGCATGCCAGAGGGCCACAGCCACTGAGACATATTGAGATAATAAATAATCTGAGAAACAAAACAAGTCCACCAGTTGCTGCCTCCCCCTTCAGTGCTGCCCTGATGGCTCCCTCACATTGTCTTATTAAAGGTACACCCCTGCAAGCAGCCTCCGTCTTTGAATGTGCCGTAGACTCGGTTGTAAAGTAAGCATATTGGGAGACTGGGGGGTTTCACACTTATAGACTCCAGGGTCGCTTTTGATCCACTTTAAAGTACCCAGGGGGCACTCAAATACAAATTAGGGGGCACCACACTCAGATCCAGAAGGCAAGACTTGTTAGTTAGCTTTGTGTACCTTGACTTTTCCGCACCCAGGGTGAAGGCACTGCCCTAGAAACCTCCCTGGTCATATCATTAGATGTAATCAGGTGGTAGTTTTGTTGTTTAAATTAGATACATACTATGCATTAAATCTTCGACCAATAGCCCAACAATGCAAGTGCCCTCTTCTAGCTTTTTATATTTTTAGGTAACCTAGGAAAGAAAGAAAGCATTGGTCTTTACATTTTTAAAACAATGTTATGGGGGTTCACTCTGACTGGTTTTAGCCAGCCCATTACTAGACTGGAAGTTCATCCATAGGACCATGTGAGAGCCCTTATGTGTATGGTTTGTATTCATGGAAAGGTTGCTCTCCAGCCAATCACTAATCTGACAATTGCAGCAGCAGCCGGCACATGTGTACCTGAGGGGTTTAGCTCCTCAGGCGTGTGGGGAGTGGGTTCTTTGTTAATGGGCTTGGGGGACCTCTCAAGGTGGGTTGCATCCAATAACTCTAAATGAGACCAACTTTATATAAAGGGCACTTACTTTATTAGCAGGACTTTAGGTATACTTGATGGTTCACTGGTTATACAGTCATAATCCACAACAGTTAATTAGCAGTTTCCATAGCACAGCATCACATCCATGTGGACTTCAACAGGTGGTGGGCACTCATTCTGGTCCCATAGCAGAATACTTAGGTCTTAGCTTCCTCCATCAGCATCTCGGGTGAAATGATTCACCTTTCCTGTGGTTACTTGTTAGGTATTAATATGGCTCCCCTGCACTATCCTACACTAGTGACTAATACCAGCTGACTTTGCTGGTACCTTCCACACTCCCGGTTTCTTCAATACTGAGGTGACTCTAACCCATGACCTCTTTATATAGATTCCCTCTGGCTGGCTTCTAGAACCTTCTCTAGTCTTACTCACCAATGGCATCTCAGCTGTACCCCTATGTGGTTAGGTTATAGCCAACAGTTTGGTAGACCTGCAGTGTCACAATCCATTAGCCATCCAAAAGTGCCATCTTGTAGTGATGTGGCGACTGACATGAGCTACCACACTGAAGAACCCCCACTTTACGCCGGCCACATAAGGATGTGCCTGGCTAGCAGTTGGGAGAGTTTGCTTTTCATATATTCTTAAAGAAATGTACAATCTTCAATGTACAGTATTGAGTTAGCCAAATAATGATATTACTTTAAATTTAAATTACATAAAAAAATATAATGTTGCCATGTACATCTGTGCGATCTGACATGATGTAGGTTGGAGGCTTGGGGAAACTCCTAGAGAGTACATCGAGGAAGCCCCTAGAGCTCCTCAGGACAGATCAGACATGGCAGATTTTTTAGAATTGCATCTGCCATAATCTAATTCAAATGAAGGATGAGGACTCTATAGTTCAAATACTACTTATCTATAATGTTGGGCGAACACATGTAGGTTCAGGGTTCGGCAAGTTCAGACGGATTTTAAACAAAAATTTGGGTTGGTTACCCAAACTTAACCCAAACCCGGTCACTTGAACTCAATGGGCGCCCAAACTTAAGGACCCAAAAATGACAGGGGGCCCTCTCTGCCCCCCCAATCGCCCTCCCATCAGTCTTGGTCAGTGTTCTTTCCGCTGTCATAATGGCATGGCTTCAGAAAGATGGATGCCCCTATGAATGAGGACACTTTACATTGTAAGATGCGGCCATCTTTCTGAATCCCTGACAGTAGGCATTTTGACAGAGGAAAGAACGTCGACTGCCGATGGGATCGCGGGGCTCAGGTAAGTTTGAGGCTTGGGAGGACTCCTAGAGAGTACACAGAGGATGCTCCTAATGCTCCACAGGACAGATCAGACATACCAGTTTTTTTAGAATTGCATCTGCCCTAATCTAATACAGGAAAGAATGTCAATCGCCAACAGGATTGTGGGGCTCATGTAAACAAGTTAATACTCCTGAATGGCTCGTCCAATTTATGTAAACAATTTAAACTAATATCTCCTATGTAATAACTAAAATATTAATATTATATATATTGATCCTGCCCGGCTTGACTAAAATAGGCAAACACATATACAAATATTATCAATATCTGGCCAATGATAACACAATAGATACATGCAAAAGACTGTAGGTTCTTTCGCCTTCCGTTATATGCGAAAGACACTGAGACAAATGGTAAATAAAGAGATATATTATAGGTAAAATAACAATGCAACAAAATACAACACACAATCAGAGTTAAAGGATTGGCATACATATATACAGGGATTAAGGCAACATTAAAAGCATTACTCTCCTGAAATGGGCACCCACCAGCAGACCTTTCAGCTGGCAGCCTTCATTCCTCAGGTCTCTCTTCTCTCTCCCAGGACTATAGCCATGCCCTTCTCATTTGCTAACAGTCTCTCCTTCTTGCCTTCCTCCCCCAGCTGCTTCTCTCCCCCAGATATATACCCAATACCCCTATGATCTCTGGCTTCTTTGATGACTGGTCTTTCTCCTCTTTTATGACCTTAGTCATAAGTTTTATGTTCTCCTAGTCCCAACCTGCTTTGTTTGTTAGAACGAAATAGATTTTATTGCTTTATTGTCTCAGAATGCTGATACTATCTACTTTGAATACCTGCCCTAGGCCTGCTGGTATTCATGAACTATTTTGCTGTATATTCCTATATTTATATATGCAACATTATTAACAATATTGATTTTCCATAAAGGCCCATTATGTACATATCTGCCCACTCGAGACTGATATATATATATATATATATATATATATATATTATATCTATATATATCGAGGTCTCTCAAATATTTAAAACGCAAGTCTTAAAAGTGATTCAAATTTGCTGAGACTGATGGGACCCGATACATTACAGCACAATGCTATCACAGCCTAGAGTATCTCAAGTTACAGCCTGCATCCTTCAGCCACCACACAAATGTTTTAATGCCACACATTCAACAGTTCATCAAACATAGTTCATATTTTTCCACCATCCATAACTGCTTATGTGATTTTGGGTGTCCAAATCTGATGACATACGGATTTATTCACTGCTGCTGGTATGGACACACCTCAGACAAACGTCCATAGTAAGTTGCAGACATTCTTAACAATGCTTTATCAGCTTAGTCTCCAAGGCCTGTATTATCATCATCGCGATGATCAGTCCATAATATACTGGGTGCCCTGCCTCAGAACAGTCCATTTTGCTATGGGTGTACATCATCAGAACAGTCCATGGTTTCATGGGTGCATAGTATTGGAACAGTCCATAATGTTATGGGTGCACATCATTAGAACAGTCCATGGTTTCATGGGAGCACATGTACTTTGACAGTTCATACAGACCATAAGGAGTTACAGCAACAGTCCATCTGCAATATTAGCAACAATCGGTGATATACCTCTGACACAATGATACACAGCAGACTCCAAGAAATAGAACTTTGTTCACAGAGCAGTTACATCATGCAAAATAGCAAACAGCGTATTCCGGCGAAATGTCTGTAAGAACCTTGAACAAAAGAAAGTGTGACTCTGTAGATGTGGCTTTGGGGATTCAAACTCTAACCAAAGAACAATAATGTTGCCACTATGCTAAATCCCCTCTGTCTCTGCAAACTTGAATCAGGGGCGTCTCTGGGCTATATATGGAAAAATACTGTTAAAAAGGTAATGTTTACAACAATATACAACATATTAAAACAAACATCCATAAGATACTAGGTCCACCTAATGCAGACCTCGTATATTGACAATATTGTACAATACGGTAACCTTTGCCCACGTCAGAAAATGTAATAGTAATACTTGTGCAGAAACTGGGGAGAAAACGCTGCTAGCCCACTTCATACTATTTAAAGTGAAGAAACATAAACAAACAGACATACAGTTTCAAATTATGTGCCTGTGTACAAACTACAAAAAAAGTTACTTAGGATAAAAAATAATGGTTCCCACCCCAATAACACAACAAAAAAAATCTTACCAAGCACACAATTTAAAACACTTTAACCAATGAACAAGCCAAAATATAAATTTTAACCTTTTCATTGTTCATTGTAAAAGGGAAAAAAGCTTTAAAACCGGTTCCCAATTCATTGTCACTGAGAAGACACTAGCTGTATAGAAATGCTAATCAGGAATTCTGCCTGGGAGTGTCACTCTGCAGCCCCAGCAACAGACCATTCCACACAGCCTTTCAGTGACACCTGGGAGAAAAAACGATATAAACTAGTTTGGCACTAGTGGCCTGCACGCCACGCCCACCCGCTGCCCTGACCTGGGTGCCCGCGTGTGCCCAGAAATAGGCAGCGGATGGAGGAGCGGCGGGCGCTGTCTCTGGCCCCGCCGCTGTCATCGCTGCCGGTAAGAGACAGCGATCGCAGCGGCGGGGCCGGGACACAGCCTGCCGCTGCTTCTTACGCCCAGCTCAGTGAATTGGGTGGGCGTGGCCTGCGCCGACACTGACGCGGCGCAGGCCCCTGCCCACCTGATTCACGGAGCCGGCCGCTGAGCGGAGCGGTGTAAGCGGACAGGTGAGTTTTACTTTTTTTTTTACTTATGCCGACTAATGCGGGGGGGGGGAAGGGGGATGCCACACAGCCTATGGAAATGAGGGGAGGGGGGATGCCACACATCAATGGGAATGGGGGAGAGGGATGCCACACAGCCAATGGGAATGGGGGGAGGGAGGATGCCACACACCAATGGGAATGGGAGAGAGGGGGATGCTACACTGCCAATGGGGGGAGGGGTATGCCACACAGCCAATGGGAATGGGGGGAGAGGGGGATTCCACAAAGCCTATGGAAATGGGGGAAGGGGGGCATGACACACAGCCAATGGGAATGGGGAGAGAGGGGGATGCCACACAGCCTATGGAAATGGGGGGAGGGGGGATGCCCCACAGCCAATTGGAATGGGGGAGGGGGATGCCACACACCAATGGGAATGGGGGGAGAGGGGTATGCTACACTGCCAATGGGGGGAGGGGTATGCCACACAGCCAATGGGAATGGGGGGAGAGGGGGATGCCACACAGCCTATGGAAATGGGGGGAGGGGGCATGCCACACAGCCAATGGGAATGGGGGAGAGGGGGATGCCACACAGCCTATGGAAATGGGGGGAGGGGGGATGCCACACACCAATGGGAATGAGGGAGAGGGATGCCACACAGCCAATGGGAATAAGGGGAGGGGGATGGCACACAGCCAATGGTAATGGGGGAGAGGGGGATGCTACACTGCCAATGGGGGGAGGGGTATGCCACACAGCCAATGGGAATGGGGGGAGAGGGGGATGCCAAACAGCCTATGGAAATGGGGAGAGGGGGATGCCACACAGCCTAGGATAATGGGGGGAGGGGGATGCCACACTGCCTATGGGAATGGTGGGGCACACTGCCTATATGGGGAATGGGAGGGGGGAGAATGCCACACTGCTTATATGGGGAATGGGAGGGGGGAGAATGCCACACTGCTTATATGGGGAATGGGAGGGAGGGAATGCCACACTGCCTATATGGGGAATGGGAGGGAATGGGATGCCACACTGGGTATACGGGGAATGGGAGGGGGGAGAATGCCACACTGCCTATATGGGGAATGGGAGGGTGGATGCCACACTGGGTATATGGGGAATGGGAGGGGGGAGAATACCACACTGCCTATTTGGGGAATGGGAGGGGTGGGAATGCCACACTGCCTATATGGGGAATGGGAGGGGGGAGAATGCCACACTGCTTATATGGGGAATGGGAGGGGGAATGCCACACAGCCTATATGGGGAATGGGAGGGGGGAATGCCACACTGCCTATATGGGGAATGGGAGGGGGGAATGCCACACTGTCTATATGGGAAATAGGAGGGGGGCCTATAAGAATGGGATAGGGGAATGCCACACTGTCTGTAATGGTGCTTTTTTGGTTTAAAATATTTTTTTTCTTATTTTCCTCCCCCAAATCCTAGGTGCGTCTTATAGGGCGAAAAATACGGTAGCGCAAAAGCAATAAAAAATAATTTACTCATTAATGGAAATCAGGGATAATTCAGAAACCCTGTCCATGTCAGCTTAGCAGTTCAGGTCTTATAACTAAAAAACAAAAATGAATTTCGATTTTTGATAACCTGACTGCTTTTATCAAATTAATCCTTGAGGCTTATCCTTAAACTGGACCTTCACCCTGAATAAGAGTCTATCTTATATGTTTCCTACACCCTGTACATACAGATTGCTCACATTAAAAATCATCCTATATGCATCTACTGCATGTTATGAACCTTTAAACATCCAAGATGGTGGCTTATGGGGCTTCAGGCAGCCTGCAAACAGGTGTCTGCTGACTGTGTCGCTCTGCATTCTGGGATTGCTGTCCTTTCCCTGACGCCAGCTCTGCTCTGTCGGTGCAAAGCACAGCTATAACCCTGCCCCCTGCACTTTATCCCGCTCTCCTCCCCTCAGTATGTGATGCTTCTGAGGCAAGATGGCGACGCCCGTATCCTAGAGTCCTGAACAGAGTTGCAGCCCGGTGGGGGACAGAATAGTAAGTTACTAAAAACTTAAAATATATTAATTGCAGATGCTGAGGAATAGTTTTTTAAGGGTTTGGACTTTTCATTAAATGATGCTGAAGGTCCAGTTTAACGTGCGCACCAAAAAAAAACAACACAAAAAGCCCACGTTAAGGTCCCCAAAAGCTAATGGAAAAATCAAAGGGTTAATCAGAGACTTAGCCGGGGTTTTATCCAATGGGCCTAAAAGAGAAAGCACATAGAGTTTATAACACTTAACTGGGTAGAGACAACCAGAGGAAAATGGGGATTAATTGGGCCTCCCCTCCAAAATCCCTTAGGGATCAGGGGCTCTGCCAACATCAAACCGCGCCCGATAAATCATTAATGGCGTATGGATAAAAACATATTAAGTTTTATTTCTTGTATACATGATTTAAAAGAATTCCTTTATACAAACACATTGTCTTGGTTACACCTTAAATACAGCGCATAGTGGATACAATATATGTCTCAGAATTCACTCTATACACAGATTGTTAGACTCTTGTGCTTAAGTTGTGATCTTATCTTGGACCAGTCATGTTAACATTTTATTCAAGTGTTGGGCAGACTAGTTTCGCCTGACAATAGGCTTCATCAGTGCCCATACAGTAGCCTGTAGGAAATGTAAGATAACATCACTAAGAGATCCACTAAAAAAATGTGTAAATTCATACATACATATTACAGCAATAATATCAATACTTACCTCGTTTATACTAAATGACGGATGTGGTTAAAATGACCCCTGGTTCCTGGGTTCTGGCTATTTGCATCCATCATATATATTCAATATAAATAAAGCAGCAGTATAAAAGTGCTGTTCCAATCGGGGAAAGGAGCAGATACGGGTCACCAGCAGCCCACATGAGAAAGTGACAACTGGAACAAAGAACAGGTGTGCCTGCAAGAAAACTATAATGGCTATGATTAAGATAGGATAGCAGCTCCAAATAGGGCTTAGGAGAAAATTTCCTTATAGCATCGCTGAGACGTTGTGTAATGCGGCGTGAGAGGGAACGGAAGGCATGTGTTTCCCTCCCTTCTGTTCTCAGACCTCCAACTGCGCCATGCAGGTGCGGACGTGGCGGCTGCGATCTAAATGTAACTTTGCCATTCAGACCCGGACGTGGTGCGCGGGGCAAGGAGTGACACCGCCAGAGAGAGAGGGTGAGGGAAACCGATGGCGGCTGCTGGGAAGATCAAAGCGAGTGACACTTTTGATGCCACCTAGCACATTGGATATCCCTGTTACACACTATATAAGGATACTATATCTTTGAATAAAGCTGTCTTGCCAAAACAAGTGCTTCCTGTTATCCACCTGTGTTCCAGCCAGTAAGCCTTGCCTATCTATTTGCTTATTGAACTGCTGTATTTGCGTACATTACAAGGTGATGGGCTTGGTTTTGTACCCATAGAACACTTTATGCCTGTTATATGTATATATATATATATATATATATATATATATATATATATATACACTTGCCTGCTATACTTTCTATGCAACTGTCTCTCTATAGGCACCACCAAATGAATGCTGGAAGCAGCCAAACTGCACCACCTAGCGGCCATTTTGTACTTAGTTTATTCTTCACCTTGATTGTCTTTTTATATGTATTTTGATGTGATTCTCAGCATTAAATCACTTTGTTGAATGCATAGTTGTTATAATGGGTGTTCGTTCTTCCTACTCCTTGGATTTACATTGTACTTAATGTTCAGTGAGTGGGCGCATTTTGGAACCACTGAACCCCTTTCAGCTGAACCCTATTTTTTAAATAAACTTACTATTTGTTATATACAGTGTGCTTTAACCATATCATTAATTTATTATCTGCTCAACGGAACTCAAATATGGACTTCTGGCTAATTATGTGTTTCTTACTGAACTTTGTGGTCACACCTTGAGGAAGTAGTCGGGGTTCGGACTACGGAACGCGTTGGGGGAATACCTCTTGGCCGTGTTTGCATGGGGGATTCCCCTGGGACCTGCCACAATTAGGTGATGTGCTATTAATTTCTATGTATTAATTGTTGTCACGCTGCACTTTAATCTTCTAGCCATATTTTCCGTGGTTATATTATATGGAGATTGCACATGATTTTGCACTTTTTGCACTTTATGATTAATATTAATGGATGAGACTGTTTGATATATATATATATATATATATATATATATATATATATACTTCTTTAATTATTTATTACACATTTGAGGGTGGTATGGGATTACGGGTCCGTGCGGGATGCCCCATATTTTGATCTTTGGGAATTTTTAAACTGTATGTTATATGTAACTTTTTAGCTTAGACTTTAATATAGATGAATTATGAGACTTATTTGAATTGATTGATTGCTTGTGGAGAAGCACGTCTGGGGCTAGTCTTGTGCTGGCTGGCCTACCTAGGGGAAGATTATTGTTATCTAAACTGCAAATGAGAATAAGAATAAACATGAAAAACATGTGGTAGTGGAGATAGGGGTTACAGTTACTGTCATTATAATGTAATAGGCAGAGGAGGTCAAGTGACAAAAGAGAGGAAATCTGTAGCATTTTTAAGGAATGGAAACTGATGTTAGGCTTAATATGGGGGGGCTGAAGAAACCAAAAGACCATCTACTCTAAGGTTAATAAAAAGAGGTTACATCCAATGCAAGGAGTGAGGGATAAATCTATTATGCCTTGTGTTGGGAACTGCGAAAATAACAAATAAGATAGACAGTAAGAACCTTAAAGTCATTATCAACTATATTTTACTAAGAAAAGAAGTATGGAGAGTAGGGATTGACTGACAGATGCAGTGGTCATGTTGGAGAAGCTGATTGGATGAGCTGTATGCACCATTGGACTGAGGAGATGTGAGTTTCCTGGGCGAATGGGGTTTCACACAGCTGGACACTCCAAACCAGGGTGCCCCAGGGAGACGGAACCAAAACCAAGGATAGTGATAATCCTAGGTTTGGTCCACTTTAAGAATGCTTAATGGTCCACACCACTAATAACAAGGTAACTGCTGAATTTTCCCTTCCAACTTTGCATGCTATATGATGCTTTCTCTCACTTGATTATTTACTTCATCTATGTTTATATTTATTATAAATCTAACCAGCAACCAACCATCTCCTGAGGAAGCCCCCATGGCCGAAACGCATTGAGAGAATCCATCCACCGGCACATCACACATTAATTATCCAATTTATTCCAACCCTAATTTTGAATATACAGTGTACTGAAGTGATTTATAATTGTATTACAATGCAACTTCTATATGTGACTACAACAAAAGAACTGCATATAACTATTGTTTTCTAACATTATTTTCAATAAATGTCACTGAATGTATTACCATACAAGCAGTTCTATCCAGGCCATTCCTTTTAATCCTTTTATGAACTATTATCACACAAGAGAATGTATTTCTACCTCTCCAGGGTCCAGTGGTGGCAAGCTGTGGTGTAACCCCTTCTGTTAATGCTTGGCATAATATAAAGTGATCTTAGGCTTGTGTGCAGCTGCACAGCTTTAGATCATATTCTAAAATGCCAGTTGATGCTGCTGTTGATGCTGTAGATAGGGATGAGCAAATCGATCCGGACGAACCCGGATTCGTTCCGAATTTCATGAAAAATTTGATTCTGAACGAATCCGAATTTCCCTGCGATTCGATCGATCGAAGTTTTCCTTTAAACTTCATTTATTTCAATTACAGGCATTTTAAGATGGTGGAAGCACATGTCCGGACATGTCTCCTGGGGCAAGGTATCATGGGACAGTCACATGCAGCCTATCAGCAGCCAGGAAGCCCGGTGCTATATAAACCGGCGGCCATTTTCCTTTTGCGCATTTCGGCCTTGTATTCCAGAGACAGCGGTGGTTGCTGCAGATAGGGAGAGAGAGTTAGAGATAGGTAGGGAGAGTCAGAGAGGCAGACAGAGAGGTAGACAGAGCCAGGCAAAGAAAGTGAAAGATAGTGAAAAACCGGAACCATCCAGGGACAGCATAGAAGTGACAGTGAATTTTTTTTTTTTTTTCATTAGCCTGATCAGTTTTCTATTCAATTTCATTTCTTTGTGCTGCAAATTTTAATCTGCCTTTCCACTGTGCATGTACACACAATCATTTATCATTTATCACTGGATTAGTTTGAATTTAGTTTTAATATTTTTTGGTCTGCTTTAAATACACCAGCCCACATGGGCATCCCAAACCTGCACTTAGCAACCTATCTGTTATACTAAATATGCTTGTTCATCCTTCTTCAGCTTAATCAAACTATTGCATTTTGAATTGGTTTTTAGTCTGCTGCCAAAACACTAGGCCACAGGGCAACCCAAACCTGCACTTAGCAGCCTATCTGTTCATCCTTCTTCAGCTTAATCAAACTATTGCATTTTGAATTGGTTTTCGTCCTGCTGCCAAAACACTAGGCCGCAGGGCATCCCAAACCTGCACTTAGCAGCCTATCTGTTATACTACATATGCTTGTTCATCCTTCTTCAGCTAAATCAAACTATTGCATTTTGAATTGGTTTTTGTCCTGCTACCAAAACACTAGGCCACAGGGTATCCCAAACCTGCACTTAGCAGCCTATCTGTTATACTAAATACGCTTGGTCATCCTTCTTCAGCTTAATCAAACTATTGCATTTTGAATAGTATTTTGTCCTGCTGCAAAAACACTAGGCCGCAGGGCATACCAAACCTGCACTTAGCAGCCTATCTGTTATACTAAATACGCTTGTTCATCCTTCTGCAGCTTAATCAAACTATTGCATTTTGAATAGTCTTTTGTTCTGCTGCCAAACACTAGGCCACAGGGTATCCCAAACCTGCACTTAGCAGCCTATCTGTTATACTAAATACGCTTGTTCATCCTTCTTCAGCTTAATCAAACTATTGCATTTTGAATAGTCTTTTGTCCTGCTGCCAAAACACTAGGCCGCAGGGTATCCCAAACCTGCACTTAGCAGCCTATCTGTTATACTAAATACGCTTGTTCATCCTTCTTCAGCTTAATCAAACTATTGCATTTTGAATAGTCTTTTGTCCTGCTGCCAAAACGCTAGGCCATAGGGCATCCCAAACCTGCACTTAACAGCCTATCTGTTATACTAAATACGCTTGTTCATTCTTCCGCAGCTTAATCAAACTATTGCATTTTGAATTGTTTTTTGTCCTGCTGCCAAAACACTAGGCCACAGGGCATCCCAAACCTGCACTTAGCAGTCTATCTGTTATACTAAATACGCTTGTTCATCCTGCTTCAGCTGAATCAAACTATTGCATTTTGAATTGGTTTTTAGTCTGCTGCCAAAACACTAGGCCGCAGGGCACCCCAAACCTGCACTTAGCAGCCTATCTGTTATACTAAATACGCTTGTTCATCCTTCTTCAGCTAAATCAAACTATTGCATTTTGAATTGTTTTTTGTCCTGCTGCCAAATCACTAGGCCGCAGGGTATCCCAAACCTGCACTTAGCAGCCTATTTGTAATACTAAATCCGCTTGTTCATCCTTCTTCAGCTTAATCAAACGATTGCATTTCACATTGTTTTTTGTCCTGCTGCCAAAACACTAGGCCGCAGGGCATCCCAAATCTGCACTTAGCAGCCTATCTGTTATACTAAATACGCTTGTTCATCCTTCCGCAGCTTAATCAAACTATTACATTTTGAATTGTTTTTTGTCCTGCTGCCAAAACACTAGGCCGCAGGGTATCCCAAACTTACACTTAGCAGCCTATCTGTTATACTAAATATGCTTGTTCATCCTTCTTCAGCTAAATCAAACTATTGCATTTTGAATTGTTTTTTTGTCCTGCTGCCAAAACACTAGGCCGCAGGGTATCCCAAACCTGCACTTAGCAGCCTATCTGTTATACTAAATACGCTTGTTCATCCTTCTTCAGCTTAATCAAACTATTGCATTTTGAATTGTTTTTTGTCCTGCTGCCAAAACACTAGGCTGCAGGGCACCCCAAACCTGCACTTAGCAGCTTATCTGTTATACTAAATACGCTTGTTCATCCTTCTTCAGCTTAATCAAACTATTGCATTTTGAATTGTTTTTTGTCCTGCTGCCAAAACACTAGGCTGCAGGGCACCCCAAACCTGCACTTAGCAGCCTATCTGTTATACTAAATACGCTTGTTCATCCTTCCGCAGCTGAATCAAACTATTGCATTTTGAATTGGTTTTTGGTCTGCTGCCAAAACACTAGGCCGCAGGGCATCCCAAACCTGCACTTAGCAGCCTATCTGTTATACTAAATACGCTTGTTCATCCTTCTTTAGCTAAATCAAACTATTGCATTTTGAATTGGTTTTTGTCCTGCTGCCAAAACACTAGGCCGCAGGGTATCCCAAACCGGCACTTAGCAGCGTATCTGTTATACTAAATACGCTTGTTCATCCTTCTTCAGCTTAATCAAACTATTGCATTTTGAATAGTTTTTTGTCCTGCTGCCAAAACACTAGGCCGCAGGGTATCCCAAACCTGCACTTAGCAGCCTATCTGTTATACTAAATACGCTTGTTCAACCTTTTTCAGCTTAATCAAACGATTGCATTTTGAATTGGTTTTTGTCCTGCTGCCAAAACACTAGGCCGCAGGGCATCCCAAAACTGCACTTAGCAGCCTATCTGTTATACTAAATACGCTTGTTCATCCTTCTTCAGCTTAATCAAACTATTGCATTTTGAATTGGTTTTTGTCCTGCTGCCAAAACCCTAGGCCACAGGGTATCCCAAACCTGCACTTAGCAGCCTATCTGTTATACTAAATATGCTTGTTCATCCTTCTTCAGCTGAATCAAACTATTGCATTTTGAATTGGTTTTTGTCTGGTTTAAATACACCAGCCCACATGGGCATCCCAAACCAGCACATGTCACCCTATCTGTTATACTAAATAAGCGTTGTTCAGCCTCATTTTAATTAAGCTATTGCATTTTGAATTGGTTTTTGTCTGGTTTAAATACACTAGCCCACATGGGCATCCCAAACCAGCACATTGACCCCATCTGTTACACTAAAGCAGCTTTTAAAGGCTATTTCTCATAAATATATTGCAGTTTGAATTGTTTTTGTGTGTGCTTTAAAAACACCAGGCCTCAGGTTATCCCAAACCTGCACATTTGACCATATCTGTTACACAAAAGCAGCTTTTAAAAGCTATTTCTCATAAATATATTGCAGTTTGAATTGTTTTTGTGTGTGCTGTAAAAACACCAGGCCTCATGGTATCCCAAACCTGCACATTTGACCCTATCTGTTATACTAAAGCAGCTTTTAAAGGCTATTTCTCATAAATATATAGCAGTTTGATTTGTTTCTGTGTCTGCTGTAAAAACCCCAGTTCACATGGGCATCCCAAACACTAGCATAAATATCTCAAGACTACCTGTCTAATAACTGCTTGCATTTTATAATTAACATCACTTTTTCACAATCAAGGGAAGCCTCCTTTGTATGTGAGGAGGGGCATCCCAAACACTAGCAGTAATATTTCAAGAGTACCTGTCTAATAACTGCTTGCATTTTATAATTAACGTCACTTTTCCACAATCAAGGGAGGCCTCCTCTGTATGTGAGGAGGTGGCATCCCAAACACTAGCAGTAATATTTCAAGAGTACCTATTAACTGGTTGCATTTTGTAAATAAAGTCACTTTGTCAAATTGCCAGCAGCCATTGCCTTTAACCGGGGGGCATCCCAAAATGCTAGCATGCGTCTTTTAAGAGTGCTCACATTGGAGTTGGCAGCAGCAGCATTAGGAGCCCATGTATTGCCTGAAAGACACACATAGGAGCTGGCAGCAGCATAGGGAGCCTATATTGCCTGAAAGACACACCCAGGAGTTGGCAGCAGCATAGGGAGCCCATATATTGTCTGAAAGACACACCCTGGAGTTGGCAGCAGCATAAGGAGCTACCATGCATCAGCTACTACCATGGATCAGCCATTGTTGGCTGGAAATCCTGGTTGAACCATGCCTGATTCATCTTCACAAAGGTGAGTCTCTCCCCATTATTCGTGGACAGACAAGTTCTCCTTGGCATGACTATGGCCCCCGCCGCACTAAACACCCGCTCAGATGGCACACTACTGGCCGGGCAGGACAGCTTTTCCAGGGCAAACTCTGCTAGTTGCGGCCACAAGTTAAGTTTGGCTGCCCAGAAGTCCAGCGGATCCTCAAGGTGTGTTGGCATGGTCATGTCAAGGTATGACACGACCTGCTGGTTCAGGTCCTGCTCCAGGTTCTTGCTGCTCATGAGTAGACTCATTATACGGGTGTAGAAAGCTACTCATTAGTGACTGAAGACTGAGGCTGCTGCTGATGGAGCTGCTGCTGCTTCTCCTTCCACCCCCCCAGCAGCCATGACAGTGGAAGGTGATTGCAGAGTTCCCCCCGAGTCAGACCTGCGAGAGTATGGACCATGGCGCAGATAGGCATCGGCCAACTGACTACGTAGAATGTCTTTGTAGTAGGTCAGTTTGCCCTCCCTCTCGGCGGGTTTAAAAAATGCCCCCACTTTGTGCTGGTTCAGTTCCGACGCGGCTTGATCGACCAGTCCTGTCTGCTGCCTGTACTGACCTCTGCTTTGTCTGACCACGAAGCTGCCTGCCCCTCTGGACACCCCGTGATCTCTGACCTCCTGGCTTGACCCTTTGGCTACTCCTGACTACGCATCTGTCTCATCCCTGTACTCTGATGCACCCTCCGGATTGACTACCTGTGAACGAGCTCGGCTTCGGGATACCCTCGTGGTTCATCGGCCTTCACCGTAAGCAGCCATCCTTTGCGCCTATTAAGACCTGGGGGCAACCGTGTCCGGTGGGGCGTACCTAGTGTCCCGGCAAACGGGGGCTTGACTATAGGCAGAAGCGGCGGTGGAGATTCGGGGTTGCCTGCTTACAGAAGGCTGGTGTCCTGCTGGGCATCACAGTATGGACCATGGCGCAGATAGGCATCGCCCAACTGACTACGTAGGATGACTCTGTAGTAGGTCAGTTTGTCCTCCCTCTCAGTGGTGTAAAAAATGCCCCCATTTTGTGCCGGAAGTGAGGGTCCAATAAGGTGGAGAGCCAGAAGTCATCCCGCTGACAAATGGAGACAATTCTGCAGTCACTACGCAAGCACGTGAGCATGCATCGTGCCATTTGTGCAAGTGACTCGGATGGGGCTACCTGTCTCCATCTCCACTGCAAACTGCCACGGCGTGTCTGGGTCCTCTGTCTCGCCTTCCTCACAACCCTCTAGCTCCTGTGGCTGCTCCTGCTCCTCCTTTCCTGTCAGATGACTAGATAAAATGGCCATTTTGTCAAGCCTAAACTGTGCTTTGCTGTGTCCCACCCCTTCCTCCTCCTTTCCACCCCAACGGGTGAAAACATCGCAAATCAGACCATGTTTGGGGATACCGTTCTGACGCTGAAGCTCAAGAAGGGTGTGCTTGGCGGTGTAGGAGTGGCTGAAGTGCATGCAAAGTTTCCTTCCCCTTGTTAGGATGTCTTGCAGATGGGGGCAAGACTTCAGAAAACGCTTGACAACTAGACTGAACGCGTGTGCCATGGCAGGACGCATGGCTCAGGCTTTCTTGTTGCAGCGCAGACAAGATGTTCTTCCCAGTGTCAGTGACCATGGGTCCCATTTGCAGTTTTCGTGGAGCAAGCCATGATTTAATTTATTGAGTTCTCATTTTTAGCAGTTCTTCCCATGTGTGGCTATGTGGCTCATGGCAAACCATGTGAAGAACAGCGTGAAACCGCTGTGTCCTGCACACATGGTAGGCTGGAAGGGCACTGGGAAAAATAAATAAATATTTAGAAAAAACCAAATACAAAAAAAGAAAAAAAAATGAAAAAAAAAATTTGGTACAAAAAATACAAAATATGGGAAAAAAAAAATATCCAAAAATAAAAAAAAATAAAAATTTGATAAATTTTATATGTTACTGTTATTATGTTAGATGTTATTATTATAAATATGTTCAAATAAGATAAATGTTAACTATTAATATGTAATTGACAATTTTTTCTGTGACACCATTGCCAAGTGCAAGTGCACTGTCACAGGCACAAATGCCTAGGAGCGTGGAGGCCACAGCAGAGGGACCTGTCCAAGTTGCTGTTGTGGTTGTGCAGGAACCGCAATCACCCAGTGGGCCTTAAAGGATATGTATTGTCCCTGACCGTAGTTACAGCCCCAGACGTAGGCACTGCTGTGCACTTTGGTACACACTGACAGGCTCACCTTCTGGTCAACAAAATTGTACAGGGCTGGTACTGCCTTTTTCGCAAAGAAATGACAGCATGGGACTCTCCACCTCGGCTCGGCACAAGCCATCAGTTCTCTGAAAGGTCCACCACCTCAAAAGGGAGGGACTGCAGCACCAGCAACTTATACAGGAGCACATTTAGCTTCTGCACGTTGGATGAGTGGGCACATACTGTTGTCTCTTGGACATGGCTTGGCCAATGGATTGCTGGCGGAATGACTGACTCGGATTAAGAGGAGGAGGAGCATCTGGAGTGACAGAGGATGGGTATGACACACAGAAGGTGGTGGAGCCTTGGCTGGCTGGAACAGAGAGCGGCGTGCCACTGGGTAATGCAGCAGGCTGGACCACCACTTTGGAGCCAACTCTCCCAGGCCGCTTGATGGTGACGCTGCAAATGTTGACGCAGGGCTGTGGGTCCAACATGGGGACCCTGGCCACACTTCACCTTCTGCCTACACATCTTTCATATAGCCATGTTAACCTCCTGCGGATGCTTGATGAAAAACTGCCACATGGCCTTGTAGGCCTTTTTCCTACCAACAGTCCGCACTAATTCACTGCTGCTACCGCCGCCACCACCGCCAACTCCAGGTACCCTCTTCCACTACCTCCTGGGAAGATAGCCTGCCGCGCAAGTGGTCTACCCCGAGCACATTTGCCTCCATACTTTCCCCTTCTGCCACCATGCTGGCCGCTAAATCCATCACACTCTCCATCACTCCAAGCCTTTAAAAGTGCCCTCAAAACTCACTGATGTCCTCCTCAGGTTCCTCAACAGTGTCTGCTTAAGAAGCCAATGAATATTCAAAAGAAATGGATGTGCACTGTCTCACTAACCACTACATTATAAAGGTGCTATGGCCTGTGTGGTCAAAAAGAGCAATATGTATATATAGTGAGGGGATCCTGGATCTATCCCCTCAAGTAACCACCATACAAAAAGGCCACACTCAAAAAAGTAAAAGAATATATATCTATTTTATTAATAAGTACATCCACAATAATTTAAGAAAAAATAAATAATTATTATATCAACACATACAACACATTACATAATTAAAAAACATATACACAAACACAGGGGATCCACCATAAATGGAGACTATACTAGTAACGAAAATACTGGGTGGCGTATAATTATCTGAATAAATTAGTCTGACTGGATAATACATATGTATACCAAAAATAGATGAAAAAAGTGCTATCACTATGTTAATAAAAAAATTTGTTTAAAGTGCATAATGCATGATGCGCATATTATGTGCAATTTTAGCAATACTAACAAATGTGTGCCCTAATAAAGTACATCAAAAAAGAAAAAACAACAACAATAAAACAAAAAACCATGTGCCATAAACAAAGCAGACCCACAATTGTAATCAATTAGAATGCTGAAGTGCAATGCAGCACACACATGATAATTGAACGCAACGCGTCGGTGGCGGCTGCTGCGGGGGATCCCCGGGTGACAAGGTGATGTAAATCCTTATACTCGTTATTCATAGCATTGATTGTTTAGCTTGGTGGCGCCATAGATATCCTTCTATAATTTCACTGGCTGGTTAATTATCATGTGTGTGCTGCATTGCACTTCAGCATTCTAGTCTGCTGCAACCTCTGCTTGATGAATTTAGGCCTCTGCAACTTCTCTGTGCCGATCCTGACACTTCTCTGCCTGACAAACATAGTGCGTATATGAGGGGAGGACAAAAAGCTACACTACACTTAAAACAGGATTTGTTGATAAGAGCAGCAGGTGTGTAACTATCTATGGTCTTTCACTAAGTAATAACTAGGCCTGAAGACTTTAACACGAACAAAGTGATGAAACTCTTAGATGTGTGTAAGTGATGCTCTGATGAGAGCAATTCAATGTGCTCCAGTATGCTTCAAAAATGTTTTTCTTTTCAGAGACTGGCCTGCGTGGAAATGAATTGGGCATGGATCAGCCAAGATTTCCACCCACCAATGCCTGATGCATTAGAGTAGATTGATCATGGGGCCAGACCAACACTAAAGAAATATGGATCGTGCAAAACAGATTTAAGGCGCTGGTCTCTAGTTACAGACATTCCTCCGCATCAGACCACAAATAATTATTGAGAAAATGCTTTACGTTACTCTTACTTTTTATTAATATTCTTCGGATAAGATATCTGTGCCGAAAATCTGTATATGTTCTCTTAATGCTGCTGCCAACTCCAGGGTGTGCAATTTTGGGCTCCTGCTGCTGCTGCTTGCAACTCCAGTGTGTCTTTAGGCCTATTTGTGGGCTCCTGCTGCCAACTCCAGTGTGTCTTTCAAGCAATGTTTGGGCTCCTGCTGCTCCTGCTGCCAACTCCAGTGTCTCTTTCAAGCAATGTTTGGGCTCCTACTGCTCCCGCTGCTAACTCCAGTGTCTCTTGGAGCCAATGTTTGGGCTCCTGCTGCTCCTGCTGCCAACTCCAGTGTGTCTTTCAAGCAATGTTTGGGCTCCTGCTGCTCCTGCTGCCAACTCCAGTGTGTCTTTCAAGAAATGTTTGGGCTCCTCCTGCTCCTGCTGCCAACTCCAGTGTGTCTTTCAAGCAATGTTTGGGCTCCTGCTGCTCCTGCTTCCAACTCCAGTGTGTCTTTCAAGCAATGTTTGGGCTCCTTCTGCTCCTGCTGCCAATTCCAGTGTCTCTTTCAAGCAATGTTTGGGCTCCTGCTGCTCCTGCTGCCAACCCCAGTGTCTCTTTCAAGCAATGTTTGGGCTCCTGCTGCTGCTGCTTGCAACTACAGGGTGTCATTCAGCCAATTTTTGGCCTCCTGCTGCTGCTGCTGCCAACTCCAGTGTCTCTTTCAGCCAATGTTTGGGCTCCTGCTGCCAACTCCAGTGTGTGTCTTCAGGCCAATTTTTGGGCTCCTGCTGCCAACTCCAGGGCGCCTTTCAGCCAACATTTGGGCTCCTGCTGCTGCCAGCTCCAGGGTGTGTTTTTCATGCAATATAGGGGCCCCTCATAGTGATGCCACCTCATCTCTCTGCAATTGTGCCGCTCTGCGATTCTAATAGCGATGCCTCTGATCTTCATGTCATATTTATTTACAGTATTATTTCATTAACCCAGCATGCTTCCTATGTGTGTTACAGCAAGGCAGAATGGTTTACAACCCTATTGAGGCTCTAGGAAGCTCAGAAATAGCCATTTTTAATAGCAATTTGTCGCGAATAAATTCGTGTCGAAACGATTTTTGTCGGAAAATTCGGCGAATCAGTCGAATCGAATTTTTCAAAAGTTCGCTCATCTCTAGCTGTAGACAACAATTGTTTTGATATTGCTTCCAAAGTCAGTTTGGAACTTGTAAATGAGTGTTTTATCTGTGGACAAATGAAGTGAGTGATTCCTCGAATTCTATTCTGTGAACATTTAGTATCAATGTACTTTTGTCTTCAAATTAATAAAGGGGGGTGGGAGTAGCTCAATCACTATTATTTATACAAAATTATTATTATTATTCAGGGCCTGGGAACTAATTTACCGCCCAGTTTAACCCTCTCATCAACTAAATATCAAGCAACAAACATGTCTAGCTATGTGGAAAGACAGAGATTTGGTTGCATATATCTGCAGATACATGTGGAAGCCACACTGCCCCGGCAAGGTACTCTGTGTTTAGTGTGGTCCCTACTCTTAATTCTGAGTCCCCAAAGTTGGGACATGCAATGCTGACAAATATCTGGGAGCTACTCACCTGGGAATCTGCCAGCCTCCCTTTAGAACACTTCACAGGGAGAAATCCATATTGACTGAATTCCTCCCTGCTTGTGCTCATGGCAATTCAAATGAATAAAGGGGGGTGGGAGTAGCTCCAATTAAACACAGAGTGCCTTGCCGGGGCAGTGTGGCTTCCACATGTATCTGCAGATATATGCAACCAAATCTCTGTCTTTCCACATAACTAGACATGTTTGTTGCTTGATATTTAGTTGATGAGAGGGTTAAACTGAGCGGTAAATTAGTTCCCAGGCCCTGAATAATAATAATAATTTTGTATAAATAATAGTGATTGAGCTGCTCCCATCCCGTTTTATTCATTTGAATTGCCATGAGCACAAGCAGGGAGGAATTCAGTCAATATGGATTTCTCCCTGTGAAGTGTTCTAAAGGGAGGCTGGCAGCTTCCCAGGTGAGTAGCTCCCAGATATTTGTCTGCATTGCATGTCCCAACTTTGGGGACTCAGAATTAAGAGTAGGGACCACACTAAACACAGAGTGCCTTGCCGGAGCAGTGTGGCTTCCACATGTATCTGCAGATATATGCAACCAAATCTCTGTCTTTCCACATAGCTAGACATGTTTGTTGCTTGATATTTAGTTGATGAGAGGGTTAAACTGGGCGGTAAATTAGTTCCCAGGCCCTGAATAATAATAATAATTTTGTATAAATAATAGTGATTGAGCTGCTCCCACCCCCCTTTATTCATTTGAATTGCCATGAGCACAAGCAGGGAGGAATTCAGTCAATATGGATCTCTCCCTGTGAAGTGTTCTAAAGGGAGGCTGGCAGCTTCCCAGGTGAGTAGCTCCCAGATATTTGTCTGCATTGCATGTCCCAACTTTGGGGACTCAGAATTAAGAGTAGGGACCACACTAAGCACAGAATGCCTTGCCGGGGCATTGTAGCTTCCACATGTATCTGCAGATATATGCAACCAAATCTCTGTCTTCCACATAGCTAGACATGTTTGTTGCTTGATATTTAGTTGATGAGAGGGTTAAACTGGGCGGTAAATTAGTTCCCAGGCCCTGAATAATAATAATAATTTTGTATAAATAATAGTGATTGAGCTGCTCCCACCCCCCTTTATTCATTTGAATTGCCATGAGCACAAGCAGGGAGGAATTCAGTCAATATGGATTTCTCCCTGTGATGTGTTCTAAAGGGAGGCTGGCAGCTTCCCAGGTGAGTAGCTCCCAGATATTTGTCTGCATTGCATGTCCCAACTTTGGGGACTCAGAATTAAGAGTAGGGACCACACTAAGCACAGAATGCCTTGCCGGGGCATTGTAGCTTCCACATGTATCTGCAGATATATGCAACCAAATCTCTGTCTTTCCACATAGCTAGACATGTTTGTTGCTTGATATTTAGTTGATTAGAGGGTTAAACTGGGCGGTAAATTAGTTTCCAGGCCCTGAATAATAATAATAATTTTGTATAAATAATAGTGATTGAGCTGCTCCCACCCCCCTTTATACTTTTCTCTTCATTTATATACCTCATTGATATTCACACTGCGTGTAAACAGAATGCAAACGTTAAAATATAGTTTACATCTGCCTTTAGCATCATTAGTTCTCATCTACGTCTATCCAATATTCGTTCTACAACCCAATATTTGGCAATAAAAGCAAGTACTCTTTGGTTCAAATCATAGTCAAATCTACAATCCCATGCAGCAAATGAAATAACAGGTGACATCATGTCATTGATTTATGCAATGTGCTTTATATAATATAATACAATTTTGCTATTCTATTTTATTTTTGCAAGCTATGTTGAAGAACATGTAGTTTAAAGTGGGCCAACACCCAGGGGTGATCGGGCCGATCACCTCACACACCCCGAAAAACCTTACCTCTTCAGACGCTGCTTCCGCCGCCGCCGCCTCACTCGCGCTCCTCCCGCGCCGGCCGTCTCTGAATGGCCGGCGCGGGCGCGCACACGTCAAGAGTGATGCGCGGGAGGCGGCGGCGGGCGTGATCCCTTGTCCGCCAACGGACGTCACTTGTCCGTCGGCGGGCATTGGACAGCGCAGTCATGTGGGATCGTGAAGAGGTGAGTTTTCGGGGTGTTTGGGGGGGTTTTGGGCAGCGGGGCACCCCCGATCGGGGTGCCCCAGGGAAGTGGACCAATACCCAGGATAGTCAAAATCCTGGGTGTTGGTCCACTTTAAATAATCAACATAAAAATCTGGTTAAACAAAACAAGCTACTGTATATATTAGAAAATGCTCACCTCAAGGTGGATGACATTACACATTTTTCCAAATTTTACTGTATTTTCTCTACTTGATGCTTTAATCCTCTTCAGTCTAGTCAAGTTAGTAACCTCGTCACAGACAAAGAAGGAGGTCTGGCCTCTCCTGGAATTATACCCCATTAAAATAGACTAAATATTTTCATTAAACCCCACAACCCTCACTGAAGCATTGAGATGCACATCCCACCCCCTGGTTAAACCAACTCTCTCCTTCTTAAAAAAGCTGATCGCCAACCCATCAGTCTCCCCTCTCCCACAAAGATTAATATCTGTGGCAAAAAAGAAGGAAATTGAACATGCTTCCGGCAACATCAGTCCTGACGCTCTATTTCCGAGGGAATATATCAGGGTCCAGGATTTTTGGTTAAAAGAGATAAAGCTGTCCCAAATCTTTCCCAAAGCAAAACTAGAGAAAGATATGAACACCCTACTAAAATTCACCAAAGTCAATAACACTCTTCGCGAAAACAAACAACCAGTCCATATTCCTCCCCTATCCCGTGTACAAGCATTATTTTTCTCATTAAACCCCTCCCCAAAGCAACTAAGGCAATACTACAGACCTCTCCGTGGTTACTACAAGCCCGATTCATATTAGAAAAAGTGGGAAGGAGACATTGAGACTCCGCTTCTTGACATAGACTGGGGGAATATCTACAAAGAAAATGCCCTCATACAGTCCACACATATAAGAATCTTTAGCTTTAAATATATCTCCTGGTACTACCTAACCACGGATTACAACAAGAACATGTCCCCGTATCCTTGCTGGTGGTGCGGTCTTGCCCCATCTACAGTAATACACATATGGCGGGAATGTGTGCATATTAAGAATCTTTGGCAACATATATTAACCTTGATAGAGAAAGAGGTGGGAATAAATATCCCTTTGTGTAAGTCACAAATTCTCTTAAACTTCCCAATCTATAGATATAAGATTCTTAATCAACCTGATTATAATGGGCACAAAACACTATATAATCAAACATTGGCGCAGCACAAACCCTCCCTCCCCCAAAAAATGGAAAGAGGAGATGTAAAAAACCATAGAAATTGAATCAGCACTGACGGAGTCGGGAGTCACCAGGTCTCTACTTCAAGAATTTGGGGAGAGGATCCAGAATAAGAGATAGGAAGGACGACAAATAAGTAAGCTAGGCAGAACGAGTGCGTACATGTGCCTGTACACGTTTCAAACCACGCATGTACAGGTATATATACTACAAATGTTAATATATTTTTTTTTCTTTTTACAATTATTTATTCTTACCCGTGGCAATAGGTTGGGGAGGAGGGGGGTGCTAGGGGAGGGTCTGGGGGGTAGGGGCACTTCACGGGATGGACGGGGGTGGGGGCACACAGGGGCATAACCAAAAGAAGGCTTTGCACACAGTAAAATGGGTAAAACACACTCTTCCGACAACCGCACGTAAGCAGATCAACCCTGGCAAGGATGTTAAAGTGATCTTCCTTTAGTAGATGATCGACCCTGAAAAAGGCTGAAGATCTAAACTGAGCCAAAAAATAAAATAAAAGAAAAAAAGAAAAAAAAAAAAGTTAGTAACCTCCTATATCTGCCGCTGCTTCCAGAATTAATAAATGAATTTGTATGTCACTTGAGGCCACAGAGACCTACGTACTGCCAAGACACACTAGGAAGCTGGGCACAGAAGCTCTGGGGATGGTAGTGATCCCTGATGCATGGTTGACATGGGGTAGTCAGATGAATATGAGATCCGAGGTCAACTATACACACTACTAAAGCAACCTAGCTAATGGCTATCATGGGTGAAATGGACAGGGAGACAGCTTATTTTACTGGGGAGGTGACCAATGAGATGTAAGGGGCAGAAAGAAGGAGAATGGCTCATTTATAGCAGCCATAAATTCTTTTAACTCAGCCTCCAGTGTGTGTGCTGCTTACCCTAAGCGTCACGCTGGGGGAAGGCTTAGTATCCTTATTTCGCTATGTTCCCTCCCTGTTATCCTTCCTCCAACATTGCTCTTTTATGTGGTTTTCCATAAAATTATCTAAGTCTAATACTGAAGGTCAATGACCTGGAGAACATATATACAAAATAATATTTAAGTCCCTGTCCTGGCAATAAAACAGTTTATACTTACCTTTTGTCTCCTATTGCTGCAGCGTGCATTTTCTTACCAATCAGAAAGAATGAGTGGTTCACTTGCTCTAGCATCAGCCAGGCATGGCGGCATCCATCAGGCTGGCTTCACATCCCTTAGCACTCCTACCCTACTTATTGCAATGGAAGGCGCATGGGGTACTGAACCTACCTTGGCACACCCCCTCCGTTGCAATGAATGGATTAGGTGTGTGGAAGGAGTAAGCAAGGCCTCATATACGATGCCAAGCAATGCCTTTTGTTTGCTTTTTGTACCAATAATGATTTCTTAGTCATGCCTAAGGCATGAAGGGATGTTGTTCTTTGCAATGGCCTTAGATTTGCCTTCACTTGCCATCAAACTTTAACTTCCCCATCGTAATCAATGTAATCACTATAGTAAATGTTTAACCTTCTAACATAATATCCGGCTGCATTGCCAACCTGACCATGACATGCACATCGGCTGCGGTGAAGCCCCCATTTGCTGCTCGGCCCCGTCGTGTCCATTGGCCTGTATCTGACTAGTTCAAAATGCACCCATTGTGGACTGACTTGATGAGGGGAGGGATGGGGGTTGTATAGCATTCCACTTGGCTACTCCTGCATTCCCGATCCCACCTGGAGGAGGGCGGGTGGGTAGTGGGTTCCACAATTAGGCTTCGCCAGAGCCAGCATACACATTGGTGACATTATTGATGAGGGGAGGGTAGAGTTTGAAGAGCATTGCACTTGGCTGCTCCTGCATTTATGATCCCTGCTGGAGGATGAGATGGGTTTGGTGGTGGGTGAATGGCATTGTCCTGAATCACTCTATTGCCTTCACTTTGCACATGCCATCAGCCTTGAGATTCCCCACCTTAATCACAGTAATAACTTTTTAACTTTCTAACATAATAGGGTTGATTCATGTCTGGATGCGCACACACCGGCGCACATGGGAACCGCACCAAATGGCTAGCGCACGGGAGAAGTGAAAATTGCCTCTTTTGCACCAATTTGTACCATGCGCATTTTGCCGGCTAAGCCCTGAAAGCAGACCAAAACCCACTGAGCTTGTGTAATACATTTTGCCAAAGCTCCTGCCGATGCTCCCTTCTTAGGGCGTAGGACTAAAAATTTATATTTTCGCTTTTTGAACAACATTGCTTTTTTGGCTGTGCCTTACTGTGGGATGGCAGGCAATTAGTCATTGCAAAGGTGTTGCAATTACATCATTGCCACACACAACAGTGCAACAAATGGAGGAGGCAGGGCTTTATATCTAAAACAGGCGGTAACATAGTATGTGCGGCTGAATAAAGATTTTAGTCCATCCAGTTCAGCCTGTTTATCTCCTTCCAGTGATCTAGTAGCCATAGCTGGAAATGTTATTACATGCCAGGAAGGCATCAAGGCCACTTTTGAACGTTTTTATAATAACTTTCATAAATACCTCCTCTGGCAGCGAGTTCCATAGTCTCACTGCTCTTACAGAGAAGTATCCCCTCTTACGTTGGTGGAGAAAGCACCTTTCCTCTAACCTTAGTGGATACCATCGGGTTATGGTTACACTCCAAGGTATAAATAGATTGTGGGACAGATCTTTGTATTGCCCCATATATATTTATACATAGTTATTAGATCACCCCTCAGGCATCTCTTTTCTAAACTAAATCTAACAGTGCTGAATTAGACCTATAATCCTGGTGACACCCGCTGCTGTGAGTATTCTCCTTTTAAGCCTCAGCAGTCAGGTGTCACAGGTGAAGATAATCAGAAGTAATTCTGCAGCACACTAAAACAACAACAAATGTGCTGAAAATAGCATACTGCCACCAGCAGGACTGCTATGGAACTACCTGACTGTGACACACGATTCACAATGGCCTTGGATTCTGCTACTTTGCCCCCAGCTTTATGTATAATTCAATTTCTGGAAATTACACATTTTTACATTCCATCTTTGATGCTTAGAGGCCATTATTCAATTAATTTCACATGTTCCAAACCCCTTACATATCTGTATATATTCAATTCTATTCAGATTAGCTCATTACCACCAAGATTCATTAGAACTGTCTCATACTTTTAGCATAATCACCCAAAAAAATAATCTAACCCCCAAAAAAGAAGACAAAAAGAAAGCAAAATGTTGTAACCAGATGGTACTTGGTCCCTATGCAAGTGGGGCAAATCTCAAGAGGAAATTTAGCCACTTGTTTTAGAGGATGCCGTGGGTGTGTCCTAAAGCAAGGATTTTCTGGCCATCAGAAAATCTGCAGGGTTAGCGATACAATATAGCAGTTGTACCATGTGAAATAGGCTAACCTGAGTATCAGTTATACACATAAGTCTAATCAGGTCTAAGTATTCTCGAAAACCCATGTCTAAATATACCCAAGTTAGCTTATTTCTCCAATTTATGCCTTTCACAATGGGGGTTATTCATCAAAGGATAGCGCCAGGTAGTGCCTCGTAGCGGCAGGCAGCATCTGGTGAACGCCGGGCGCTATACGAATCTAGTGAGCGCCTCTAACAGCGCCATGTAGCGTATGATTCATCATTACAGGCTGCTCAGCGTATAGCACCGGTGAGCTAGCTTCCAGAGCGCCAGGTATTACCTTTCGCTCACTGTCGCTCTCCCATACATTTCAATGGACGCTCCTTTTCTTCTGTTTAAACAGGGTTTTTTGTTTTAAATTTGTTTATTCTCTCAAATAATTGTGTGACCTCTCCTGGCCTAGAAAAAGTCATTTTTGAAAACTTTTTTGATTTTTTATATTTTTATGCTGAATAGTCATTACAGGTCTGACATTAAAGTGTTAATGTCACAATGTTTCAACAATGTAATTCCATGTGTTTTCACTTTGTTACAGGTGTATATGTGTTCAAAATCAGACTTTAATCACACAGGGTCTGGCGCTCTGTGCTATAGCGACCCGATCCAGGACGCCTACGCTCTGTGAGTCTGTTTTTTTGTTGAATATGGTGTGAGTCACTGAGAGTGGCACTACCTTTCGCTCGCTGCAACTGTGTACTGGTGTTAGAGCGCCCAACATACATCTCATTCATCAGCGCCGGCCAGGTTACTACAGCGACTGAGGCGCTCTGTTGCAGAGCCTGATACATGCACACGAGCGCCTATTGCGGTCGCTCTAAGCGTCGGTCGTTGGCACTAGTAATGAATCAGCCTCTATGGCTCACATGGTACTACAGCTATAAACTACTGCTAGTCACGTGAGTGATTACGTTCTCAGTTTTCAAATCTTTTTTTAGTAAATATCATCCTTTGGTATTGTCTTTAGGATGGTTCTGTTCCTTTAGTATGAAGAATGTGAGGTTCATCAGGATCATCTTCAGCAATTAAATAAATTCAGGACCTGTGACATACAGTACAGCTGATGATGTGAAGTAAATTTCCCTTTCTTTTTTCAGTTCACCATTCCCTAACAAGATCTTTCAACACGTGAAACAGTAATTATTCAAACTAAAACAAAAATAAATTATTTCACTACAAGTTTATTACAGTACATTATTTTTCTATTACTATTATTATAATCCTGCTCACATTGTGAATATATTGTGTTGATTTAACATGTGCTTTTTGGTTCCTTTTGCCTGCAGTGACTAAATCTTCCACAGTGACACGGCAGGATTCTGGACACTTCATAATCATCCGGCTACATTTTATCACTGTGTAAAGTGGATGCCAACCAGGCAAAATGTTCAAGTGATAATTAACTAGTGCACTGAGAAACCTAATTGCATTCATAGCATGGGCTTCTCTTTGAGAGCCAGCTTATTTATATAATCAGCCCTTCACAAGCTTTCAGAGTTACTGAGCTCAAAGTTTCAAAAGAACAGAAGGTATTTATATAAAAAAGAAATTCAAAAGAGTTATTCATTCACTAGATAAAGGGAATCTCCATTTTTGAAGAGTAAAACAATTTCAGGTCATCTCAATACATTTTGCTTTGAACAAAATTTCATAAAGAAAAAAAAACAAGAATGGCCCTTCCAACCCTTCCCACCAAATCATGTGGCACAACCAGCGTTCTGAAACGCGTTGACACCAGGTTTTATGTTCATATATTA
Organism: Gastrophryne carolinensis; assembly: GCA_027917425.1. Lineage (NCBI taxonomy): Eukaryota > Metazoa > Chordata > Amphibia > Anura > Microhylidae > Gastrophryne > Gastrophryne carolinensis. Next base: position 82,172,473 of record CM051237.1, read on the forward strand.
TTAACCGCCTTAATAACCTTTGGATGGCCTTTTAATCTACTGAAATAAAATTTGGAATTTTTTACTGGTTAAACACTGGCCGGCTTTTCTACACTGGATCACTCAAAATATGAGGTGAGTACTCACAGCCGTTGCCAAAGCACTCTCCAGTCCTCTCTTGGATTTGGATAACCACTTTTCTTGTTTATATGCAACCTACAGAGACCATGCAGCACAGCAACACCCCATATAAGAACGAGGTTCTTGTTCAAGGCTTTGTCGTGATCGTGAGACTGTCACCCGCTGTGGGGCCAGATATTTATCAGGGTGGTCATCAGTGTTTGGAGAGAAGACTATCTGGACTAGATCTCATGACTGCATTCCTAACCACCAGAGTAGCTTTGATAAGCTGCAGAGGACAAAAGGTGAGTATGGCCTTTGTTTTGTTTTTTATTTAGCTGCCTGGTTACAGTTCAGTTTCACACTAGACCTTAGGTTCACATGGGATGCTCCCACTGCCCTTGGTGCCCCCTCCCCTGGCACTAGGTGATCCCAGGTGCATTCGTTCCAGGAGACTTGGGGTGTATTGCCAGTAACAAAAGATTGCAGATAGTTGCACAGAACACTGCTGCTGGACATGTGTAAGGTTAAATGAACTTCCCCATCTCAGCAGTGACCACAGCAGCAGTGTTATGTGTGGACAAGACTCACTTCTTCTTGTTGTACAGAGTTTGTGTACATTGCCAAAGGCAACAAATTGCAGGTAGTGGAAACTGCTTCTATAAATCACACATTTTTTAAAATAGGAAAAATAAAAACAATATATATCAGTTCAGCACCTTGAACACGTTATTTTGGCACAACAATTACTTTCAAAAATTCCATCGAAAGTGGACTTGCCCTATAATATAAGTGCAGGACAAGATCGGTTACCCACTACAGCAGAAGCTGCAGCGTCATTTTCTTGCCCAGTCTTAGCGTTGCGTCAGTCATTACTACTTGCACTACAACTATTTGCCTCTCTTCTGTTAATGCTAAAACCAAAGTCTATTAAGGTTTTTAAGCTTTTTTGGCTACTGAAGTGTTTGACTGACCTATACTGGTAGGCTGCTGAATCAGATGTTCAAGTAAGCCCAGGCATACGTTTACTCCTCATATTGTCAAGCGGATGAAACTTCTCTTGTACTTGGTAGATGTGTTAGAGGTTATCTGTAGCAGAGGTTCAATGGTAGAAGTTTGAATGGATAGAGAGGTTCTCCAATGATTTTTCGGCCCGTGGTTTTAGCCTGCTGATATTATAACACACTATAGTTAGGGTTTGCCTTTTTTGTTGGCATTCTCATAACAGACCATAGTCATGGCCCTGTTTCTTTCACTGTGTGTCCTTGGCACCTGTTATGTTTTAATTTTGGTAACTGTCAAGTCATTGAGACGCACCTGATATGTGAGGATGCTTTGGCTCCAACAGTCTAAAATGAAGCCCTAAAACCTACTCCTCAGGACCCAAGACACTCCCCCAGCCCAAAATCTAATGGCCTCCAGGCCTCACGCAAGCCTCCCGCAAGGGCTGTTGCTGCTTAGCGGGCCCCAGTTAGTCCCCAGGTAGCAACTGAGGGAGACAGAGGTCACCCAAAAGGAGATGGTAGAGATCATAGTCAGAATATTAGCCAAGGCCATTGGGAACAGGCACAGGAGCAAGCCAGAGACAAAGGAAAAGTTCAATGTATAAAGCAAGGTTGCAAATCCAGATGTGGCCAAGGTTGTACACAAAGGAATTAGTCTGAAACTTAATAAAAAAAAAGGCAAAAGCCAAGCAAGGTTGTAACCAGGAAGCCCATAACAACTCCAGAGGGGAGACCCGAGAGTTGAAGATGACTAGGTCAAACAGGTAATCCAAATGGTATTCAGGAAACAGAGGCACAAAGAAGGCACAGTTTAGAATTGGAAAAATCGCTAGTGCGATTGGCACACGCTGGCCTAAGCTTGAATCTGCGCAGGAACGTCTGCTGTTCATTCATGCCCTGTATTCCTGATAGCTTGTGCCAACCAAACCCTGTAATGACCTATAATGTCTTAAAGATCCTTCCAAACACATTTCTACTAACAAAACAATAGTACCAGGATCAAGTAACTGCCAAGTCATGGCCTTTTAGTATCCAGTGCTAACTGGAATGGGCTTGGTATGGCGCAAGTTAAAAGCATCAGTCAGCTTAAATGTTGCCTTATCATGATTAGGTGAATGTACCATAGAACAGCCACGATATAGATGGAATAAAATGCTTAAAGTGGACCAAAACTCAAGATTGTGACTATCCTGGGATTTGGTCCTTGCCCCCCCGATCAGGGATGCCCCACTGTGTGAAACCCCCTAGGTCGCCCCATCTAACTCAGCCTTCCCCAGTCCTATGGCGCATGCACAGCCTCTTGTCCAATCCGCGCTCCTGTCTCTTCGTCTAAGAGCTTGTCTAAGGTGAGCAGATCCAAGCGCGGTGGTGGCCACATACCCCGCTACCCTCTAACAGGAAGCTCACTGCTAAAGGGAAGGGTCATTGGGGCATGGGTTTTGGTCCACGTTAAGCCAGCCTACCATCAATCCAAAATATAATCACAAATGTTCTTTATGAAGTCTAAATATAGGAAAAACTTTTTTTTTACTTAAAACATTGTCCTTACTCTTCAAGGGGGTTCGTTCACTTGAATACAAATGACAAGTCTTGAAGCAAAAATCAATGCAGTTAAAATAGTTACACAAAAGTAGTGAGGCAAATGAGCAATCAAATATCTGGAAAATAAGAAAAAGCTGCTTTGATGAGACAACTTCTAGAATGTCCAAAGGATTTAATTTTACAATATCTTGAAAAACGTTGTCCCATTGCACCAATGATTCAATTTCTTGTGATCATTTATAATTCCCATAAGTTACTTTTATTAAATGTTTGAGTGATAAAATTGTCTTACTGGTATTGGATATCAACCAATAAAGTACAGTAAATGAGTAGGCCGAATGATCAAGTTTTCCCCGGGGCAGTTCTGTAGGGAAGATGTAGCATTTTTCCAATGTAATTTTTTTACAAATTAGTAAATAGTGTTTCTGTTAGGATTTAGGTTGGAGATTTTTCATGCAATATATTTACACTGTGTAGAGGAAGGCTATCTTCTTCCTGCTGCCTCTTATCTTTAACACTGCTCTGTGGGGCGAGAGGAACATGATTTAAAACTCTGGCTGCCCAGACCTGCCCCTCACATGCATTAAGCAATAAAGTCCTCAGTTTGGTAGACTCATAGACTCCCACCTTGTGTAGCCTCCCCCCTCCTTTCTCAGCTCCACTCCCACTTCCTCAGCATCAGCTCCACTCCTGTGAGTGCCTGCCATGCGAGACTGAGACACAAACAGCTAGGAATAAGAAAGAATTAAAGTTTACAATGAACAACCCTCACATCCCCCTCTGCACACACACACATCGGCCCTGTGCTGAAAAAAAGAGCTTTAGGGGGGCTCCCTGTCATGGTTTACCCACATCATGTGTGGCTTGAGGCTGCAGGCAGTAAGACACTGTTCCTTCCAAATCCCCCATCAGGCCACCTCCATAGCAGCCTGGTTGAGCTCTGCTCAGATGTCCCACCCGCTGCTCTTCCCTCAGCCTGTGCACTATATTATCCAGGAAATTAGCATATACACAAACACTATGACCTGGGAGTTGTAGTGCCAGAGCTGAGGATGGGGTCACCTGTGTCTGATTGAACCTACCTACCTGCCTACTTACTGACCCACCTACCTACTTAATGGCCCACCTATCTTCCTACTGACCCACCTATCTACCTACCTACTTGCCCACCTACCTGCCTACTGACACAACCTCCTACCTACCTACTGATGGAACCTACATGCCCAAACATCTACCTGTTTGCCTGGGAGTGTGTGCAAGCACATCTAGGGGAGTGCATGCATGTGTGCCTAGGAGTGCATGCATCTTTGTCTGAGAGTGCATGCATGCACATCTGGGGGAGTCTATATGTGTCTGGGAGTATGTACATGTGTTTCTAGGGCTGCATGCATGCACATCTAGGGTGCACACATGTGTGTCTGGAAATACATGCATTTGTGTCTGGAAGTGCGTGCCTGTGTGTCTGGGGTGAGTTCATGTCTGACTGGGAGTGCATGAAGGTGTGTCTGGAAGTGCGTGCATGTGTGTCTGGGTGTGCGTGCATGCATGTCTGGGGGTGTGTGCATGTGTGTCTGGAAGTGCATGCTCTATGTTTTTTTGTTGAATATGGTGTGAGTCGCTGAGAGTCGGTCACACTGAGCTGGTGCTACCTCTCGCTTGCTGCAATGCTGTACTGGTGTTAGAAAGCCAATATACATTTCATTCATCAATGCTGGCCAGGTTACTACAGCGACTGAGGCGTTCTGTTACAGAGTGGTCGCTCTAAGTGCCTCTGTACAGACGCTCATCTGCCAATACCTTGCGCTAGTAATGAATCAGCCTGCCCACTATGTCTTACTGCCCTGGATCAAGCAAGTATACCATACAAGGATCCATTTACAGAAAAAAAATATTAATACATTACTCAAAAGATAATGTTTTGATTTTCAGCTACAATTTGCTACATATTCATAGTCACACTTCTTTCTCATTCATATTACAATGAGTATAATTGTTCTGATTTGGGTGAAATTCAGCCAGACTAAGCTGGACTTAGTTGGGCTTAACCCAAATACCAACCCAAAGTACTTTTGGAATGTTAAAGTTTGGAGAGGCAGAGCAAAATAACAAAATAGTGAAATAAATATATTTTTCTTCTATTTAAAAATCAAAGCCTTGTGCACTGGCAATGGGGCAGCTGTTTTGGTCAAACATAAATTCACAATTCAATTCAATTTTAATTCAATTCAATTTATTGTTCGCCAAGTACATTGTGAGTTGAACAAGGAATTCTTTTTGGCATATACACAGTGCAACAGTAAACAGTTAACTTCAGTTCCAGTAACATAGGAAGGGGAACATAGAAACAGAGATACACAGACACAGTTAATCTTCTAAAGTGCAAATGATACAAAGCGCAAATGATACCGGCTTGAGCCGGGGCCTATGATGCCTGGCTATTGTTGAGTATGCGGACAGCCAAAGGAAAGAAACCCTTCCTAGACCTAGAAGTCCTGCAGACTGGTACCGCAAGACGCCGCCCAGATGGTAAGTAATGGAATAGGGCGTGTCCAGGGTGGGAGGGATCCCGAAGTATCTTTTCTGCCCGAGTCTTGGTTCTGCGTTCGTGCAGTTCATGCAGGGATGGTAACGGGGCTCCAATTATTCTTTCTGCTGTCTTAATTGTTATTTGGAGTCTACACTTGTCCCTTTTAGTAGATCCATCGAACCAGACAGAGAAAGAAAAACACAGTACAGAACCAATGACGGCATTGAAGAAGAGCATTAGCAACCTTTTCGACAGACCGGCCTTCTTCAGTTGCCTCAGGAAGAAAAGTCTCTGGTGTGCTTTCCTCGGTAGAGCCATGGTGTTCCTTTCCCAGCTGAGGTTGTTGGAGATGGTCACACCCAGAAATTTTGTCTCACTTCCTCTTTTTATCTCCACCCCCTTGATGGACAGGGGTGTCATGGGTACCGGATTCTTCCTGAAGTCCACAACCATCTCTATGGTTTTTGAAGGGTTAATGACCAGGTTGTGTATAGTGCACCAACTAACAAGCTCCTCCACTGCTCCTCGGTAGGTATCTTCTTTTCCGTTCTTGATCAGGCCTATGACGGTTGTGTCATCGGCAAACTTTACAATCCTTACAGAGTTGGCCAAGGAGGTGCAGTCGTTAGTGTAGATGGAGAACAAGAGGGGTGACAAAACGCAGCCTTGAGGGGCACCGGTGTTGGTGTGCCTGACACTGGACCGTACTGGACCAAGTCTAACTATTTGGGATCGCTCTGTTAAAAAGCTCCCTGTCCACGCACAGATGTTATGAGGAATGTTGAGCTTAGACATCTTTTCCACCAGTAGGTTCGGACTTATGGTGTTAAATGCCGAACTAAAATCAACAAAGAGAACTCTGACATAGGTGTCTGGTTTATCCAAATGCTCATACATATAGTGGAGGGCCATATTAACAGCATCGTCTGAAGATCTATTTGCCTTGTAGGCAAATTGCATGGGATCCATAAGGCTGCCGGTGGTTGTTTACAGGTATTCCAGAACAATCCTCTCAAATGACTTCATGACCACGGATGTAAGTGCAACTGGTCTGAAGTCATTCATCTCAGTGGCCAAATGTTTCTTTGGCACCGGGACAATGATGGATCTCTTGAGACAGTGTGGAACTACGCCCAATTCCAGGGAGGCATTGAAGATCCTTGAAAACACTGCCGATAGCTGGTCCGCACATGACTTGAGGCAGATTGTGGATACTGCATCTGGTCCTGGCACCTTCCTTATGTTGAGACATTTGAGAACTTGGGCAATTTTAATCTCTGAGACCAAAAGTGTGTTTGCTGTTTGAGAGCCATTAGTATGAATGTCATGGTCGATTGACGATAGTGATTGATTTAGGGACTGGGGGGAGCAAGCTGCCATGTTTGGAGCTGAATAAAATCTGCAATAGAAATTGTTGAGTTCCTCTGCTTGCTGCCTGCTAGGGTTCAGTATCTGGGTGGACCCTTTGTAGTTAGTAAGATGCCGAAAACCCTGCCAGGCCTCTCTCGGGTTACTGGAGAGAACTGCTTTTCCATTTTCTTAGCGTAACCTCTTTTTGCGGCCCTAATCTCCTTGGACAGGGAATTCCTCAACTTCTTGAGCATAAGGATGTTCCCATCTCTGTGTGCAGACTCCTTCTGCTTCCTTAACTTCCTTATGCTGTTAGTGAACCATGGCTTGTTGAAGTGGCCATAGTTCCTGAAGATTTTGGATGGTACAATTGTGTCTTCGCAAAAGGTAATGTAAGAGAGCACTGAGTCAGTCCATTGCTCTTTAGAGTGAGAGTAGAAGACGTCCCAGTCGGTACACTCAAAATAGGCTTGCTGGTCGATGGCCTCCTTTGACCAGACCTTGGTTGTTCTGGTTTGGGGAGTAACTGACTTCAGCCGTTGCTTGTATAGAGGTAGCAGATGTAGTAAGCAATGATCAGAGTATCCCAGAGCTGCTGTGGGAACAGCCCTGTAAGCACGCTTTACTGTTGTGTAGCATTGGTCGAGAGTGTTGTTCCCTCTTGTAGGGCAAGTAATATGTGGTATAAATTTGGGAAGTTCGAGATTAAAACATGCTTTGTTGAAGTCACCCAGAGCTATGACAAATGAGTCTGGGAACAGCTTTTCGTAGTCCGCGATAGCCTTGGATAATGAGCTGAGGGCCATGTTGACATTGCCTGAGGGGGAATATACACCCCTATTAGAATAATGCATGAGAACTCCCGTGGAGAGTAAAAAGGTCTGCAGATAAGAGCCAGGTATTCTATGTCACATGTACACCTCTAATCTTATCTAATGCTTGAGCATTTTTAACCCATCTGTTGTTGGTGTAGAAGCAAATGCCGCCTCCCCTAGCTTTGCCAGTTGCATTCAAGTCCCGGTCTGCTCTATGGATGATGAACCCTTCAATTTCCAGGCTAGAGCCCGGGATTGACTTTTTAAGCCAGGTTTCACTTCACTCTTCCTGCCAGACTCTCCTCTAGTTGGCAATCCAATGTTTCCCCCGGGGATCCTATATCCTGCTAGTTATAGATGGTGGACACAGAAAAGGCTCACAGAGGTGGATAACTTTTGCACACCCAAGAGAATAAAGGCCATGTCGAACTTCACTTTGGGCGAGAATTTTCCGCCTTCTGAAACATTCAGACTGTTACAGATACAACACTTTATAAAGGGCCTGTTAAGAAAAGTCGACCCATTGTACAAGAATAGAGATTTTGAGATTAGGTGTATTTGGGACCATTTTGAGCGAGGATTGATCTCTAGCTTGTACTGAGACACAAGCAGCAAGGGAGAAGAACAGCAGCCCATGGGAAACACATAAAGCCCTTACAAAGATATCTAGCTTTTACGCGTCCTTAGTGCCCCCCCCCCCAGCCCCAATAAAGCATAACTACATGACAAAATGGGAAATTGAGTTGGGTATGGGAAAAAAGCTGGAAGCCTGGCAGAGCATCTGGAGACACACTAGGAAAATATCTTGCAACGCACTGGTATTGGAAATGCCTATAAAATATTATTCAGGTGGTACTATACCCCTGATCGTATCCACAAATTCTCTCCCTCAGACTCCCCATTATGCTTTAGAGGGTGTCAAAAAAGGGGGTTGGTGATTCATATCTGGTGGGAGTGCCCAGTTGCTCATGCCACGTGGAATAAGGCTTATAAAATGATATTGGATATTTGCCACTCACTATACATAGGGGACCCCTGGGAAGCTCTTTTATCACTTAAGAATGGAACTCATATTCTCGCAGTAGTAAGGACCACGATATCTAGAACCTGGAATTCCTTTTGCATACCATGGCCTGAGAACCAAAATAGAATGTCAGACATCATGTGCAATGAGAAGATCACGGCTGTAACAAGTGACTTGATAAGTTTTATAAGATCTGGAGCCCTTGGATGGAATATATTGGGCTGCGAAATAATCATGCGGACCCTGCATTTCCAGTGTAACCGCCCATCCCACAAGGTGGAACAAGACCCCCACTCCCTCCCCCCAACTTCCTTCACTCTCTGTCATCTTACTGTTCTTTCTCTGCTTCCACTCCCCTTACCCTTAACTTCGTCTACCCCACTTCTACCTCAAAAACGTAACTGTTTGACTCTAGTATGATTAGTCTGCTGGAACTCTATAAGCGATATAGCTGCTGTCCCCATGATAGAATTTAATAAACACTCTGATGATCGGAGCTGAAAGAATGTGTGCTATAACATGTGAAGACCAAACGGGTAGATGTACAATAACGAAAACATACCTACAATTGTGTTGTAGCTCGGTACAGATAAGGTTTATTAATATGAAAATTTCACTGTTTACCTTTAACTCTGTAAGCAACACCAGTCTTATGCACTCCAGTACACTTGTTTATGATTGTAAACTGTTTACTTTTGTAAAAAAAAAAATAATAATTTTTATTCAGTTGTAGAGCTTTTTGGACAGAAGAAAACACCTTTTAACTGTATCACTATTACTATTACTGTTTATTGATAAAGCACCATAAAAGTCTGTGGCGCAGTCAGGGCCGGCTCCAGGCTTATGCAGGCCCTTGGGCGATTCTTGGAATGAGTCTCACTGAGCCCCCTGCGGTGTGGTATTATACTCCATACATGGTGATAAAAATTCCATGTATGGTGAATACTGGGAAAGAATAGAAAGAAAAAAGAAAAGAATCAATGACAAAGTATAGAAAGAATAGAAGGAAAGACAAAAAAGTAGGAAGAAATAAAGAAGAAAATAATAGAAAGAGAGACAGAGAAAAAACGAAAGCAGGAAAGAAAGAGGAAAAGGAACGACAAAAAAAGAATAGATGTAAGGAAATAAAGAACTATAAAAATTAGTGATGAGCGAGTAGTATTCGACCGAGCCGGTATTCGATCGAATACTACGCTGTTCGTCATACTCGATTTCGATCGAGTACAGCGGCGATGGCGCACTCACAATTCGTTTCCCCTCCCACCTTCCCTGGCGCGTTTTTTACACCAATCACCATGCAGGGGGGGGTGGGACAGGTCCTGGGAGGACGCTGGCATCGCGAAAACGGCGTCTACACGCATTGGCTGGAAAAACCATGTGACCTCGAATATACAAAACTCAGCACTTCCTCTCCGTCAGCATTAGCAGCTTGAACTTAGTGAGGGACAGACGCTCACAGCAGGGAAAGACAGGCTGTCGCTGGCAGGGCCCCAGAAGCTCGGGATATCGCTTTTACCACCATCTATACCAGCTACCAGAAGACAAGAGAGTCATTAAGAGCCCTTATTAGGGCTACTACGCTGAACGGTATATGGCTCATATGTAGGCAGGCAGGGTCCCAGAAGCTCAGAATATAGCTTTTACCACCATATATACCAGCTACCAGAAGACAAGAGAGTCCTTAAGAGCCCTTATTAGGGCTACTACGCTGAACAGTATATAGCTCATTTTCTATGTAGTCAGGCAGGGCCCCAGAAGCTCAGAATATACCTTTTACCACCATATATACCAGCTACCAGAAGACAAGAGAGTCCTTAAGAGCCCTTATTAGGGCTACTATGCTGAACAGTATATAGCTCATTTTCTATGTAGTCAGGCAGGGCCCCAGAAGCTCAGAATATACCTTTTACCACCATATATACCAGCTACCAGAAGACAAGAGAGTCCTTAAGAGCCCTTATTAGGGCTACTATGCTGAACAGTATATAGCTCATTTTCTATGTAGTCAGGCAGGGCCCCAGAAGCTCAGAATATACCTTTTACCACCATATATACCAGCTACCAGAAGACAAGAGAGTCCTTAAGAGCCCTTATTAGGGCTACTATGCTGAACAGTATATAGCTCATTTTCTATGTAGTCAGGCAGGGCCCCAGAAGCTCAGAATATACCTTTTACCACCATATATACCAGCTACCAGAAGACAAGAGAGTCCTTAATCCCTTATTAGTGCTGCTATGTTGAACAGTATATAGCTCATTTTCTATGTAGTCAGGCAGGCCCCAGAAGCTCAGAATATACCTTTTACCACCATATATACCAGCTACCAGAAGACAAGAGAGTCCTTAATCCCTTATTAGTGCTGCTATGTTGAACAGTATATAGCTCATATCCTATGTAGTCAGGCAGGGCCCCAGAAGCTCAGAATATACCTTTTACCACCATATATACCAGCTACCAGAAGACAAGAGAGTCCTTAAGAGCCCTTATTAGGGCTACTATGCTGAACAGTATATAGCTCATTTTCTATGTAGTCAGGCAGGGCCCCAGAAGCTCAGAATATACCTTTTACCACCATATATACCAGCTACCAGAAGACAAGAGAGTCCTTAAGAGCCCTTATTAGGGCTACTACGCTGAACAGTATATAGCTCATATCCTATGTAGTCAGGCAGGGCCCCAGAAGCTCAGAATATACCTTTTACCACCATATATACCAGCTACCAGAAGACAAGAGAGTCCTTAAGAGCCCTTATTAGGGCTACTATGCTGAACAGTATATAGCTCATTTTCTATGTAGTCAGGCAGGGCCCCAGAAGCTCAGAATATACCTTTTACCACCATATATACCAGCTACCAGAAGACAAGAGAGTCTTTAATCCCTTATTAGTGCTGCTATGTTCAACAGTATATAGCTCATATCCTATGTAGTCAGGCAGGGCCCCAGAAGCTCAGAATATACCTTTTACCACCATATATACCAGCTACCAGAAGACAAGAGAGTCCTTAAGAGCCCTTATTAGGGCTACTATGCTGAACAGTATATAGCTCATTTTCTATGTAGTCAGGCAGGGCCCCAGAAGCTCAGAATATACCTTTTACCACCATATATACCAGCTACCAGAAGACAAGAGAGTCCTTAATCCCTTATTAGTGCTGCTATGTTGAACAGTATATAGCTCATTTTCTATGTAGTCAGGCAGGGCCCCAGAAGCTCAGAATATACCTTTTACCACCATATATACCAGCTACCAGAAGACAAGAGAGTCCTTAAGAGCCCTTATTAGGGCTACTATGCTGAACAGTATATAGCTCATTTTCTATGTAGTCAGGCAGGGCCCCAGAAGCTCAGAATATACCTTTTACCACCATATATACCAGCTACCAGAAGACAAGAGAGTCCTTAATCCCTTATTAGTGCTGCTATGTTGAACAGTATATAGCTCATATCCTATGTAGTCAGGCAGGGCCCCAGAAGCTCAGAATATACCTTTTACCACCATATATACCAGCTACCAGAAGACAAGAGAGTCCTTAAGAGCCCTTATTAGGGCTACTATGCTGAACAGTATATAGCTCATTTTCTATGTAGTCAGGCAGGGCCCCAGAAGCTCAGAATATACCTTTTACCACCATATATACCAGCTACCAGAAGACAAGAGAGTCCTTAATCCCTTATTAGTGCTGCTGTGTTGAACAGTATACAGCTCATTTTCTATGTAGTCAGGCAGGGCCCCAGAAGCTCAGAATATACCTTTTACCACCATATATACCAGCTACCAGAAGACAAGAGAGTCCTTAATCCCTTATTAGTGCTGCTATGTTGAACAGTATATAGCTCATATCCTATGTAGTCAGGCAGGGCCCCAGAAGCTCAGAATATACCTTTTACCACCATATATACCAGCTACCAGAAGACAAGAGAGTCCTTAAGAGCCCTTATTAGGGCTACTATGCTGAACAGTATATAGCTCATTTTCTATGTAGTCAGGCAGGGCCCCAGAAGCTCAGAATATACCTTTTACCACCATATATACCAGCTACCAGAAGACAAGAGAGTCCTTAAGAGCCCTTATTAGGGCTACTACGCTGAACAGTATATAGCTCATATCCTATGTAGTCAGGCAGGGCCCCAGAAGCTCAGAATATACCTTTTACCACCATATATACCAGCTACCAGAAGACAAGAGAGTCCTTAAGAGCCCTTATTAGGGCTACTATGCTGAACAGTATATAGCTCATTTTCTATGTAGTCAGGCAGGGCCCCAGAAGCTCAGAATATACCTTTTACCACCATATATACCAGCTACCAGAAGACAAGAGAGTCCTTAATCCCTTATTAGTGCTGCTATGTTGAACAGTATATAGCTCATATCCTATGTAGTCAGGCAGGGCCCCAGAAGCTCAGAATATACCTTTTACCACCATATATACCAGCTACCAGAAGACAAGAGAGTCCTTAAGAGCCCTTATTAGGGCTACTATGCTGAACAGTATATAGCTCATTTTCTATGTAGTCAGGCAGGGCCCCAGAAGCTCAGAATATACCTTTTACCACCATATATACCAGCTACCAGAAGACAAGAGAGTCCTTAAGAGCCCTTATTAGGGCTACTACGCTGAACAGTATATAGCTCATATCCTATGTAGTCAGGCAGGGCCCCAGAAGCTCAGAATATACCTTTTACCACCATATATACCAGCTACCAGAAGACAAGAGAGTCCTTAAGAGCCCTTATTAGGGCTACTATGCTGAACAGTATATAGCTCATTTTCTATGTAGTCAGGCAGGGCCCCAGAAGCTCAGAATATACCTTTTACCACCATATATACCAGCTACCAGAAGACAAGAGAGTCCTTAAGAGCCCTTATTAGGGCTACTACGCTGAACAGTATATAGCTCATATCCTATGTAGTCAGGCAGGGCCCCAGAAGCTCAGAATATACCTTTTACCACCATATATACCAGCTACCAGAAGACAAGAGAGTCCTTAAGAGCCCTTATTAGGGCTACTATGCTGGACAGTATATAGCTCATTTTCTATGTAGTCAGGCAGGGCCCCAGAAGCTCAGAATATACCTTTTACCACCATATATACCAGCTACCAGAAGACAAGAGAGTCCTTAATCCCTTATTAGTGCTGCTATGTTGAACAGTATATAGCTCATATCCTATGTAGTCAGGCAGGGCCCCAGAAGCTCAGAATATACCTTTTTACCACCATATATACCAGCTACCAGAAGACAAGAGAGTCCTTAAGAGCCCTTATTAGGGCTACTATGCTGAACAGTATATAGCTCATTTTCTATGTAGTCAGGCAGGGCCCCAGAAGCTCAGAATATACCTTTTACCACCATATATACCAGCTACCAGAAGACAAGAGAGTCCTTAATCCCTTATTAGTGCTGCTATGTTGATCAGTATATAGCTCATTTTCTATGTAGTCAGGCAGGGCCCCAGAAGCTCAGAATATACCTTTTACCACCATATATACCAGCTACCAGAAGACAAGAGAGTCCTTAATCCCTTATTAGTGCTGCTATGTTGAACAGTATATAGCTCATATCCTATGTAGTCAGGCAGGGCCCCAGAAGCTCAGAATATACCTTTTACCACCATATATACCAGCTACCAGAAGACAAGAGAGTCCTTAAGAGCCCTTATTAGGGCTACTATGCTGAACAGTATATAGCTCATTTTCTATGTAGTCAGGCAGGGCCCCAGAAGCTCAGAATATACCTTTTACCACCATATATACCAGCTACCAGAAGACAAGAGAGTCCTTAAGAGCCCTTATTAGGGCTACTACGCTGAACAGTATATAGCTCATATCCTATGTAGTCAGGCAGGGCCCCAGAAGCTCAGAATATACCTTTTACCACCATATATACCAGCTACCAGAAGACAAGAGAGTCCTTAATCCCTTATTAGTGCTGCTATGTTGAACAGTATATAGCTCATTTTCTATGTAGTCAGGCAGGGCCCCAGAAGCTCAGAATATACCTTTTACCACCATATATACCAGCTACCAGAAGACAAGAGAGTCCTTAATCCCCTATTAGTGCTGCTATGTTGAACAGTATATAGCTCATATCCTATGTAGTCAGGCAGGGCCCCAGAAGCTCAGAATATACCTTTTACCACCATATATACCAGCTACCAGAAGACAAGAGAGTCCTTAATCCCTTATTAGTGCTGCTATGTTGAACAGTATATAGCTCATTTTCTATGTAGTCAGGCAGGGCCCCAGAAGCTCAGAATATACCTTTTACCACCATATATACCAGCTACCAGAAGACAAGAGGGTCCTTAATCCCTTATTAGTGCTGCTATGTTGAACAGTATATAGCTCATATCCTATGTAGTCAGGCAGGGCCCCAGAAGCTCAGAATATACCTTTTACCACCATATATACCAGCTACCAGAAGACAAGAGAGTCATTGAGAGCCCTTATTAGGGCTGCTATGTTTTAAAAATTGTGTGGAGGCCCAAGAGCTGAGACCTTTTAAAAATTGTGTGGAGGCCCAAGAGCTGAGACCTTTTAAAAATTGTGTGGAGGCCCAAGAGCTGAGACCTCTCAAACATTGTGTGGAGTCCCACGAGCTGAGACCTCTTAAAAATTGTGTGGAGGCCCAAGAGCTGAGACCTCTCAAACATTGTGTGGAGTCCCACGAGCTGAGACCTCTCAAACATTGTGTGGAGGCCCAAGAGCTGAGACCTCTTAAAAATTGTGTGGAGGCCCAATAGCTGAGACCTTTTAAAAATTGTGTGGAGGCCCAAGAGTTGAGACCTCTTAAAAATTGATTGTATTAAGCCTAAGAGGTGAGCCATAATTTTTTTCATTAATACAGCAATTCTACGGCGGTTAAGGAGGAGGAGGAGGAGGAGGAGGAGGAAATGGCACTTCATACAGATGGCACTTCACTCTTGGCTGCTTTCCACTGTTGTACAAGCAAAGTCCGGGTCAATCCACTTGCTGTTCATTTTGATTAGCGTCAGCCTGTCGGCACTGTCGGTTGACAGGCGGCTGCGCTTATCGGTTATAATGCCCCCGGCTGCGCTGAACACACCCTTTCTGATAGCACGCTGGCGGCAGGGCAGGCAAGCACCTCCAAGGCGTACAGGGACAGTTCCAGCCACGTGTCCAACTTGGAGACCCAGTAAGTGTAGGTCGCCGAGGGATCGGGGAGGACAGGGGTGTGGTCTGCCAGGTAGTCCCGCAACATCCGCCGATACTTGTCCCTCCTGCTGATAGCGGGCCCCGCAGTGATGGAAGTTGCACGAGGGGGTGACATGAACGTGTCCCACACCTTGGAGAGTGTTCCCCTGGTGGCTGTGGGCCTGATCGATGTTGTCAGACTCTGGGAGACACTCTCCTCTCTGCCGCCAGCGATGCTGGGTGGGAAAATCTGCATCATGTTCTGCAAGAGTTCCCTCTGGTATTCCAGTAATCGATTCGTCCTCTCCTCTACCGGAATAAAAGAGGAGAAGTTATCTTTATACCGGGGGTCCAGGAGTGCGAAGACCCAGTATAGTTTGTTCTCCAATATCCGGACAACACGTATGTCCCGGGAAAAGCAGCCCAGCATGAAGTCAGCCATGTGTGCCAGACTCTGAGTAGGCATGACCTCACTGCCCCCACCAGAAGGATCATTTTCCATTTCCTCCTCTTCCTCCTCCTCTCCGCCCCATCCGCGCTGAACCAATGGGACGCACACAGCCTGACTGCTACCCTCGCCGCCAGCATCCTCTTCCACAGCCACCTCCACGTTGTCCTCCTCCTCCTCATCCTCCTCCTCCTGCAACTGCCACCGAGCAGCAGACAAAAGTGTGGTCTGACTGTCTACCTGCGTTGCGTCTCCTCCTACCCCCGTCTTCTCTGTGTGCAATGCGTTCTCCCTTATTGCGATGAGCGATTCTTTAAGGACGCCTAGGAGCGGGATGGTTACGCTCACTATAGCGTCCTCGCTGCTGACCTTCTTAGTGGACTCCTCAAAGATACGCAATACATCGCATATGTCTGCCATCCATGGCCACTCGTGGTTGGCAAACTGAGGGAGCTGAGTTGGAGGCTTTGACCAGTAGCTCTGCCAGGTTGGGGTAAGTCTTTAGAAACTTTTGTACTACCAAATTAAAAACGTGGGCCAGGCATGGTACGTGATTGAGTTCTGCAAGCTCCAGAGCCGCCACCAGGTTACGGCCGTTATCGCACACGACCATGCCTGGTCCTAGCTGCAGCGGCGACAGCCACATCTCTGTCTGCTGCAATATGGCGTGCCTCACCTCTGCGGCGCTGTGCTTCCTGTCGCCCAAGCTGATGAGCTTAAGCACCGCCTGCTGACGTCTCCCCGTGCCAGTGCTGCAACGCTTCCAGCTAGGGGCTGAGGGCGATGTTAAGGCAGAGGAGGAGGAGGAGGAAGAGGAGGGGGGTCTATCAGAACCTGTGCTGGCAATCTTGGGCGGGGGTGGTATGTAGGCCGTCCCTGTTTGCGACCCCGTCCCCGCTTCCACAACATTCACCCAGTGTGCCGTCAAAGAGATGTAGCGTCCTTGGCCGCAAGCGCTTGTCCACGAGTCGGTGGTCAAGTGGACCTTTGCGCTGACTGCGTACCTCAGGGTCCGCCTGATGTTACGCGACACGTGCTGGTGCAGGGCGGGGACGCCACACCGGGAAAAATAGTGGCGGCTAGGGACGGAATAGCGAGGTGCGGCAGCCGGCATCAGGTCGCGGAAGGCCTGCGTCTCCACAAGCCAAAACGGCAACATCTCCAGGGCCAGCAGTTTGGAGATGAGGCAGGTTAAGGCTTGGGCTTGGGGGTGACTGGAGGCGTACTTCCGCCTGCGGTTGAACGCCTGCGAGATGGACAGTTGATGGGACGAGGAGATGGAAGGTGCAGACGAAGATGCGGGGGAAGGGGGGGCTGAAGGAGAAGGCCCCAAAGTAGCCGAGGCAGAGGCAGATGTGGAGGTGTCCTGGCTGGAGGTCTGGACCGCAGTGGCAGCACACAACAAAGGGGAAGAGGCAGTGGCAGCAAGACGGGGCGCAGGTTGTATTGCGTTTGCTCTCTCCCACTCAGCCCAGTGCTTGAATTCCAAGTGACGGCGCATGCCTGAGGTGGTCAGATTGCTCTTCTCAGAGCCCCTACTCAGTTTTGAGTGGCAGATTGCGCAAACCGCACTCAGTTTGTCATCCGCGCAAACATTAAAAAATCTCCACACCACAGAAGTACGAGGCCTCGATGGGGGAGCTTCGCGCGACTGCCTGCTGCCGGGAAGAGCTTCGGCCCTGCTGGCTGTGGCCTGCCTTCTCTGTCTGGACTGTCCTCTGCCTCTGGACTGTCCTCTGCCTCTTGCTGCCTTATTCGGTGATGCGCAGACCGCATCTCCACTGCTTTCCCCGCTGGACATCACCCCTGTCCAAGTGGGGTCGGTCATTTCGTCGTCCACCACCTCTTCTTCCACTTCCTCTCTCTGCTCCTCCTCCTGCCCACTGGACATTCCAACAGCCTCCCTTGATGGCAACTGCGTCTCATCATCATCATCGCTCATGATAGCAGATGCTGGTTCCGGGTCCACATCACTAGCAGATGGCGGATGCTCAAGTGTTTGGGCATCACTACAAACAAATTCCTCTGCTAGCTCCTGGGATTCTTGCAGCACATCTGGAAAAGGACCCGAAAAGAGGTCCTGGGAGGGGTCAAGGGTGGGCTGACTCTGTTGGCCAGGTTGGGAGGAAGGAGGGTCAGAGTGAGACTGTGTGGATGACTGGGTGGTGGACAAGTGACTGGAAGCGTTATCGGCCATCCATTGCACCACCTGTTCACGCTGCTCAGGCTTTAACAGAGGTGTACCCCGCCCCCCGCATAACTGTCCCATAAAGGCAGGGAAGCTGGATGAGCGTAATGCTGGCTGCCCCTCATCAGCACGCATTGTATCCCCACTGGCTTCAACGCGGTTTGTGCCCCCACCAGCATTTCCGCGCCCCCGTCCTCGTCCACGTCCCTTTGCGCTAGCCCTCCGCATTTCAGACGTTTTACTTTTTTGGCCACGCGTTATGCCAAATATAAAAATATTTTTAAGAAGAACACCTGGCTATACAGCCGTATACTGCCAGAAGGTGAAATGGTGCCTATACGCACCGGGTATATAACAAGGTTTTGTTGGTAAAGAGGACACAAAACAGTAGTGCCAAATATAAAAAATATTTTTAAGAAAAACACCTGGCTATACAGCCGTATACTGCCAGAAGGTGAAATGGTGCCTATACGCACCGGGTATATAACAAGGTTTTGTTGGTAAAGAGGACACAAAACAGTAGTGCCAAATATAAAAAATATTTTTAAGAAAAACACCTGGCTATACAGCCGTATACTGCCAGAAGGTGTATAAAACAGTGTTTTGTTGGCACAGAGGACACAAAACAGTAGTGCAAAATATAGTTTTGTATATAGGTAGTAATACACCACTGAAGTCTTTCTGTCCCTATTCCAGCAGCAGCAGCTACCCCTCACTAAAGCAGCCGTAGCTGCAGCACTAATAAGTGCTCAGCTCTTGGGCCTCCACACAATGTTTGAGAGGTCTCAGCTCTTGGGCCTCCACACAATGTTTGAGAGGTCTCAGCTCTTGGGCCTCCACACAATTTTTAAAAGGTCTCAGCTCTTGGGCCTCCACACAATGTTTGAGAGGTCTCAGCTCTTGGGCCTCCACACAATTTTTAAAAGGTCTCAGCTCTTGGGCCTCCACACAATGTTTGAGAGGTCTCAGCTCTTGGGCCTCCACACAATTTTTAAAAGGTCTCAGCTCTTGGGCCTCCACACAATTTTTAAAAGGTCTCAGCTCTTGGGCCTCCACACAATGTTTGAGAGGTCTCAGCTCTTGGGCCTCCACACAATTTTTAAAAGGTCTCAGCTCTTGGGCCTCCACACAATGTTTGAGAGGTCTCAGCTCTTGGGCCTCCACACAATTTTTAAAAGGTCTCAGCTCTTGGGCCTCCACACAATTTTTAAAAGGTCTCAGCTCTTGGGCCTCCACACAATTTTTAAAAGGTCTCAGCTCTTGGGACTCCACACAATGTTTGAGAGGTCTCAGCTCTTGGGCCTCCACACAATTTTTAAAAGGTCTCAGCTCTTGGGCCTCCACACAATGTTTGAGAGGTCTCAGCTCTTGGGCCTCCACACAATTTTTAAAAGGTCTCAGCTCTTGGGCCTCCACACAATTTTTAAAAGGTCTCAGCTCTTGGGCCTCCACACAATTTTTAAGAGGTCTCAGCTCTTGGGCCTCCACACAATTTTTAAAAGGTCTCAGCTCTTGGGCCTCCACACAATTTTTAAAAGGTCTCAGCTCTTGGGCCTCCACACAATGTTTGAGAGGTCTCAGCTCTTGGGCCTCCACACAATTTTTAAAAGGTCTCAGCTCTTGGGCCTCCACACAATTTTTAAAAGGTCTCAGCTCTTGGGCCTCCACACAATGTTTGAGAGGTCTCAGCTCTTGGGCCTCCACACAATTTTTAAAAGGTCTCAGCTCTTGGGCCTCCACACAATGTTTGAGAGGTCTCAGCTCTTGGGCCTCCACACAATTTTTAAAAGGTCTCAGCTCTTGGGCCTCCACACAATTTTTAAAAGGTCTCAGCTCTTGGGCCTCCACACAATTTTTAAAAGGTCTCAGCTCTTGGGCCTCCACACAATTTTTAAAAGGTCTCAGCTCTTGGGACTCCACACAATGTTTGAGAGGTCTCAGCTCTTGGGCCTCCACACAATTTTTAAAAGGTCTCAGCTCTTGGGCCTCCACACAATGTTTGAGAGGTCTCAGCTCTTGGGCCTCCACACAATTTTTAAAAGGTCTCAGCTCTTGGGCCTCCACACAATTTTTAAAAGGTCTCAGCTCTTGGGCCTCCACACAATTTTTAAGAGGTCTCAGCTCTTGGGCCTCCACACAATTTTTAAAAGGTCTCAGCTCTTGGGCCTCCACACAATGTTTGAGAGGTCTCAGCTCTTGGGCCTCCACACAATTTTTAAAAGGTCTCAGCTCTTGGGCCTCCACACAATGTTTGAGAGGTCTCAGCTCTTGGGCCTCCACACAATTTTTACAAGGTCTCAGCTCTTGGGCCTCCACACAATGTTTGAGAGGTCTCAGCTCTTGGGCCTCCACACAATTTTTAAAAGGTCTCAGCTCTTGGGCCTCCACACAATTTTTAAAAGGTCTCAGCTCTTGGGACTCCACACAATTTTTAAAAGGTCTCAGCTCTTGGGCCTCCACACAATTTTTAAGAGGTCTCAGCTCTTGGGCCTCCACACAATTTTTAAAAGGTCTCAGCTCTTGGGCCTCCACACAATTTTTAAAAGGTCTCAGCTCTTGGGCCTCCACACAATTTTTAAAAGGTCTCAGCTCTTGGGACTCCACACAATGTTTGAGAGGTCTCAGCTCTTGGGCCTCCACACAATTTTTAAAAGGTCTCAGCTCTTGGGCCTCCACACAATGTTTGAGAGGTCTCAGCTCTTGGGCCTCCACACAATTTTTAAAAGGTCTCAGCTCTTGGGCCTCCACACAATGTTTGAGAGGTCTCAGCTCTTGGGCCTCCACACAAATTTTAAAAGGTCTCAGCTCTTGGGCCTCCACACAATTTTTAAAAGGTCTCAGCTCTTGGGACTCCACACAATTTTTAAAAGGTCTCAGCTCTTGGGCCTCCACACAATTTTTAAGAGTTCTCAGCTCTTGGGCCTCCACACAATTTTTAAAAGGTCTCAGCTCTTGGGCCTCCACACAATTTTTAAAAGGTCTCAGCTCTTGGGCCTCCACACAATTTTTAAAAGGTCTCAGCTCTTGGGACTCCACACAATTTTTAAAAGGTCTCAGCTCTTGGGCCTCCACACAATTTTTAAAAGGTCTCAGCTCTTGGGCCTCCACACAATTTTTAAAAGGTCTCAGCTCTTGGGACTCCACACAATTTTTAAAAGGTCTCAGCTCTTGGGCCTCCACACAATTTTTAAAAGGTCTCAGCTCTTGGGCCTCCACACAATTTTTAAGAGGTCTCAGCTCTTGGGCCTCCACACAATTTTTAAAAGGTCTCAGCTCTTGGGCCTCCACACAATTTTTAAAAGGTCTCAGCTCTTGGGCCTCCACACAATTTTTAAAAGGTCTCAGCTCTTGGGACTCCACACAATTTTTAAAAGGTCTCAGCTCTTGGGCCTCCACACAATTTTTAAGAGGTCTCAGCTCTTGGGCCTCCACACAATTTTTAAAAGGTCTCAGCTCTTGGGCCTCCACACAATTTTTAAAAGGTCTCAGCTCTTGGGCCTCCACACAATTTTTAAAAGGTCTCAGCTCTTGGGACTCCACACAATGTTTGAGAGGTCTCAGCTCTTGGGCCTCCACACAATTTTTAAAAGGTCTCAGCTCTTGGGCCTCCACACAATGTTTGAGAGGTCTCAGCTCTTGGGCCTCCACACAATTTTTAAAAGGTCTCAGCTCTTGGGCCTCCACACAATGTTTGAGAGGTCTCAGCTCTTGGGCCTCCACACAAATTTTAAAAGGTCTCAGCTCTTGGGCCTCCACACAATTTTTAAAAGGTCTCAGCTCTTGGGACTCCACACAATTTTTAAAAGGTCTCAGCTCTTGGGCCTCCACACAATTTTTAAGAGTTCTCAGCTCTTGGGCCTCCACACAATTTTTAAAAGGTCTCAGCTCTTGGGCCTCCACACAATTTTTAAAAGGTCTCAGCTCTTGGGCCTCCACACAATTTTTAAAAGGTCTCAGCTCTTGGGACTCCACACAATTTTTAAAAGGTCTCAGCTCTTGGGCCTCCACACAATTTTTAAAAGGTCTCAGCTCTTGGGCCTCCACACAATTTTTAAAAGGTCTCAGCTCTTGGGACTCCACACAATTTTTAAAAGGTCTCAGCTCTTGGGCCTCCACACAATTTTTAAAAGGTCTCAGCTCTTGGGCCTCCACACAATTTTTAAGAGGTCTCAGCTCTTGGGCCTCCACACAATTTTTAAAAGGTCTCAGCTCTTGGGCCTCCACACAATTTTTAAAAGGTCTCAGCTCTTGGGCCTCCACACAATTTTTAAAAGGTCTCAGCTCTTGGGACTCCACACAATTTTTAAAAGGTCTCAGCTCTTGGGACTCCACACAATGTTTGAGAGATCTCAGCTCTTGGGCCTCCACACAATTTTTAAAAGGTCTCAGCTCTTGGGCCTCCACACAATGTTTGAGAGGTCTCAGCTCTTGGGCCTCCACACAATTTTTAAAAGGTCTCAGCTCTTGGGCCTCCACACAATTTTTAAAAGGTCTCAGCTCTTGGGACTCCACACAATTTTTAAAAGGTCTCAGCTCTTGGGCCTCCACACAATTTTTAAAAGGTCTCAGCTCTTAGGCCTCCACACAATGTTTGAGAGGTCTCAGCTCTTGGGCCTCCACACAATTTTTAAAAGGTCTCAGCTCTTGGGCCTCCACACAATGTTTGAGAGGTCTCAGCTCTTGGGCCTCCACACAATTTTTAAAAGGTCTCAGCTCTTGGGCCTCCACACAATTTTTAAAAGGTCTCAGCTCTTGGGCCTCCACACAATTTTTAAAAGGTCTCAGCTCTTGGGCCTCCACACAATTTTTAAAAGGTCTCAGCTCTTGGGCCTCCACACAATTTTTAAAAGGTCTCAGCTCTTGGGCCTCCACACAATTTTTAAAAGGTCTCAGCTCTTGGGCCTCCACACAATTTTTAAAAGGTCTCAGCTCTTGGGCCTCCACACAATTTTTAAAAGGTCTCAGCTCTTGGGCCTCCACACAATGTTTAAGAGGTCTCAGCTCGTGGGACTCCACACAATGTTTGAGAGGTCTCAGCTCTTGGGCCTCCACACAATTTTTAAAAGGTCTCAGCTCTTGGGCCTCCACACAATTTTTAAGAGGTCTCAGATCTTGGGCCTCCACACAATTTTTAAGAGGTCTCAGCTCTAAGCTTCCCTTACTGCTGGGGTGACACACTGTAACAAACCTCCTCCTGTAAGCTTCCCTGACTGCTGGGGTGACACACTGTAACAAACCTCCTCCTGTAAGCTTCCCTTACTGCTGGGGTGACACACTGTAACAAACCTCCTCCTTTAAGCTTCCCTTACTGCTGGGGTGACACAATGACACAAGAGGACATGTCTGACCACATCTCACACACACACACACACACAATGACAATTAGGGGTGTGGTCTATTTATTTTCCCCCTTGCCTATGCCATCTGTGGTTGTCATTAGGCAACGTGATTTTAAGGGGTGCAGAATTTTGTTCTTCTTTTTTGTACAGTTTGGCTTGGGGTCCATGGCAATGTAGAGGAAAGAAGGTTTCCTTGTCTTGTCTCACTTTACGTAGAAGTAATATTGTGTTTGGAGTGTATTGTTGAGAGGCTGTGATAGTGGCGTAATAGTGCGACTTGGGCGCGTTATATGCACCCAGACATGCTTCCCCTGCTGTCCCAGTTGCATTCCAGCAGTGTTGGCATCATTTTCTGATGTTTCAGGGTGGACTTGGTGACCTCCAAGTGGTCGAATTGAGATTTCCAAGTGTCGAGCATTTTTTTCCCATAGACTAATGGGATTCGATATTCGGTCGAGTAGTCGAGTAACGCGGTCTATTCGAATCGAAATTCGAAATTTCGAATATTTCACTACTCGCTCACTACTCGCTCATCTCTAATAAAAATACATGGAAAGAAACAAAGAAAAACAAAGGTGTAGAAACTAAAAAAGAATGAAAGGAATGACAAATAAGCAGGAAAGAGAGAGAGAGAAGGTATAGGATAAAAAATGAAGAGATGGATTTTTATTTATCTTACTTCATTGTGTGCAGAATGAGAAACTCTGCCTCTCCAGAAAAAAAAACTCTTTATTTGTACGAGGTCATAAGTTTTCTATCCCACTATGTTCCATCTGTGTTAGAGAGTGTAAGAGAGTTGAGCTAGTCTGTGTTTGTTGAGACATGTCTGGGCATACACAGTGAGAATCCAGGGATCGGCTGATGCCCTGCTGGTGGCTTACATTATTTAATAACTGGCACACAGTTTGGACGAGCCCCTGGACGTTCTATCTGCCCCTCAGCTGCTGCACCTGCTATTAAAGTGGACCAACACCCAGGATTTTGACTATCCTGGGTCTTGGTCCACTTCGGTGGGGCACCCCCGATCGGGGTGCCCCGCTGTGTGAAACCCCCCCTAACCCCCCGAAAAACTCACCTCTCCCCGCTCCCAGCGCCGACGTACAAGGGGAGAACTGGAACGTCTAAGCGGCGGCGGCCGGCGCCGCCTCCCTCGCGTCACTTTTGACGCGCGCGCGCCCGCGCCGGCCATTCGCAGACGGCCGGCGCGGAGGCGCGCACGCCTACAGGGGCGCGAGGGAAGATAAGGTAGGTGAGTTGGGGTGCTTGGGGGGGGTTTCACCCCGCGGGACATCCCGATCTCGGATGTCCCGCGGGGTGGGGGGTGATCGGCCCGGGAATCTTATAGATTCCCGGGCCGATCACCC
The DNA here is from genome assembly GCA_027917425.1 of Gastrophryne carolinensis. Taxonomy (NCBI): domain Eukaryota; kingdom Metazoa; phylum Chordata; class Amphibia; order Anura; family Microhylidae; genus Gastrophryne; species Gastrophryne carolinensis. The sequence goes on from CM051237.1 coordinate 82,197,331, forward strand.
CAGGGTGTTGGTCCACTTTAAGGGCTATACAACTGGCAACCACGCTCTCGTGCAGCAGGATTTTGTTTGTTACCTTGTTTGGCTGTTTTGTTACCTCCTGTTTATAGTCCTTGATGCAGCGGGCCTCCTATTGGCTCCTCGAGGCTGCTGACTTCGCCTGGGTTTCTTGTATTCTATCCTTTTGTTAGTTTTGTTACTAATGCCCTGTATTTTTGTTTCCTGATGTTAAGAGCAGCATTTTCCAGTTTGCTGAATTCGGGGACCAGGTACTGCACTGTTTTATTTTGTGAACTTCCATCCAGCCTCAGCATCATCGAAAGGGCAAGGGGGAAACTGCATTTTAAGACTGGACTTTCGCTTTTAAGTTCAACTGTGGGCAAACATTTAAATCCTGCATTTACATTCCCACCTCCTTTATAACTAAATAATACGTATATTATACGTACGATATAATAATATTAAAATGGTAATAAAATTAAAGTGCCTGTCCAGGCACACATATATTAAAAAAGTAATGTTTTCTGAGCAAAGCTTATTCTCTTCAACTGGGTCATGGCTGAGCTGCAAAGGGAGTATCATGATGTAACTTAAAAGGACATTCCAGCCAATTATCCTGCTTGTTGCTTGGTTCATTTTTTCATGGTCCGCAAAAACAACTTCTAAGGGGACCCTGAAACATGCATGGATGAGGAAAGAGAGTTGCTGAGAATTATAAAACAGCAGACTTAATGAAGGATGAATAAAATATGCAGCCCCTGACAGCCAGCATAAGGAAAGCAGAAATTCATGAGTGTTCTCTGTTGTGGACATCAACATCTGTGGGACCATTGTGGCTTTTCATGTAACCATAACCTGAGGGCATCCACTGAGGTTAGAGGAAAGGTACTTTTCTTCACCGAGATAGGAGGAGATTCTTCTCTGTAAGAGCAGTGAGACTATGGAAATCACTCGGAGGAGGTAGTAATGAAGGATACAGAAAAAAAGTTCAAAAGTGGCCAGGATGCCTTCCTGGCATGTAATAGCATTTCCAGCTATTGCTACTAGACCACTGGAAGAAGATAAACAGGCTGTACTGGATGGACTAATGTCTTTATTCAGTGTTACATACGGGGAGGCTGATTCATTAACAGCGGCAGGTAGCGACAGTTAAGCGACTGTAGCGGCATTTTCAGAGCGCCCGCTAGTAGTCGCTGTGCTTGGCCGTTGTTCGGTAGTTGATAGCGACTCAGTCGGTTTGCCGTAATGTTGAATATTGGGTGAGGAGTCGCTATTTGACAGATTCCGCGCTGTATGGGAGCGCATGATAGCGACTGGTCAGAGCGACCGACTTCCACCATATTCATTAACAAATCACGCTCAAAAAATTCTCGCGCTGTAAAATGCATGTTTAAACCCCAGAGCGCTGGGTTAAAAGTAGTTTGTTAACCCCCAAACAACCATATTTTTGGAAATCAAAAAAACTAGTTTTTTAAATAATTTTGTAATATGAATACATTAATATCAGACCTGTAATATCAATTCTGTACTTTTTTTTTTTTTATTTTTTTTACCCTAAAAAAATTATTTAAAATGGCAGAAGTGGTCACAGAATTTTTCACATTTAAAAAAAAAAACAATTAATAACAATTAATTATGAATATTTAAAGATTGTTCCATTGAAATGCATTGGAGAGCGCCAGGTAGCGAGAAGTCATACCTGTCGCTGTTCAAGGTCGGACGCTGGCGCTGTGGGCTGAGGCTGGAATAATGATGAATGAGTGGCTATCTGGCGCTATCTCAGTCGCTAAGCAGGATTGCCTTGATAAATGTGTGATTGTGGTGGGGAGCCGGCGTTCTCGTGGCGGGGCCCGTCATTACCGGCCGCTCACCAGTCGCTACCTGTCGCTATCCCTTGTTAAATAAGGGCCTATGTTACTATGTTACTCACACTGGACAGAGTGAGTGAATGTGGTAAGCTGCTTCCTGCCTTATTATTGCACCTCCTGGACTTCCGCTTTAAGAAAACCAAATCAGAAGTCCATGTGTGCCAACAAAATTATGAAAGGATGCAAAGTGACAGTTTTTAACAAGCACATAATAGACAGTTTGAAGGGGCTACATTTTACCGACCGGTATTTTAAAGCAGAATTTCAAGTTTAGCAATACAGTATTCACTGCACGGATGACCAATCCTTTCAGTTATTGAATTTGCCTAATTATTGGCTATTCATTTCTGACATGGGCAAAACATCAAACATTCAACCTTGTAATTTGATTATATAAACATTCATGGAAAATATATTGCACTGAAGAGATCTTAATTGTCAATGTATCCATTTGCCAAATGTCCCTCCAGATCTGCCACAGTCATCAATTACTGTAGATTGGGGTCAGCAACCTTTTTTTATTTTCAACCGCTTTTTATTCATACAGTAAGTACAACTGGAAACCACACAAAACACTGAGTGCAAAAACACAAAACATGTAAGAAGAGACCCATGTTTGACCTAATATAGTGGCTAAAAGAGACCAAAAAGTCTCCTAATTCAAACATATGGTAAAGAGCCCCTTCTCCACTAGATTTTGCTGCCGTGCCACACCACTTGCTGATCTAGATACGGACATATAAAATAACAAAGATTACCTTTACCACTGCTGGACACCCTTTCCTCTGTCAGTGGACAGACGGGGAGGCCGATTCATTAATAGCGCCAGGTAGCGACAGATGAGCGCCAGTAGCGTGATTTTCACAGCGCCAGCTAGTATTCGCTGTGCTTGGCCGGGGTTTGCTTGTTGACAGCGACTCAGTCGGTGTGCGGTAATGTTGAATACGGGGTCAGGGGTCGCTGTTTCACAGGTTCCGCTTGTATGGGTGCGCCTGACAGCGAATGGCCAGAGCGAACGGCTTGCTGCAGATTCATTAACAAATCACGCTCAAAAATTTCTCGCGCTGTGAATTCCTTGTTTAAACCCCAGAGCGCTGGCGGCGATGTGTGTAAAGTAGTTTTTAACCCCCAAACAACCTTTTTTTTTATCTGTAAAAATTATACAAGTTTTTCTAAACATTTTGTAATATGAATACATGAATATCAGACCTGTAATATCAATTCTGCACATTTTTTTTTTTTTTTACTTTAAAAAAAAACCTAACATTGCAGAAGTGGTCACAGAATTTTTGACATTAAAAAAAAAAAAAAAAGAGTAATAGCAATTAATTATGATTATTTAAAGATTGCTCCATTGAAATGCATTGGACCACGCCAGGGAGCGCCAGGTCATACCTGTCGCTGTGATGGGATTAGCAGCGGCGCTGTTCGTTGCAGTCGGCTACATGATGAATCCCGCGCTAGCTGACGCTCTCGCCGGCGCTAGCCTCATTTAGCGTGATAAATGCGTCATTGTGACCGCCGCCGGGCGTACTTGATTCGGTAGCCGCCGATAGCTGGCGGTACCTGGCGCTCGTCAGACACTACCTGGCGCTAGCCCTTGATAAATAAGGGCCAGAGTGCCTATTCAGCTATTCCATGCAGCAGCAGACAGGTTGGGCTGTGAGCTCAATCCTGGTAAGGCAAGCTTTGTTTGTTATTTTGAATGCCCAAATCTGCATATGATAATTAGCAGTAAATGGATGAATGCAAATCATCTCTTTTTGCCTTTTTTGATATCTCAAACACCCAGAAGGAATAGACTGTGTGTGTGCAATGCTTGGGTATATCTTCTACTGTTTACACAGTCATTGGCCTGTTCTTCAGGTTGATCTCCCTATAGCAACTCAATTATGACCAACTGCCACAAACTGTCAAGTGTGACCAGTAACGACTGCATCAAAATGTAGGTGTGTGCATAAATGAGTATTTATTTTTAGACTAGAAAGATTGAAATTCAAAATAGTCCCTGGGCCACACATCTACAATGTTTATCTAATAAAGAATAGTCTGACATTTTATTTTTTAATTGTATTTTTTCCATTTTAAACTGCCTGCGGGTTTCTTAAAAATAATAAAAAAAAACCCTGCACACTCTCTTCTTATTTACAGAAACATACTCTGCAGCCTTGCACTACCACACCCCTGGATTCCATTGCACCCCCTCACCCACAGCCACCCTCAACGTGCTAAAAAACAACCATGGTTGAATATCACTAAACTGAAACGGCATTCCTGAGTCACTGAACGGCGCTGGGGGAAATTACAATCCATTGAGGATTTCCTTTTATACAAGCAAGCCCTTCAGGAACACCGGACTGCTCTTTTACCTCTTTTAAACAAGCGCATTTTTAAAAGTTTGGAAACTTTGGAAAAACTGTCCAATTCTTTCCCACTTTTCCTTATTTTAATGAATGCCGTTTTAATGAATGCTCATCCTTGTCTTCCATCTTCTGTCCCCTGCCAGATGCCGTCTTCTTCAGGTTCAGTCGGTCTTCTTTGTCTAGCACCATCTCCTTTTCAGAGCCCCTCCAGCATGTAGATGTGGCGGTGCTGGCCATCAGAAGCTGACAGCTGTCATGCCATTTGGATGAAGGGGGAACACAGGTTCCCCCCTCATTCACCCTCGATACCCAGCGTGGGGTCCCCCCTCTAAGCATTACCAACCCAGCAAACCAAGCATAGGAGTTTGTAAATCTGGGGCTCAAAGGCACCCAGTCGGACCCTGGCCCTGAACATTACAAGCCCATATGCTCTATAGCACAGATCGGGTGCTGGGATGCTGTGGGATGCTGGGCTCATCCACACCACATTATTCATCTTAAAGAGGAACATCAGACCTTTTCTGATGTTCCTCTCTATATATCCCTCCCCCCCTCAATGTCTTTTGGATGTCTAATATGCTGACATCCTGCAGCATTCCTGGCCTCTTTGCATCCCCCTTACCCATCACTGAGTGAAGGCTGCAAGCAGCCTGCACCGCCCCTCAGATATCAAGCATGCGCGGTGTCACTTCATAGGCTGCAATTACACTCCAGCTCAAATTCCACAAGACTTGAAGAGCAACATGGTATTTGCACTGAGTGTAACTGCAGCCTATGCAGTGACAGTGTGCATGCGCAATATCTGAGTGCAGAGCATAACAGGACGGCAAGATGGCGCTGCCCGACGGAGACAGCATAGGACCGAGGGATGCCGGAGCACAATGTGACTGGACAATTAAGTTTAAAGTTGTGAAATGTTAAACTGGAGGAGCAGGGGGGACGAGAAAGCCAGGTTTGGGGAGATTTTATTAACTCCCCAAACCCTGCAATGTTCCTCTTTAATTGAAGTTATACTAATAGCAAGCCTGATTGTTTCCCATTGTCTTGGGATACATGTTGCACTGTCCTAAACTTCAATCCCGTAGTTTCTAAGTTATCTGTAAAAGTATTAGAGCATTGGAGAGTTATAAAAAAAAGGGAGAGAAACATTGTTTGTGGCAACAGCGATCTGATGTAAGCACAGAGAGAAGAGAGGAGGATGGGGTTTCAGAGCTGCAGAGAGGCAGCCAATCAGGAGGTCTGGGAAAGGAAGTGGGTGGATGTTTTCATACTTGCTCCACAGAAGGTTGATTGATGGACCAGATCAGCGGGGTCTGAATGCTGAATGAGGAAGTGATTTTCCTCAATAAGGAGACAGACAGAGGAAGAAGCACAGAACTAAAGTCTGGGCATTTGCCCCTGGGGCAACACAGGTCTCCCTCCTGTTTATTCCGGCTCCTGACCAGGGACTGGGGGGCTACTTGTATATTAAGAGGCGGGGGCTCTCTGAAATCTCCCTGACATAACTTATGATGTCACAAAAGGGGAGGGGCCTAGGGGGCTGGCATGGGAAAATAGGTCACACCTCCAAGTATAAAAGCCATCTTCTCCCGACCTCACCTCAGTTCCTCAATGGGTAGTGAGAATGAAAGAAGGGGGAAACTTTCATCCAAATGGCGGCACAGCCGTCAGCTTCTGACCTCCGGTGCTGCCACATCTATACACTGAAGGGGGCCCTTGAAGAGCCCTAAAGAAGAAAAAGGAGACAAAAATACCCACTGGACCCGAGGAAGACGGCATCTGGCGGGGGCAGAAGATGGAAGACTGGGATGGGTGAGTATAAGCTAAATTAAAAACGATAATAATATTTTGGTTTGGTGTCTTATTTCTTTTTCACTAGGGGTGAGGTGGTAAGGGGTTCGGCGGGTGCCATGTCGGTAAAATGGCACATTACCCTTATTCCCATTTGGGGCATTGGGGGTGCAAAAGAGCTTGGTGCCCAAGGCACCCCTGGAAGAGCCCCCAGCCCATACCAAAGGGCATAAGGGCTTGTAACTTGCAGAAACAGGGGACACCAATAGTGTGGTCTCTGAGCCCTAGTCTACAAGCCCTTATGCTTGGTGCCTGGGCTGCTAGGGGACCCCAGTTTTCTTGAAAACAGAATAAACTGCCAAGAACCCCACTGTTACTTTCCCTGCTATAATGAATGCTGTTTAAGCTGCATTCATTAAAACAAGGAAAAGCCCCCCCCCCCAAAAAAAGATTTGGACATACATTTTTCCAATACAGATTGTATCTAGTGAAAAAGTAAAATTACAAAAAAATAAAAAATAATTGAATGCAACTCTGAAAACTGAAAAAATAAAATTAAAAAATAAAAAGTCAGGCTATTCTTCAATAGACAGAATTGTATCTAACAAAGAATGCCTAAAAAATACAAAGAAATATAAAGAAATAAACCCACAGGCAGTTTCAATGTTAAATTGAATACCTTTCATAAACAGCATTTAGTAAAAAACTTACAACTGAAAAAATATTAAAAATAATAATAATCAATTAAAAGATACAAAGTCAAGTTTTTCTTCATTAGATAAAAATTGTATATAATGAAAAATGCCCAAAAATTAAAAAAAAAAAAATTAAAAATTAACCCGCAGGCAGTATCAATGTTACATTCCATACGTTTCATAATCAGCATTTAGTAAAACACGTAAAAATTAAAAACAAAACGTTTAAAAAATAAAAAGTCAGGTTATTCTTTGTTGGACAAAAATTGTATCTAATGAAAAATGGCAAAAAGTTACAAAAAAAAAATAAACCCAGGGGCAGTTTCTATGTTAAAATGAATGTAAAATGGAAAACTAAAAAATCCAATTAAAAAATAAAAAATCAGGCTATTCTTCATGGGAAAAAATTAAACACGGAAAAACTCTATATTTTTTATGTTTTTAATTATTTTTTTGTTCTATTTAATTATTTGGATTACTTTTCCCACCCCATTTTCTGCAGGGTAATCTCCCTGCTGTTGCCACAATCTTGGATGTTTAAAGTCTCAGAAAATGCAGTAGGTGCAGGTAGGATGATTTTTAATGTGGGCAATCTGTATGTACAGAGTGGGGGAAACATATAAGATATTTAGGGTGAAGGTCCGGTTTAAATAATAACCCCATTTGAACAGTAACCCTAATCATCGGCAAATTGTTGCAGCCTCGACGATAGAATGCCAACCAAAAGAACATAAGAGCATTCCTTATTAAGGCTTAGAGTTTTAAATATATATTTTCAGCAAACATATAATAAATAATACATCAATGATAATAAATATGTACCTTAACATTAGGCTAAATATATATATATATAACTGCAAGCAAGAAAATGGCTGACACAGCATATTGTCACAATTGCTTAATATTCCTCCATTGTCTGTCTGTAAAACTAACTTGCAGCACCAATCAAAAAGGCAAAGGACTCAAAATTCTACTTGCAAAGTTCCCGGGGTGGAAATTTTATTTTTGCAACTAAGACACATTTTAACTGCATGTCAAAAGGAATTGGTATGATCATTACAAACACAAAGTGATGCTGCGAAATGTTAAATTGCTTCTGTATTCCATGTTATTTCATGTCCGAGTACCTTGAGGTGTTATTTAACTATTTGCAAAGCATCTCTATAGCTGGGACATTAAAATATTGCCCTGTAGTATACTTGTACATGTAATTCAGTGCTTCATTTCTAACTATAGTGTTACAAATATTTTGAGGACCTATTAGTGCTTTAAAATGTCTAGAAGATGACAACAGACAGAATTAAACAAAATAAACAAATGTTAATAATTTTTTGAGGTGCTAATTGCTGAAAAGCAGCAGAAAGATATATCAAATAAAAGGAACCTCCAGGCATATTACCCCCCCCCCCCGGACCCCCACTAACACTGACTTTGATCCACTCCCAAGTGCTAAGAATGTTTTAGGGGAATACAAAAAGCGTTTTACCATGGATGCCCCCAGCTGGCTCATACTATGTAGGAGTTGGGCTCCTTGTTGTAGGGTGCTTCGTTGGCAGTTTAGCCTCTGCGAAAACTATTTTAAAATTCAGGCTGGACCACAAGCATGTAAGGTCCATCAGCAGAGCAAACACAGAAGAAGAAGCTAATACTAATACTGTTTTTAAGATGTGTTAAAAATGTCCTTTGTTGAAGGTGTATTTTTGTGGATATGTTCTGCCCATGCCACTCTATGAATGGTGAACTCATTGACCACAAGTAGAGGACAAGACTCTTGTACATATTGTAGGGAAGTGTTCAGTTACCAAAGAGTTGCCACTGGAACATTACAGGCCTGCTGGAGATCACAGACCACTCTCTCTAGCTACTGATGGTACACTTTCTGCCCCTGTTAGTAGGGGTTTTCAGCCCCTTTCTGGGTGTATCAAAGACTATAAATACAGGACAGTCTTCCTCTATAATAGGAGCTGTGCTGCTGCCACCTGCATACACAGCCTCACAGTGGAGCTTGGATCACTTCACAGACTGCTAAACCTGTGTGTACAGCTGATGGTGCCATGTGGGGGATCTTCTGTAGCTTCTCCCTTGCCTTCTGTCTGCTGACTTATGTGTCCAGCTGCTGTGTGCCCTGTGGAGAGCTTCAGCTGTACTGCATGTCTGATTGACACCTGCATGTCAAGAGCAGATCATCTCTTCAAGATCAAGGGCCCCTGCAGCTTCCATCCTGTGCCAACTTTCTCCTATTTAGCTATAGACTATGCATACCCGGGTATATGTGCACCGACTGACTGAAGCCCCAGCGGGGCCTTTCACTGTGTTATACTGTGTATGATCCATGTTTTATTGCCAAGTTAACCTTTACCAGATAAAGTTCATAGTACTGTCATACTTGACTGTGTCAGTAAATGGTTGCTGGGAGCATTAGTCCCTCTGCTTCAAATGTATTGTTTAGCTTTGACTGCTTGATCTTTTTTCCAGAAAGTTGTTCCCTATTAGTTGCAAGGGTCCTATTCTGGGTGGAGGCACTAGCACACAAAACATTTAACCCACTTAGCGAAGTCTCAGTCTCTTTTTGTTACCAACAGGTTAGCGCCATAGCCTGTCTTGAGTGGGGTGTTTACCATCACCCCTCCCCCCAAAACAACCCTACAATATTTTTCGATACTCCATGGAAAATACACCAGGCTCGATTATATTTTCATCTCACAACTAATCTGCAAAGCGGAGAAAGGTAACATTACCAGATCACGCTCCTGTGTTCCTCTCAGATGAGATTGTATCTAAAACCAAAAGAGAGTGGCAGTGGAAACTTTATATGGAGCCATATGGAAAAAGCTGAGAATAGGCTTAAATAATACAATGTTACAGAAGATCTATGCACCATATGGAGACAGCTGGCGGCCCTTGGATCGTCCCTAAAAAGTTTGAACAGTCAAGGTACAAGCACATGAAGAGAAACATCTGGTACAAAATTTAAAACAACTACAGGAAGCACTTAAAGAATTGCTAGCCTTAATGAATTATAAATCTCATGCAGCGATTTAAAAGCCAGCGGTTTCTAATACAGAGCAAAAAGTGCAGCACACTACTGGCTCGAACAATTCAAGATAAGTCCAGAGATACCTGGATTAGGCAGATTGTGGACCCAAAAGGAGGTGTCTACAAATCGCCTGGTGCGGTAGGCGGTGGGGAGACTTCACACTTGTTATTTTCATGATACCTTGGCTTTATTTCTGGTGATGTTTTTTTTGATAGATTTGTGATTTTATTTTATTTTTTTTTTTTAATTCTTTATTTAAAGATTTTTGCATAAAAACATACAAGGAATGATACACGAAAACACCATATAAAACAATACACATTAGACAATGGGGTAAGGGTTCAGGGGCAAGGGGGCTAACGAAGGGGGGGGGGGTATGGGGGAGCAGCTAGATGACTTGTATGTCACTCATGTTCACAGGTAAGTGGCTCAACTACATGTAGAGGCTATCTGAGGGACCCCTGTCTATGGGCCCGAGGTGTTCTCTTCCGGGTCAAAAAGAGGGGGGGTGAGGGGGCTGAGGCATGCCGCTTGGTCAGTAATCCAACATGGCAATGCTGATCACGGTCCCAGGGTCTCCGGCTCCCTGAAGGCCTGCTTGAACTCCTCAGACTCTTGGTAGATCAACCAAGGCATCCAAGTTCGCCTATAATGCTCATCTCTATCGTGCATAGCCAGAGTGAGGTCCTCCATTTCCGAAGTACTCAATACCTCCACAACCCAATCTCTCACCGTGGGGGCTCTTTTCTGTTTCCAGTATCTCGGGATCACGATCTTGGCTGCATTCAACAGGTGGGCCTGCAGGGACTTTTTGTACCTGCTTATGGGGTGTTCCGTCAGATGCAGCAGGATCCGCGCCGGGTCAGTGAGAGCCGGATCCCCGGTAAGTCGAGAAATTATGGCCAGCACGCCCTCCCAATATTCACGAATCTTGGAGCAAGACCACAATATGTGTATTAGTGTGCCCCGCTCGGTACCGCACCTCCAGCACTGGGGGTCCACCGAGGCCGATATTCTGTTGAGTCTGTCGGGGGTGTAATACCACCGTGTCAGGACCTTATAGTTGGACTCCTGTACTCTGGTGGCCATGGAGGATCTGTGGGCGAGGGATGCGATCTTCTCCCTCTGCGCCTCATTAAACTCCATCCCTAGGTCAGCTTCCCATTCCCTCCAGAATGACGGGGGGCCATCTCGCTCTCCCACTAACTGCAGGTACAACTTGGAGGTCAAGTGGTTATTTGGTACTTCACCCAGACAAATCCTTTCGAGGACAGTATGGGGCCTACACTTTACTCTCTTCAATCCCTGCCTGGCTACGAAAGACTGTAAACGAACTAGAGTCCATGGGTCGAGGTCTGCGTTTCCCCATCTGGATCTCAGGTCCGCCAGGGGCGTCCATCCACTCTCTGTAATCAGGTCCCCTGCTCTCAACTGAGTCAACCCACTCCATTCTCTGAGGCCTGCTCTGGACGCTCCTGAGGTAAGTAACGGGTTAGTGATAATGGGTACCATGGGAGAGGGCCATGGGGAGATCTCAGGATAGTGTCTATATTGTCTGAAGACCCGCAGCGTCGCTGCGATAGTCGGGTGGCTCTTTAGTTCTAAGGGGATAGCCCCTCCACCCCACATTGAGACATCAGGTGGAGTGTGGGCCGCGGCTCGTTCCAACTGGACCCATCTCTTCGAGTTCTGACATGTAGCCCACTCACATGTTCTCTGCAGGTGCGTGGCCGCCCAGTAAAGTCTGATATCTGGCAGTGACATTCCCCCCTGGTTCCTGGGCCTGCAGAGTGTGCGTTTCCCTAATCTCGCTCGTTTTTTGTTCCAGACAAAGCTCATGAGGGACTTGTTAAGGTCTGTAAAGAAACCTGCAGGAATCCGGGTCGGCAGAGCCTGGAACAGATACAGCAGCCTGGGCAGGATCGTCATTTTTATTACATTTACCCTCCCCATCCAAGAGAATGTAGGGAGGTCCCATCTCTCCAGATCGGCCTTAATCTTCCTGGCCAGCGGGATGAAATTTAGGGGCACTATGTTATATAGGCAACTTGGTAACTGGGTCCCCAGGTATGTCAGGGAGGCCTTGGCCCACTTAAAGGTAAAGGATTGACGTAAGGTCTCGACTAGGTCTCTCCGGAGGGAGACATTCATGGCCTCTGACTTCTCAAAGTTAATTTTTAGGTAGGATAGCCTCCCGTACGACTCAAATTCCCTCATTAGGACTGGGATAGTCACAGAGGGGTTGGTGATGAAAAAGAGCAGGTCATCTGCGTATGCAGCGACCTTGTGGGTGCTCTCTCGGGATACAATTCCCTGAATGTCTGGGTCGTTTCTGACTGTGCACAGGAATGGTTCAAGTGATAAGGCAAAAAGGAGGGGTGAGAGGGGGCAACCCTGCCGGGTGCCATTCTTGATCCACACCGGGTCCGAGAGGTGGCCATTGATTCTTACTCGTGCCGAAGGGGTAGTGTATAGTGCCTCTATGAGCCTTCTCATGTTGTCCCCCAGACCAATATACCGAAGGGACTCCCTCAAGAAAGGCCAGCTCACCCTGTCAAATGCCTTTTCGGCATCTGTGGAGAGGAGCATCAGGGGGGTCCCCGAGGTCTTGGCCGCGTGCACAACATCAACGGCCTGGACAACATTATCTCTGGCCTCTCTATGGAGCACAAATCCTGTCTGGTCTAAGTGCACTAGCTGGGGGATCAATGGAGCCAATCTATTGGCCAGGACCTTGGCATAGAGCTTCATATCTACATTGAGCAGAGAGATGGGTCTATAGCTTTTGCAAGACAACGGATCCTTTCCCGGCTTGTGTATCACCGTAATGTGGGCTTCTAATTCCCTGCATGAGAAAGCCCCTGGGTTTTCCTCGTCCAATATGGTGTTCCAGGCTCTTACCAGTCGCGGACCCAACAGAGACTCAAAGGTTTTATAATATCTGGCTGTAAAACCGTCTGGTCCTGGCGCCTTGCCCCCGGGTGTAAGTTTAAGAGCCTCCGCCAGCTCCCCCGTGTTAATTGGAGCTTCTATTAGGGCTGCAGCCTCCTTAGTGATCTTCGCCATGTTAGAGCGCGACAGGTATTGCCTAATTCTCTCCAACAACTTCGGCCCCGGTGTGTCCCCGCCCAGGCCATAAAGGCCCGCATAGTAGTGCCTGAATGTTCCCGCTATAGACTCTGAAGTGTGGTTTTTCTGACGGGATTCATCCATAATCTCAGATATAAAATTCTGTGCTTGCTGTTGCTTGAGGGCTCGGGCCAGGAGAGCGCTATTTTTATTGCCAAACTCATAATAGCGTCTTTTACACCTTCTAATGTCGTGCTTGGCTTTTTGTCTCAGATGTGTGTTAAGGGCGATCCTAGCCTGTGTGAGTTCGCCTAGTACATCCGTCGCCTCTGACCGTTTGTGGGAAAGCTCCAGAGCGCTGACCTTCTCCGACAGCTTCTCTAGCAGTGCTGTGTTTTCTTTTTTCAGTCGCGAGGCATGGTTAATCAAGATACCCCGGATGACGCTTTTGTGAGCCTCCCACAGGGTCAGGGGCGAAACCTCCCCATTGTCATTTTCGTTGAAGTACGAAGTGATACCCTCTCTGATCCCCTGCTGGACCACTGAGTTTTTCAGCAAGGATTCATTCAGCCTCCAGGTTAGTGGGGGGGGGGTCTATTTACGAGGTCCAAATCTAGATAGATCGGGGCATGATCGGAAAACGAGGTGGGGTAGATGCCATCTCCCGTGACTCTCTCTAGCAGGCTATGGGATACCCAGAGGTAATCAATACGGGAATAAGTCCCGTGCACCTTGGAGTAAAAGGAGTAGTCTCTAGCTGTGGGGTTTCTAATCCGCCACACATCTACCAACTGTAGTCCCTGTAGCCTCCTTCTCAGTGATCTCAAAGCTGGTTGGGAGATTGTTGACCTGCCCGCCGAGGTGTCAATGAGAGGGTCCATCGGGAGATTGAAATCTCCACCTAGGATCAGCTCACCCTCCGCAAATTTTTCAACCCTATCCAATGTCTGCCTGAGAAACTGGACTTGACCCTGGTTAGGAGCGTAGATCGAGGCCAGGGTGTATCTTTCTCGCGCTGTGAAATGCTTGTTTAAACCCCAGAGCGCTGGCGGCGATGGGTTAAAAGTAGTTTTCTAACCCCCAAACAACCATATTTTTTGTAAAAAAAAAAAACATGTTTTTCAAAAATTTTGTAATATGAATACCTTAATATCAGACCTGTAATATCAATTCTGCACAATTTTTTTTTTTTTTTTTTTTTAACCTTAAAAAAAATATCTAACATTGCAGAAGTGGTCACAGAATTTTTGACATTTAAAAAAAAAAACTAAAACATTAATAGCAATTAATTAAGAATATTTAAAGATTGCTCCATTGAAATGCAATGGAGAGCGCCAGGTAACGAGAGGTCATACCTGTCGCTGTTCAAGGTCGCTCGCTGGTGCTGTGGGGTGAGGCTGGAATAATGATGAATGATTCGCTATCTGGCGCTCTGTCAGTCGCTAAGCAGGATCGGCTTGATAAATGTGTGATTGCGGTGGGGAGCCGGCGTTCTCGTGGCGGTGAGCGTCATTATCGTTCGCTCACCATTCGCTACCTGGCGCTATCCCTTGTTAAATAAGGGCCAAAGTCTGCAATTTTTGAAAAGGCTAAGATTTAAAAGACCTTTCAACTCAACTTAATGTATAGTAAAATAGAAAAATGAAAAAAGTTCTATTTTATTGAATATTCTGTACATGATTGGGTTCTGGGCAGTCATATGAATACAGATTTTTCTCAGACAGACATTTATTTTACAGATTTTAAAATAACATCCCCTTATGGTGTAATCAAACACATTAAAAATTAGCCTATCCAAATGTGTTAAAATCCCCTAAATAATGCTGCTTTGTCATTTGTAGTTAAAAATAAGGATTGTGTCATTTCAGGTACAGGAGATTTTCTTAAAAATTAGAAGAAAATATGTTTATTTCACTCTACTGTGTTTTGAATTAAAGAGTCTCTGCAAACTCACCTCACCAAGCATTGCAAGCATTGGATAACCCTCTATTTTTTACTGCAATAAAAACCAAGGGTGCCTGCAATCTGTGGCTTTAAAAGCGCTCATTGTCCAGCATCAGGATTTCACATTTTTTATTAGCATTCCAATACTTACTTTCTCCAGAATGTTCTTTTTACCAGACCGGAACACGGACATAATTATTCTGTTAAAGAAGGCCCAAGAGCTGAGACATGTTAACAATTGTGTGGAGGCCCAAGAGCTGAGACCTCTCAAACATTGTGTGGAGTCCCAAGAGCTGAGACCTCTTAAAAATTGTGTGGAGGCCCAAGAGCTGAGACCTCTCAAACATTGTGTGGAGTCCCAAGAGCTGAGACCTCTTAAAAATTGTGTGGAGGCCCAAGAGCTGATACCTCTTAAAAATTGTGTGGAGGCCCAAGAGCTGAGACCTCTCAAACATTGTGTGGCGTCCCAAGAGCTGAGACCTCTTAAAAATTGTGTGGAGGCCCAAGAGCTGATACCTCTTAAAAATTGTGTGGAGGCCCAACAGCTGAGACCTCTCAAACATTGTGTGGAGTCCCAAGAGCTGAGACCTCTTAAAAATTGTGTGGAGGCCCAAGAGCTGATACCTCTTAAAAATTGTGTGGAGGCCCAAGAGCTGAGACCTCTCAAACATTGTGTGGAGTCCCAAGAGCTGAGACCTCTTAAAAATTGTGTGGAGGCCCAAGAGCTGATACCTCTTAAAAATTGTGTGGAGGCCCAAGAGCTGAGACCTCTTAAAAATTGATTGTATTAAGCCCAAGAGGTGAACCATAATTTTTTTTATTAATACAGCAATTCTACGGCGGTTAAGGAGGAGGAGGAGGAGGAAATGGCACTTCATACAGATGGCACTTCACTCTTGGCTGCTTTCCACTGTTGTACAAGCAAAGTCCGGGTCAATCCACTTGCTGTTCATTTTGATTCGCGTCAGCCTGTCGGCACTGTCGGTTGACAGGCGGCTGCGCTTATCAGTTATAATGCCCCCGGCTGCGCTGAACACCCTTTCTGATAGAACGCTGGCGGCAGGGCAGGCAAGCACCTCCAAGGCGTACAGGGACAGTTCCAGCCACTTGTCCAACTTGGAGACCCAGTAAGTGTAGGGCGCCGAGGGATCGGGGAGGACAGGGGTGTGGTCTGCCAGGTAGTCCCGCAACATCCGCCGATACTTGTCCCTCCTGCTGATAGCGGGCCCCGCAGTGATGGAAGTTGCACGAGGGGGTGACATGAACGTGTCCCACACCTTGGAGAGTGTTCCCCTGGTGGCTGTGGGCCTGATCAATGTTGTCAGACTCTGGGAGACACTCTCCTCTCTGCCGCCAGCGATGGTGGGTGGGAAAATCTGCATCATGTTCTGCACGAGTTCCCTCTGGTATTCCAGTAATCGATTCGTCCTCTCCTCTACCGGAATAAAAGAGGAGAAGTTATCTTTATACCGGGGGTCCAGGAGTGCGAAGACCCAGTATAGTTTGTTCTCCAATATCCGGACAACACGTATGTCCCGGGAAAAGCAGCCCAGCATGAAGTCAGCCATGTGTGCCAGACTCTGAGTAGGCATGACGTCACTGCCCCCACCAGAAGGATCATTTTCCATTTCCTCCTCTTCCTCCTCCTCTCCGCCCCATCCGCGCTGAACCAATGGGACGCACACAGCCTGACTGCTACCCTCGCCGCCAGCATCCTCTTCCACAGCCACCTCCACGTTGTCCTCCTCCTCCTCATCCTTCTCCTCCTGCAACTGCCACCGAGCAGCAGACAAAAGTGTGGTCTGACTGTCTACCTGCGTTGCGTCTCCTCCTACCCCCGTCTCCTCTGTGTGCAATGCGTTCTCCCTTATTGCGATGAGCGATTCTTTAAGGACGCATAGGAGCGGGATGGTTACGCTCACTATAGCGTCCTCGCTGCTGACCTTCTTAGTGGACTCCTCAAAGATACGCAATACATCGCATATGTCTGCCATCCATGGCCACTCGTGGTTGGCAAACTGAGGGAGCTGAGTTGGATGCACGCGTGGATGCATCATCTGGTACTCCATCAATGCTCTCTGCTGCTCACACACCCTGGCCAACATGCAATAGGTGGAATTCCAGCGAGTGGGCAGGTCGCACAACAGCCGATGTTGAGGCAAATGGAGGCGTTGCTGGATTTTTTTTAAGCTAGCAGCAGCTACAGTTGACTTCCGAAAGTGAGCGCACAAGCGCCGCACTTTCACCAGTAGTTCTGCCAGGTTGGGGTAAGTCTTTAGAAACTTTTGTACTACCAAATTAAAAACGTGGGCCAGGCATGGTACGTGATTGAGTTCTGCAAGCTCCAGAGCCGCCACCAGGTTACGGCCGTTATCGCACACGACCATGCCTGGTCCTAGCTGCAGCGGCGACAGCCACATATCTGTCTGCTGCAATATGGCGTGCCTCACCTCTGCGGCGCTGTGCTTCCTGTCGCCCAAGCTGATGAGCTTAAGCACCACCTGCTGACGTCTCCCCGCGCCAGTGCTGTAACGCTTCCAGCTAGGGGCTGAGGGCGATGTTAAGGCAGAGGAGGAGGAGGAGGAAGAGGAGGGGGGTCTATCAGAACCCGTGCTGGCAATCTTGGGTGGGGGTGGTATGTAGGCCGTCCCTGTTTGCGACCCCGTCCCCGCTTCCACAATATTCACCCAGTGTGCCGTCAAAGAGATGTAGCGTCCTTGGCCGCAAGCGCTTGTCCACGAGTCGGTGGTCAAGTGGACCTTTGCGCTGACTGCGTACCTCAGGGCCCGCCTGATGTTACGCGACACGTGCTGGTGCAGGGCGGGGACGCCACACCGGGAAAAAAAGTGGCGGCTAGGGACGGAATAGCGAGGTGCGGCAGCCGCCATCAGGTCGCGGAAGGCCTGCGTCTCCACAAGCCTAAACGGCAACATCTCCAGGGCCAGCAGTTTGGAGATGAGGCAGGTTAAGGCTTGGGCTTGGGGGTGACTGGAGGCGTACTTCCGCCTGCGGTTGAACGCCTGCGAGATGGACAGTTGATGGGACGAGGAGATGGAAGGTGCAGACGAAGATGTGGGGGAAAGGGGGGCTGAAGGAGAAGGCCCCAAAGTAGCCGAGGCAGAGGCAGATGTGGAGGTGTCCTGGCTGGAGGTCTGGACCGCAGTGGCAGCACACAACAAAGGGGAAGAGGCAGTGGCAGCAAGACCGGGCGCAGGTTGTATTGCGTTTGCTCTCTCCCACTCAGCCCAGTGCTTGACTTCCAAGTGACGGCGCATGCCTGAGGTGGTCAGATTGCTCTTCTCAGAGCCCCTACTCAGTTTTGAGTGGCAGATTGCGCAAACCACGCTCAGTTTGTCGTCCGCGCAAACATTAAAAAATCTCCACACCACAGAAGTACGAGGCCTCGATGGGGGAGCTTCGCGCGACTGCCTGCTGCCGGGAAGAGCTTCGGCCCTGCTGGCTGTGGCCTGCCTTCTCTGTCTGGACTGTCCTCTGCCTCTGGACTGTCCTCTGCCTCTTGCTGCCTTATTCGGTGATGCGCAGACCGCATCTCCACTGCTTTCCCCGCTGGACATCACCCCTGTCCAAGTGGGGTCGGTCATTTCGTCGTCCACCACCTCCTCTTCCACTTCCTCTCTCTGCTCCTCCTCCTGCCCACTGGACATTCCAACAGCCTCCCTTGATGGCAACTGCGTCTCATCATCATCGCTCATGATAGCAGATGCTGGTTCCGGGTCCACATCACTAGGAGATGGCGGATACTCAAGTGTTTGGGCATCACTACAAACAAATTCCTCTGCTAGCTCCTGGGATTCTTGCAGCACATCTGGAAAAGGACCTGAAAAGAGGTCCTGGGAGGGGTCAAGGGTGGGCTGACTCTGTTGGCCAGGTTGGGAGGAAGGAGGGTCAGAGTGAGACTGTGTGGATGACTGGGTGGTGGACAAGTGACTGGAAGCGTTATCGGCCATCCATTGCACCACCTGTTCACGCTGCTCAGGCCTCAACAGAGGTGTACCCCGCCCCCCACATAACTGTCCCATAAAGGCAGGGAAGCTGGATGAGCGTAATGCTGGCTGCCCCTCACCAGCACGCATTGTATCCCAACTGGCTTCAACGCGGTTTGTGCCCCCACCAGCATTTCCGCGCCCCCGTCCTCGTCCACGTCCCTTTGCGCTAGCCCTCCGCATTTCAGACGTTTTACTTTTTTGGCCACGCGTTATGCCAAATATAAATATATTTTTTAGGAGAACACCTGGCTATACAGCCGTATACTGCCAGAAGGTGAAATGGTGCCTATACGCACCGGGTATATAACAGGGTTTTGTTGGCACAGAGGACACAAAACAGTAGAGCCAAATATAAATATATTTTTTAGGAGAACACCTGGCTATACAGCCGTATACTGCCAGAAGGTGAAATGGTGCCTAATACGCACTGGGTATATAACAGTGTTTTGTTGGCACAGAGGACACAAAACAGTAGTGCCAAATATAAATATATTTTTTAGAAGAACACCTGGCTATACAGCCGTATACTGCCAGAAGGTGAAATGGTGCCTATACGCACCGGGTATATAACAGGGTTTTGTTGGCACAGAGGACACAAAACAGTAGAGCCAAATATAAATATATTTTTTAGGAGAACACCTGGCTATACAGCCGTATACTGCCAGAAGGTGAAATGGTGCCTATACGCACCGGGTATATAACAGGGTTTTGTTGGTAAAGAGGACACAAAACAGTAGTGCCAAATATAAATATATTTTTTAGGAGAACACCTGGCTATACAGCCGTATACTGCCAGAAGGTGAAATGGTGCCTAATACACACCGGGTATATAACAGTGTTTTGTTGGCACAGAGGACACAATACAGTAGTGCCAAATATAAATATATTTTTTAGGAGAACACCTGGCTATACAGCCGTATACTGCCAGAAGGTGAAATGGTGCCTATACGCACCGGGTATATAACAGGGTTTTGTTGGTAAAGAGGACACAAAACAGTAGTGCCAAATATAGTTTTGTATATAGGTGCTAATATACCACTGAAGTCTTTCTGTCCCTATTCCAGCAGCAGCAGCTACCCCTCACTAAAGCAGCCGTTTTGTGCAGAGTGTATATAGTTTTGTATATAGGTGCTAATACACCACTGAAATCTTTCTGTCCCTATTCCAGCAGCAGCAGCTACCCCTCACTAAAGCAGCCGTTTTGACCAGAGTGTATATAGTTTTGTATATAGGTGCTAATACACCACTGAAGTCTTTCTGTCCCTATTCCAGCAGCAGCTACCCCTCACTAAAGCAGCCGTTGTGTGCAGTGTGTATATAGCTAGAATGAGCTATATACCGTTCAGCATAGTAGCCCTAATAATAAGGACTCTCAATGACTCTCTTGTCTTCTGGTAGCTGGTATATATGGTGGTAAATGCGATATTCTGAGCTTCTGGGGCCCTGCCTGCCTACATATGAGCTATATACCGTTCAGCATAGTAGCCCTAATAAGGGCTCTCAATGACTCTCTTGTCTTCTGGTAGCTGGTATATATGGTGGTAAATGCGATATTCTGAGCTTCTGGGGCCCTGCCTGCCTACATATGAGCTATATACCGTTCAGCATAGTAGCCCTAATAATAAGGACTCTCAATGACTCTCTTGTCTTCTGGTAGCTGGTATATATGGTGGTAAATGCGATATTCTGAGCTTCTGGGGCCCTGCCTGCCTACATATGAGCTATATACCGTTCAGCATAGTAGCCCTAATAAGGGCTCTCAATGACTCTCTTGTCTTCTGGTAGCTGGTATATATGGTGGTAAATGCGATATTCTGAGCTTCTGGGGCCCTGCATGCCTACATATGGGCTATATACTGTTCAGCATAGTAGCCCTAATAAGGGCTCTCAATGACTCTCTTGTCTTCTGGTAGCTGGTATATATGGTGGTAAATGCGATATTCTGAGCTTCTGGGGCCCTGCCTGCCTACATATGAGCTACAGTATATACCGTTCAGCATAGTAGCCCTAATAAGGGCTCTCAATGACTCTCTTGTCTTCTGGTAGCTGGTATATATGGTGGTAAATGCGATATTCTGAGCTTCTGGGGCCCTGCCTGCCTACATATTGGCTATATACCGTTCAGCATAGTAGCCCTAATAAGGGCTCTCAATGACTCTCTTGTCTTCTGGTAGCTGGTATATATGGTGGTAAATGCGATATTCTGAGCTTCTGGGGCCCTGCCTGCCTACATATGAGCTATATACCGTTCAGCATAGTAGCCCTAATAATAAGGACTCTCAATGACTCTCTTGTCTTCTGGTAGCTGGTATATATGGT
Organism: Gastrophryne carolinensis; assembly: GCA_027917425.1. Taxonomy (NCBI): domain Eukaryota; kingdom Metazoa; phylum Chordata; class Amphibia; order Anura; family Microhylidae; genus Gastrophryne; species Gastrophryne carolinensis. The sequence continues at coordinate 82,218,421 of CM051237.1, forward strand.
GGTAAATGCGATATTCTGAGCTTCTGGGGCCCTGCCTGCCTACATATGGGCTATATACCGTTCAGCATTGTAGCCCTAATAAGAGCTCTCAATGACTCTCTTGTCTTCTGGTAGCTGGTATATATGGTGGTAAATGCGATATTCTGAGCTTCTGGGGCCCTGCCTGCCTACATATGGGCTATATACCGTTCAGCATAGTAGCCCTAATAAGGGCTCTCAATGACTCTCTGGTCTTCTGGTAGCTGGTATATATGGTGGTAAATGCGATATTCTGAGCTTCTGGGGCCCTGCCTGCCTACATATGAGCTATATACCGTTCAGCATAGTAGCCCTAATAATAAGGACTCTCAATGACTCTCTTGTCTTCTGGTAGCTGGTATATATGGTGGTAAATGCGATATTCTGAGCTTCTGGGGCCCTGCCTGCCTACATATGGGCTATATACCGTTCAGCATAGTAGCCCTAATAAGGGCTCTCAATGACTCTCTTGTCTTCTGGTAGCTGGTATATATGGTGGTAAATGCGATATTCTGAGCTTCTGGGGCCCTGCCTGCCTACATATGAGCTACAGTATATACCGTTCAGCATAGTAGCCTTAATAAGGGCTCTCAATGACCTCTTGTCTTCTGGTAGCTGGTATATATGGTGGTAAATGCGATATTCTGAGCTTCTGGGGCTCTGCCTGCCTACATATGAGCTATATACCGTTCAGCATAGTAGCCCTAATAAGGGCTCTCAATGACTCTCTTGTCTTCTGGTAGCTGGTATATATGGTGGTAAATGCGATATTCTGAGCTTCTGGGGCCCTGCCTGCCTACATATGGGCTATATACCGTTCAGCATAGTAGCCCTAATAAGGGCTCTCAATGACTCTCTTGTCTTCTGGTAGCTGGTATATATGGTGGTAAATGCGATATTCTGAGCTTCTGGGGCCCTGCCTGCCTACATATGAGCTATATACCGTTCAGCATAGTAGCCCTAATAATAAGGACTCTCAATGACTCTCTTGTCTTCTGGTAGCTGGTATATATGGTGGTAAATGCGATATTCTGAGCTTCTGGGGCCCTGCCTGCCTACATATGAGCTATATACCATTCAGCATAGTAGCCCTAATAATAAGGACTCTCAATGACTCTCTTGTCTTCTGGTAGCTGGTATATATGGTGGTAAATGCGATATTCTGAGCTTCTGGGGCCCTGCCTGCCTACATATGGGCTATATACCGTTCAGCATAGTAGCCCTAATAAGGGCTCTCAATGACTCTCTTGTCTTCTGGTAGCTGGTATATATGGTGGTAAATGCGATATTCTGAGCTTTTGGGGCCCTGCCTGCCTACATATGAGCTACAGTATATACCGTTCAGCATAGTAGCCCTAATAAGGGCTCTCAATGACCTCTTGTCTTCTGGTAGCTGGTATATATGGTGGTAAATGCGATATTCTGAGCTTCTGGGGCCCGGCCTGCCTACATATGAGCTATATACCGTTCAGCATAGTAGCCCTAATAAGGGCTCTCAATGACTCTCTTGTCTTCTGGTAGCTGGTATATATGGTGGTAAATGCGATATTCTGAGCTTCTGGGGCCCTGCCTGCCTACATATGAGCTATATACCGTTCAGCATAGTAGCCCTAATAAGGGCTCTCAATGACTCTCTTGTCTTCTGGTAGCTGGTATATATGGTGGTAAATGCGATTTTCTGAGCTTCTGGGGCCCTGCCTGCCTACATATGAGCTATATACCGTTCAGCATAGTAGCCCTAATAAGGGCTCTCAATGACTCTCTTGTCTTCTGGTAGCTGGTATATATGGTGGTAAATGCGATATTCTGAGCTTCTGGGGCCCTGCCTGCCTACATATGAGCTATATACCGTTCAGCATAGTAGCCCTAATAAGGGCTCTCAATGACCTCTTGTCTTCTGGTAGCTGGTATATATGGTGGTAAATGCGATATTCTGAGCTTCTGGGGCTCTGCCTGCCTACATATGAGCTATATACCGTTCAGCATAGTAGCCCTAATAAGGGCTCTCAATGACTCTCTTGTCTTCTGGTAGCTGGTATATATGGTGGTAAATGCGATATTCTGAGCTTCTGGGGCCCTGCCTGCCTACATATGGGCTATATACCGTTCAGCATAGTAGCCCTAATAAGGGCTCTCAATGACTCTCTTGTCTTCTGGTAGCTGGTATATATGGTGGTAAATGCGATATTCTGAGCTTCTGGGGCCCTGCCTGCCTACATATGAGCTATATACCGTTCAGCATAGTAGCCCTAATAAGGGCTCTCAATGACTCTCTTGTCTTCTGGTAGCTGGTATATATGGTGGTAAATGCGATATTCTGAGCTTCTGAGGCCCTGCCTGCCTACATATGAGCTATATACCGTTCAGCATAGTAGCCCTAATAATAAGGACTCTCAATGACTCTCTTGTCTTCTGGTAGCTGGTATATATGGTGGTAAATGCGATATTCTGAGCTTCTGGGGCCCTGCCTGCCTACATATGGGCTATATACCGTTCAGCATAGTAGCCCTAATAAGGGCTCTCAATGACTCTCTTGTCTTCTGGTAGCTGGTATATATGGTGGTAAATGCGATATTCTGAGCTTTTGGGGCCCTGCCTGCCTACATATGAGCTACAGTATATACCGTTCAGCATAGTAGCCCTAATAAGGGCTCTCAATGACCTCTTGTCTTCTGGTAGCTGGTATATATGGTGGTAAATGCGATATTCTGAGCTTCTGGGGCCCGGCCTGCCTACATATGAGCTATATACCGTTCAGCATAGTAGCCCTAATAAGGGCTCTCAATGACTCCCTTGTCTTCTGGTAGCTGGTATATATGGTGGTAAATGCGATATTCTGAGCTTCTGGGGCCCTGCCTGCCTACATATGAGCTATATACCATTCAGCATAGTAGCCCTAATAAGGGCTCTCAATGACTCTCTTGTCTTCTGGTAGCTGGTATATATGGTGGTAAATGCGATTTTCTGAGCTTCTGGGGCCCTGCCTGCCTACATATGAGCTATATACCGTTCAGCATAGTAGCCCTAATAATAAGGACTCTCAATGACTCTCTTGTCTTCTGGTAGCTGGTATATATGGTGGTAAATGTGATATTCTGAGCTTCTGGGGCCCTGTCTGCCTACATATGGGCTATATACCGTTCAGCATAGTAGCCCAAATAAGGGCTCTCAATGACTCTCTTGTCTTCTGGTAGCTGGTATATATGGTGGTAAATGCGATATTCTGAGCTTCTGGGGCCCTGCCTGCCTACATATGAGCTATATACCGTTCAGCATAGTAGCCCTAATAAGGGCTCTCAATGACTCTCTTGTCTTCTGGTAGCTGGTATATATGGTGGTAAATGCGATATTCTGAGCTTCTGGGGCCCTGCCTGCCTACATATGGGCTATATACCGTTCAGCATAGTAGCCCTAATAAGGGCTCTCAATGACTCTCTTGTCTTCTGGTAGCTGGTATATATGGTGGTAAATGCGATATTCTGAGCTTATGGGGCCCTGCCTGCCTACATATGAGCTACAGTATATACCGTTCAGCATAGTAGCCCTAATAAGGGCTCTCAATGACCTCTTGTCTTCTGGTAGCTGGTATATATGGTGGTAAATGCGATATTCTGAGCTTCTGGGGCCCTGCCTGCCTACATATGAGCTATATACCGTTCAGCATAGTAGCCCTAATAAGGGCTCTCAATGACTCTCTTGTCTTCTGGTAGCTGGTATATATGGTGGTAAATGCGATATTCTGAGCTTCTGGGGCCCTGCCTGCCTACATATAGGCTATATACCGTTCAGCATAGTAGCCCTAATAAGGGCTCTCAATGACTCTCTTGTCTTCTGGTAGCTGGTATATATGGTGGTAAATGCGATATTCTGAGCTTCTGGGGCCCTGCCTGCCTACATATGAGCTACAGTATATACCGTTCAGCATAGTAGCCCTAATAAGGGCTCTCAATGACTCTCTTGTCTTCTGGTAGCTGGTATATATGGTGGTAAATGCGATATTCTGAGCTTCTGGGGCCCTGCATGCCTACATATGGGCTATATACCTTTCAGTATAGTAGTCCTAATAAGGGCTCTCAATGACTCTCTTGTCTTCTGGTAGCTGGTATATATGGTGGTAAATGCGATATTCTGAGCTTCTGGGGCCCTGCCTGCCTACATATGAGCTACAGTATATACCGTTCAGCATAGTAGCCCTAATAAGGGCTCTCAATGACCTCTTGTCTTCTGGTAGCTGGTATATATGGTGGTAAATGCGATATTCTGAGCTTCAGGGGCCCTGCCTGCCTACATATGAGCTATATACCGTTCAGCATAGTAGCCCTAATAAGGGCTCTCAATGACTCTCTTGTCTTCTGGTAGCTGGTATATATGGTGGTAAATGCGATATTCTAAGCTTCTGGGGCCCTGCCTGCCTACATATGAGCTATATACCGTTCAGCATAGTAGCCCTAATAAGGGCTCTCAATGACTCTCTTGTCTTCTGGTAGCTGGTATATATGGTGGTAAATGCGATATTCTGAGCTTCTGGGGCCCTACCTGCCTACATATGAGCTATATACCGTTCAGCATAGTAGCCCTAATAATAAGGGCTCTCAATGACTCTCTTGTCTTCTGGTAGCTGGTATATATGGTGGTAAATGCGATATTCTGAGCTTCTGGGGCCCTGCCTGCCTACATATGGGCTATATACCGTTCAGCATAGTAGCCCTAATAAGGGCTCTCAATGACTCTCTTGTCTTCTGGTAGCTGGTATATATGGTGGTAAATGCGATATTCTGAGATTCTGGGGCCCTGCCTGCCAACATATGAGCTACAGTATATACCGTTCAGCATAGTAGCCCTAATAAGGGCTCTCAATGACCTCTTGTCTTCTGGTAGCTGGTATATATGGTGGTAAATGCGATATTCTGAGCTTCTGGGGCCCTGCCTGCCTACATATGAGCTATATACCGTTCAGCATAGTAGCCCTAATAAGGGCTCTCAATGACTCTCTTGTCTTCTGGTAGCTGGTATATATGGTGGTAAATGCGATATTCTGAGCTTCTGGGGCCCTGCCTGCCTACATATGAGCTACAGTATATACCGTTCAGCATAGTAGCCCTAATAAGGGCTCTCAATGACTCTCTTGTCTTCCGGTAGCTGGTATATATGGTGGTAAATGCGATATTCTGAGCTTCTGGGGTCCTGCCTGCCTACATATGAGCTATATACCGTTCAGCATAGTAGCCCTAATAAGGGCTCTCAATGACTCTCTTGTCTTCTGGTAGCTGGTAAATATGGTGGTAAATGCGATATTCTGAGCTTCTGGGGCCCTGCCTGCCTACATATGAGCTATATACCGTTCAGCATAGTAGCCCTAATAAGGGCTCTCAATGACTCTCTTGTCTTCTGGTAGCTGGTATATATGGTGGTAAATGCGATATTCTGAGCTTCTGGGGCTCTGCCTGCCTACATATGAGCTATATACCGTTCAGCATAGTAGCCCTAATAATAAGGACTCTCAATGACTCTCTTGTCTTCTGGTAGCTGGTATATATGGTGGTAAATGCGATATTCTGAGCTTCTGGGGCCCTGCCTGCCTACATATGGGCTATATACCGTTCAGCATAGTAGCCCTAATAAGGGCTCTCAATGACTCTCTTGTCTTCTGGTAGCTGGTATATATGGTGGTAAATGCGATATTCTGAGCTTCTGGGGCCCTGCCTGCCTACATATAAGCTACAGTATATACCGTTCAGCAAAGTAGCCCTAATAAGGGCTCTCAATGACCTCTTGTCTTCTGGTAGCTGGTATATATGGTGGTAAATACGATATTCTGAGCTTCTGGGGCCCTGCCTGCCTACATATGAGCTATATACCGTTCAGCATAGTAGCCCTAATAAGGGCTCTCAATGACTCTCTTGTCTTCTGGTATCTGGTATATATGGTGGTAAATGCGATATTCTGAGCTTCTGGGGCCCTGCATGCCTACATATGGGCTATATACCGTTCAGCATAGTAGCCCTAATAAGGGCTCTCAATGACTCTCTTGTCTTCTGGTAGCTGGTATATATGGTGGTAAATGCGATATTCTGAGCTTCTGGGGCCCTGCCTGCCTACATATGAGCTACAGTATATACCGTTCAGCATAGTAGCCCTAATAAGGGCTCTCAATGACTCTCTTGTCTTCTGGTAGCTGGTATATATGGTGGTAAATGCGATATTCTGAGCTTCTGGGGCCCTGCCTGCCTACATATGGGCTATATACCGTTCAGCATAGTAGCCCTAATAAGGGCTCTCAATGACTCTCTTGTCTTCTGGTAGCTGGTATATATGGTGGTAAATGCGATATTCTGAGCTTCTGGGGCCCTGCCTGCCTACATATGAGCTATATACCGTTCAGCATAGTAGCCCTAATAATAAGGACTCTCAATGACTCTCTTGTCTTCTGGTAGCTGGTATATATGGTGGTAAATGCGATATTCTGAGCTTCTGGGGCCCTGCCTGCCTACATATGGGCTATATACCGTTCAGCATAGTAGCCCTAATAAGGGCTCTCAATGGCTCTCTTGTCTTCTGGTAGCTGGTATATATGGTGGTAAATGCGATATTCTGAGCTTCTGGGGCCCTGCCTGCCTACATATGAGCTACAGTATATACCGTTCAGCATAGTAACCCTAATAAGGGCTCTCAATGACCTCTTGTCTTCTGGTAGCTGGTATATATGGTGGTAAATGCGATATTCTGAGCTTCTGGGGCCCTGCCTGCCCTCATATGAGCTATATACCGTTCAGCATAGTAGCCCTAATAAGGGCTCTCAATGACTCTCTTGTCTTCTGGTAGCTGGTATATATGGTGGTAAATGCGATATTCTGAGCTTCTGGGGCCCTGCCTGCCTACATATGGGCTATATACCGTTTAGCATAGTAGCCCTAATAATAAGGACTCTCAATGACTCTCTTGTCTTCTGGTAGCTGGTATATATGGTGGTAAATGCGATATTCTGAGCTTCTGGGGCCCTGCCTGCCTACATATGAGCTATATACCGTTCAGCATAGTAGCCCTAATAAGGGCTCTCAATGACTCTCTTGTCTTCTGGTAGCTGGTATATATGGTGGTAAATGCGATATTCTGAGCTTCTGGGGCCCTGCATGCCTACATATGGGCTATATACCGTTCAGCATAGTAGCCCTAATAAGGGCTCTCAATGACTCTCTTGTCTTCTGGTAGCTGGTATATATGGTGGTAAATGCGATATTCTGAGCTTCTGGGGCCCTGCCTGCCTACATATGAGCTATATACCGTTCAGCATAGTAGCCCTAATAAGGGCTCTCAATGACTCTCTTGTCTTCTGGTAGCTGGTATATATGGTGGTAAATGCGATATTCTGAGCTTCTGGGGCCCTGCCTGCCTACATATGAGCTATATACCATTCAGCATAGTAGCCCTAATAAGGGCTCTCAATGACTCTCTTGTCTTCTGGTAGCTGGTATATATGGTGGTAAATGCGATATTCTGAGCTTCTGGGGCCCTGCCAGCTACAGCCTGTCTTTCCCTGCTGTGAGCGTCTATCCCTCACTAAGTTCAAGCTTCTAATGCTGACGAAGAGGAATGCTGAGTTTTGTAGATTCGAGGTCACATGGTTCTTCCAGCCAATGCGTCTAGACGCCGTTCTCGCGATGTCAGCGTCCTCCCAGGACCTGCCCCCCCCCCCCTGCATGGTGATTGGTGTAAAAAACACGCCAGGGAAGGTGTGAGGGGAAACGAATTGTGAGTGCGCCATCGCCGCTGTACTCGATCGAAATCGAGTATGACGAATAGCGTAGTATTCGATCGAATACCGACTCGGTCGAATACTACTCGCTCATCTCTATCAATAATGTAAATGTAGGACCTACATGTGGCCAAATGTCATTTTTTGCTTTTGCTTACCAATCTGTAATTTGGAAAACAACATAAAAAGGCAGCCTAATGGCACTTTCAAGTTTGTCCCCTTTGTCCTCAGCAGTGATATCTTGTCACTGCGATGATGAAGCGCAGCCCAACATCTTTTCAGGGTGGAAAAATTCATAAATACTTTGTGCAGCGATGAAAAGACAATGGTACAAAGTGGCGCACTTTAGCGCTGACATCGGCTAATACTTAATGCAACAATCAAAGCTAATTAGTTAGCATGCAACACCACTGTAGCCAAGAAAAGACTAAAATGACAATAATCCAAAACTGACGCTATAGCCACCAGAAAGATGCTAAATGGTGCACTTCATGAATAAGGGCCATAATGTATTTTTGCACAACCTTTGAGGCAATTACTACAATGAAACAATTTTCGTAACTTTCAATGAGACTCCTGCAAAGGTATTTTGGCCAACTCCGGAGCAAACTGCTATCGCTGTCTCAGGTTTGAAGAGTCTCTTCTCCAGACTGCATGTTTCAGCTCCTTCCACAAACGTTCCATAGTATTTAGAGCAGGGTTTATAGAAGGACACTTCTGAATAATCTAATGCTTTGCGTGTAGTCATTCTTGGCTTTTATTTCATTCACATTCAGATTGTGATCTGTGGCTATGACCAAGCTTTCTGATTCTGACACTGTGCAGCACATTTCCCTTCAGAATGACATGATAATCTTGAGATTCCATTGTACCCTTCACAGATTCAAGACGCCCTGTGCCAGATGCAACAAAACAGCCCAAATAACCACTGTCACATAACTAAGCCTCCTCCATGTTTCAGAGTAGTCTAGGCAAACATGACTAGGCAAAAAGATCCAGTTTTGTTTCAACTGTCTATGGCCCTAGTGCTTCTTTGTTACTGATGCTAAATAGTGTCTATCTGAAGATATTCTTCAGTGGCATTCTAGATCACAAAGGTTATGTATAGTGGGAGCCCTGTGTGAATAGTCCTCTGCATTTTCTCCACTGTGTGGTTGATTTGGGAGACTGGGAGTCTTATTTAAGAAGAGTCAGCACCACACAGTGACATTTTTTTGGCCTAAGCATCAAATTTAATAACTGAAAAAATGCAGTCGCAGACGCTGGCTAGCTTCAAGAATTACTATAGCGTTAAAAATGATGCAGCGCTGGGCACTCTGTTTGAAACCTGGCACTGTAACTCAAGATTCTATACTGGGTTGAAGTGTTTAATGCTTTTAATTAGATTAAACACATGTATATCTTCAGAACTTGCATTAGAACTTGTCAATAATTGAAATGCAGAACCTACATGGTCCAAAATGTTTACTTGTTTTGGGTTATTAAAATTGATTTTTATAGCTTTTGCTTAACAACGTGTCATTTGGACACCAACAACTAAAGTGCAGCCTAAACGCACTGTAAACATTGTCCCCTGTATTTTTCCACGCTAACCGGTGCGGGAAAAATACAGTGTCAAAGATTTCAAGGAGAAAAAGAATATACTGGGGAGCACTGGAAATACTGCAGTACAAAGTGGCGTTGAGCTAATCAGCCAATGGGTCCAACAGATGCTGACATAAGCCGCCAATATCTCAATGCACCAATCAAAGCTAATTAATTAGCATCGGCGCAACACTTGTTAGTGTCAATATAGTACACAGCACAGTGGCAGATTAGACAGGATTGTCGGCACTCCGAATCTGGCGCTATTGCCACAAAACAGTTGCTAACAGATGCACATCATAAATTAGGCCCAAAATATTTTTTCAAACCACAGCTATAATCATCTTACAAACTGTAGCCTTGATTTTGCAAACCCCCAGGGTTAAAATCAAATTGCCCAGTCAGCTCCTTGACAAAACCTCTGTTCCTTCACTGAAGTGGGGGAAGGCGCATCACCTGACTAATCACCCCCCGATGCTTGTTAGTGGTGATCGGCTGTAGGCTGTAGGAGCCTGCTAAGGAGCCCAAGGTTAGTCTTCAACCTGACAGCAGCAAAGCCTTTGAGTTTTAGCAGCTTGCACTATATAGAGTCCAGGCAGCAAGAGTGAAAATGCATAAACCACCCTAAGGCCTCTTTCACACTTGAGCATAGCTCAGCAATAGCGGGCAATCCTGATGAAGTATTGTCAAGCACAATCCCTGCATGCAGCCTCTTTGGGGCGATCTCAAATAGAAAATAGAAATTGCAAGCGCGATTGCTAGCAAAGCACAGGCAAATTGCCGAGACACAGGCGATCGCGTTGTGATAGAGATAATCACTATCGCAGCACATTTTCTTGGTGAGAAACCTGCCTTAAAATCAACTAGAACCATGTTTCTGGATTTGGAATAATGTGTGTATTTATTTTTTTACTTGTATTTCTTAAATGCTAAATATTTATTCCACTCTAATTATGTTACATGACAGAATCCTAAATTAATCGTTTACATTTTCTATTAAGCTACTATTGCTTTTTGTTTTGTTTTTACTTTGTGGTTTTGCTAAATGGGTTTACTCTGCAGGTGGATACCCTATAACAGTTTGGCATGAGCTTATTGATTGGAATAATTATATAAGACATTAAAAAAATGTCTGTGAATTTAAAAAATCTGTTCCTTGCTTCTTTACAAACGTTATCTTCTAGCAAACTGTTGGGCGCCTGCCCAAGCCTGAAAATCAAAAAGAAAGATGGAGACATTTATTTTCATAAAAGATCTATAAGTTAGTTGAACAAGCCTTTATTGTTACTGCTCGCATTTCCTTGTCTGGCTTTCCCTCTGGTAAGTAATGAGATGAAAACGAATGATTGTAGAAAGCAATGTTTCATATATTATTGAGCTAAATGTATGGCAATCATTTTTCACATTTCTGGCAAGTTAAACTTACAAATCTACAATGTAAACTGTATATTATGAATTTTCTGAGGGTGAGGAATATTACTGTCAAACTATTGCTCCTAAATTGACACTTCTGTCTTAATTTTCACATCCCTTGGGATTTGGAATATTTTTGCCACTTTTTTGGAGGAAAACTAAAAGCAAATCACTTTGAACGCATTAACAATACTAAAATGTGATGTATAGGGGTACCAGATGCCATCTTGTGAATGCCAGATGCTGGTGGTGGTACTTAAAATCCTATCAGGTGCTGCTTAACAAGGCTGCAGACTGACCTGTACCCTAACCCGATCTACTGCCATCTATTCACCCATCCTGATTTGCAAAAAACTGAAAAACTGAAAGCAAATCACTTTCAGCGCATTAAAAATACTAAAATGTGATGCATAGGGGTACCAGATGTCATATTGTGAATGCCAGATGCTAGTGGTGGTACTTGAAATCTTATCAGGTGGCACTCAACTGGGCTGCAGACTGACCTGTACCCTAACCTGATCTGCTACCATGTATTCACCCAATCCTGATTTGCTCCATAAGTACCAAACTGCTGCAAAAGGGGTGGAAACTATTTATGTGTGTATTCACTTTAAAATAATTGTTTTGTGTGTTTTTAACCACGTTTTATGTGAATACCAACCCACACACATACCATATAATTAGTGCATGTGGTGTAATTGATGAAAAAAAGTTAGAAAACCCTTGTTTTAGGCTGAATTAGATAGTGTACTTTATATCTGCATTGCAAGATGAAGAACTATATGTGAAAACTACTGTTGAGGGATTGGTTTGACTTATATTACCTTGGTATCCCTGAATGATACATTAACATTTATGAAAGTGCGGTCAAAGGATTTTGGGATCTGGCAGATTGGGGGAGCTATTAAATAAATGCAGCTAAGATCTCTATGAATACTTTGTTTATTGAGGAGAGTTACAAACTTAAATATCCTCTCCATGTTATTTCCTGACTAGCATGAGATTTTTCCATTTGACTTTCAAATCAGTTGGGTATCCCCTCCATGCCCCTCCCCTCTAATTTTGTCAAAGTCAAAGTTTTTTTTTATTTGGTGGTGCATCCCAACCCCCATAATAAAAAAGCCTGACACCTTTTAGACTTCGCACATAATAGTTAACTTAGGGGATAATTTAAGAACGGATAGCGTCAGGTGTTACTGAATCACCAGATAAAAAGACAATGAAAGTCAATGGCAGCTTTTACTACAATGTAGAAAGGAGTAAAAGGTTCTCTACTTTTCTTAGGAGTAAAAAAGTACCATTTACTTCCATTGTCTTCCTATCTAGTGATTCAGAAACAGTGACATTCTCAGGCTTTTTTTCCATGAATTGAATTTTTTACTATCATGAGAATTTGTTTCAACGCTTTATGAATCGAGGCCCACGTGTCTTTGTTCTTTTTGTGTTTTTTAGAGCCACCCAGAATTGCAGGAGATTCACACATTTTTGTCCCCCACACACTCCTTTTAATCTTTGTCACCTTTGCATCCTTCCCAAAATCTCTATTTTCAGGGACACCCCTTTTACACTGTCAACACCACTTTCTGGAACAGTGACATTGCAGAGCAGAACAAATTAAGCTAGGTTGTGCTCAAAGAGAAATTCTAAGCATTTTTTTTGTTGGACATAACAAAAATATTAAAAAACTCACTTGTTTGTCATCATCTCTGATGCCATCAGGGGGCAGGGCATTGCATTTCAGGACTGCGGCCCGTGTTGCCTACCAGGGGTATGGCCGGAAGTGCCCTCTAATGCACGCTGATGTGAGTAAATGTGCTCCAGATCATGGAGCTTATCCGCGTCACCTCCGGGCGTGACCAGAAGGGACGCTGTTTGCGTCAGTCTGAGTGAAACCAGGAAGCCGCGAGGTTCTCACATGAAACGCCAAGCTTCCCTGTGTGCAGCTTGTTCCCTTTTATTCAAGAACAAATCACATTTGTGAATGTCAACCAACAGGAGGCAAAACGGGCCACAGTCCTGAGAGCACGGTCACATGGTTGGAAATTGGGCATTGCCCTGATTGGCCTGTCGGTGCTACAATATGCCTCACCATCGCACTTTCAGCACCGCATGACGAAGATCCTTCCCGTAACCACGGCAGACACCTTCATAACTTCATAATATTAAATCACATTTTTGCAAGGTTTGTGGAATAGTGGTTGTGATTTTGAGGATGAGCTAGATCCTTGGTATCTGAGAGGTTATATATTTACCCCATCCACGATACCAGCCCCCCATATAAAGTGGCAGGGATAGACTCCACCCAAAGGTCATAACATTATGTACCTTAGTGGTTTCATTTTCTATTTTAAAAGAGCCTTACCCCAAAGGAGAAGGCAGCATTTCTGCATTGTTGATATATGGCCTCTTTTTTTGCATGCTACAGCTTTAACTGGCATCTGTAGATTGCATGGTAAACTGTGTTCACAGACAATGATTTCTGGAAGTATTTTTTGCAGTCCATGCAGTGATTTGCATTACTGATCTATGTCTGTTTTAATGCAGGGCCACCTGAAGACACTTAGATCAGGAACATCCAAGGCTGATCAACTGGTGACTGAAACAGCATCCCTGTTCCTTCCATCCCCTTCGGTCATTGTCACTCTCTGGCCTGGCAATGCTGGCCAGGGAAGCTGATGTAAGTGGGGCTGTGCACTTCTGATCTAATAAGTCCCTGTACGGCGTCATGGCAGCGCCATGTACCCCGGTCACAGAGTCTTTGTTAGGGTTGCCACTCCTCTTTCTATGGGACATATTGGGGCTGATTTAGCACCATAATTTTTTTGAGAGAAAACATTTTTCTAATGATTTTTCCCTTGCACAGCTAAATATGGTGTTCAGTTGCATCAAGGAAAATAAGCATTTTCCTTGAAAATAACGTGAGTAAAAAAAAAAGCACTGAATCAACACCAGTAACGGAGCCTTCCTACATAGGGAAGATAGGCAGGCTATTACACACGCACAAAGTGGTACAGAGTAAAAGAACCCATTAGGGTCTATTTGAGGGATCTCTCTTTCCCTTTTGCTCACTCTTACGTTTTATCATAAGTATTGGTTTTGCCTCCTTGCAGCGCTATTTACTGGTTTTGAATTATTTGCTCTGTATTTGCATTGTGTATTTTATCATGTTATTGTTATGTTATGAGATAAAGTACTTCAATTAGTTTAAGGTATGATTGCACTTTGCCAATAAAATAATTTGAATTTTTAGCATAGCATTCCTAGTTCATGGTGGTTCGGTGGTATGTACGATGTACCAAATTTGTATAATGCAATTTGTTCAAGTATTTTTTCATTAGCTTGTAATAAAGACATAAGCAATACAGTTGCATTGGTCTACAAATGATTCAAGATTTCAATGGTGAATGAGTTGCAATCGTTACTGTATATCTAGTAAAGATTATATAATTTTTTATAGCTTTTTTACTAGTTATGTATTCCAAATGGCAAATGATAATATACATTTTTTGTTGTTTGTTTTTTTTTTAGTGCAGACCAAATGGACAAAGCTATATATAAAACCATGTAATATTTTTCTAATAAAACTGTTAAATCGTCTAAAGGTCTCTTTAAATATCTCTCCCTTCTTGAGATCTGTATTATAGATAGTTTTAATACTGCATACTTCGCCACGCTCCCAACCTTCCTCCTGATTTTGCCCCACCCCCACTGTCAGAAGGTTATGGAATAAGTAATTGATTATCTCCAGTTACACTATACCAATCAGTTTGCCCAATCAGTATGCCTAAAGGATTTCTGTATGCAGTTTATGGATACCACTTTCTCATGTGGCGAAAAGTCTGTTCATTCTCTCCTAATTCTGTAGCATTGCTTCCAAGATCTTCATACAGAATAAGGATTGTTATCTTAGATCCCCTTCTGGATAGTCCTCCCAATTCCAAAGTAATGGTTCCCAACAGTGCCTATTTAGGAGTGTATGAGATAAAATGAATAATATATTTAAGAGAGTATGTAACAACTAGAGATGAGCGAGTAGTGAAATATTCGAAATTTCGAATTTCGATTCGAATAGACCGCGTTACTCGACTACTCGACCGAATATCGAATCCCATTATAGTCTATGGGAAAAAAATGCTCGACACTTGGAAATCTCAATTCGACCACTTGGAGGTCACCAAGTCCACCCTGAAACATCAGAAAATGATGCCAACACTGCTGGAATGCAACTGGGACAGCAGGGGAAGCATGTCTGGGTGCATATAACGCGCCCAAGTCGCACTATTACGCCACTATCACAGCCACTCAACAATACACTCCAAACACAATATAACTTCTACGTAAAGTGAGACAAGACAAGGAAACCTTCTTTCCTCTACATTGCCATGGACCCCAAGCCAAACTGTACAAAAAAGAAGAACAAAATTCTGCACCCCTTAAAATCACGTTGCCTATGACAACCACAGATGGCATAGGCAAGGGGGAAAATAAATAGACCCCACCCCTAATTGTCATTGTGTGTGTGTGTGTGTGTGTGTGTGTGTGTGTGTGTGTGAGATGTGGTCAGACATGTCCTCTTGTGTCATTGTGTCACCCCAGCAGTAAGGGAAGCTTAAAGGAGGAGGTTTGTTACAGTGTGTTACCCCAGCAGTAAGGGAAGCTTACAGGAGGAGGTTTGTTACAGTGTGTCACCCCAGCAGTCAGGGAAGCTTACAGGAGGAGGTTTGTTACAGTGTGTCACCCCAGCAGTAAGGGAAGCTTACAGGAGGAGATTTGTTACAGTGTGTCACCCCAGCAGTCAGGGAAGCTTACAGGAGGAGGTTTGTTACAGTGTGTCACCCCAGCAGTAAGGGAAGCTTAGAGCTGAGACCTCTTAAAAATTGTGTGGAGGCCCAAGATCTGAGACCTCTTAAAAATTGTGTGGAGGCCCAAGAGCTGAGACCTCTTAAAAATTGTGTGGAGGCCCAAGAGCTGAGACCTTTTAAAAATTGTGTGGAGGCCCAAGAGCTGAGACCTCTCAAACATTGTGTGGAGTCCCACGAGCTGAGACCTCTTAAAAATTGTGTGGAGGCCCAAGAGCTGAGACCTCTCAAACATTGTGTGGAGTCCCAAGAGCTGAGACCTTTTAAAAATTGTGTGGAGGCCCAAGAGCTGAGACCTCTTAAAAATTGTGTGGAGGCCCAAGAGCTGAGACCTTTTCAAAATTGTGTGGAGGCCCAAGAGCTGAGACCTTTTAAAAATTGTGTGGAGGCCCAAGAGCTGAGACCTCTCAAACATTGTGTGGAGTCCCACGAGCTGAGACCTCTTAAAAATTGTGTGGAGGCCCAAGAGCTGAGACCTCTCAAACATTGTGTGGAGTCCCAAGAGCTGAGACCTTTTAAAAATTGTGTGGAGGCCCAAGAGCTGAGACCTCTTAAAAATTGTGTGGAGGCCCAAGAGCTGAGACCTTTTAAAAATTGTGTGGAGGCCCAAGAGCTGAGACCTTTTAAAAATTGTGTGGAGGCCCAAGAGCTGAGACCTTTTAAAAATTGTGTGGAGGCCCAAGAGCTGAGACCTCTCAAACATTGTGTGGAGTCCCACGAGCTGAGACCTCTTAAAAATTGTGTGGAGGCCCAAGAGCTGAGACCTCTTAAAAATTGTGTGGAGGCCCAAGAGCTGAGACCTTTTAAAAATTGTGTGGAGGCCCAAGAGCTGAGCACTTATTAGTGCTGCAGCTACGGCTGCTTTAGTGAGGGGTAGCTGCTGCTGCTGGAATAGGGACAGAAAGACTTCAGTGGTGTATTACCACCTATATACAAAACTATATACACTCTGCTCAAAATGGCTGCTTTAGTGAGGGGTAGCTGCTGATGCTGGAATAGGGACAGAAAGACTTCAGTGGTGTATTAGCACCTATATACAAAACTATATTTTGCACTACTGTTTTGTGTCCTCTGTGCCAACAAAACACTGTTTTATACACGGTGCGTATAGGCACCATTTCACCTTCTGGCAGTATACGGCTGTATAGCCAGGTGTTTTTCTTAAAAATATTTTTATATTTGGCACTACTGTTTTGTGTCCTCTTTACCAACAAAACCTTGTTATATACCCGGTGCGTATAGGCACCATTTCACCTTCTGGCAGTATACGGCTGTATAGCCAGGTGTTCTTCTTAAAAATATTTTTATATTTGGCATAACGCGTGGCCAAAAAAGTAAAACGTCTGAAATGCGGAGGGCTAGCGCAAAGGGACGTGGACGAGGACGGGGGCGCGGAAATGCTGGTGGGGGCACAAACCGCGTTGAAGCCAGTGGGGATACAATGCGTGCTGATGAGGGGCAGCCAGCATTACGCTCATCCAGCTTCCCTGCCTTTATGGGACAGTTATGCGGGGGGCGGGGTACACCTCTGTTAAAGCCTGAGCAGCGTGAACAGGTGGTGCAATGGATGGCCGATAACGCTTCCAGTCACTTGTCCACCACCCAGTCATCCACACAGTCTCACTCTGACCCTCCTTCCTCCCAACCTGGCCAACAGAGTCAGCCCACCCTTGACCCCTACCAGGACCTCTTTTCGGGTCCTTTTCCAGATGTGCTGCAAGAATCCCAGGAGCTAGCAGAGGAATTTGTTTGTAGTGATGCCCAAACACTTGAGTATCCGCCATCTGCTAGTGATGTGGACCCGGAACCAGCATCTGCTATCATGAGCGATGATGATGAGACGCAGTTGCCATCAAGGGAGGCTGTTGGAATGTCCAGTGGGCAGGAGGAGGAGCAGAGAGAGGAAGTGGAAGAGGAGGTGGTGGACGACGAAATGACCGACCCCACTTGGACAGGGGTGATGTCCAGCGGGGAAAGCAGTGGAGATGCGGTCTGCGCATCACCGAATAAGGCAGCAAGAGGCAGAGGACAGTCCAGAGGCAGAGGACAGTCCAGACAGAGAAGGCAGGCCACAGCCAGCAGGGCCGAAGCTCTTCCCGGCAGCAGGCAGTCGCGCGAAGCTCCCCCATCGAGGCCTCGTACTTCTGTGGTGTGGAGATTTTTTAATGTTTGCGCGGATGACAAACTGAGCGCGGTTTGCGCAATCTGCCACTCAAAACTGAGTAGGGGCTCTGAGAAGAGCAATCTGACCACCTCAGGCATGCGCCGTCACTTGGAATTCAAGCACTGGGCTGAGTGGGAGAGAGCAAACGCAATACAACCTGCGCCCCGTCTTGCTGCCACTGCCTCTTCCCCTTTGTTGTGTGCTGCCACTGCGGTCCAGACCTCCAGCCAGGACACCTCCACATCTGCCTCTGCCTCGGCTACTTTGGGGCCTTCTCCTTCAGCCCCCCCTTCCCCCGCATCTTCGTCTGCACCTTCCATCTCTTCGTCCCATCAACTGTCCATCTCGCAGGCGTTCAACCGCAGGCGGAAGTACGCCTCCAGTCACCCCCAAGCCCAAGCCTTAACCTGCCTCATCTCCAAACTGCTGGCCCTGGAGATGTTGCCGTTTAGGCTTGTGGAGACGCAGGCCTTCCGCGACCTGATGGCGGCTGCCGCACCTCGCTATTCCGTCCCTAGCCGCCACTATTTTTCCCGGTGTGGCGTCCCCGCCCTGCACCAGCACGTGTCGCGTAACATCAGGTGGACCCTGAGGTACGCAGTCAGCGCAAAGGTCCACTTGACCACCGACTCGTGGACAAGCGCTTGCGGCCAAGGACGCTACATCTCTTTGACGGCACACTGGGTGAATGTTGTGGAAGCGGGGACGGGGTCGCAAACAGGGACGGCCTACATACCACCCCCGCCCAAGATTGCCAGCACGGGTTCTGATAGACCCCCCTCCTCTTCCTCCTCCTCCTCCTCCTCCTCCTCTGCCTTAACATCGCCCTCAGCCCCTAGCTGGAAGCGTTGCAGCACTGGCACGGGGAGACGTCAGCAGGCGGTGCTTAAGCTCATCAGCTTGGGCGACAGGAAGCACAGCGCCGCAGAGGTGAGGCACGCCATATTGCAGCAGACAGAGATGTGGCTGTCGCCGCTGCAGCTAGGACCAGGCATGGTCGTGTGCGATAACGGCCGTAACCTGGTGGCGGCTCTGGAGCTTGCAGAACTCAATCACGTACCATGCCTGGCCCACGTTTTTAATTTGGTAGTACAAAAGTTTCTAAAGACTTACCCCAACCTGGCAGAGCTACTGGTCAAAGTGCGGCGCTTGTGCGCTCACTTTCGGAAGTCAACTGTAGCTGCTGCTAGCTTAAAAAAAAATCCAGCAACGCCTCCATTTGCCTCAACATCGGCTGTTGTGCGACCTGCCCACTCGCTGGAATTCCACCTATTGCATGTTGGCCAGGGTGTGTGAGCAGCAGAAAGCATTGATGGAGTACCAGATGATGCATCCACGCGTGCCTCCAACTCAGCTCCCTCAGTTTGCCAACCACGACTGGCCATGGATGGCAGACATATGCGATGTATTGCGTATCTTTGAGGAGTCCACTAAGAAGGTCAGCAGCGAGGACGCTATAGTGAGCGTAACCATCCCGCTCCTAGGCGTCCTTAAAGAATCGCTCATCGCAATAAGGGAGAACGCATTGCAAACAGAGGAGACGGGGGTAGGAGGAGACGCAACGCAGGTAGACAGTCAGACCACACTTTTGTCTGCTGCTCGGTGGCAGTTGCAGGAGGAGGAGGATGAGGAGGAGGAGGACAACGTGGAGGTGGCTGTGGAAGAGGATGCTGGCGGCGAGGGTAGCAGTCAGGCTGTGTGCGTCCCATTGGTTCAGCGCGGATGGGGCGGAGAGGAGGAGGAAGAGGAGGAAATGGAAAATGATCCTTCTGGTGGGGGCAGTGAGGTCATGCCTACTCAGAGTCTGGCACACATGGCTGACTTCATGCTGGGCTGCTTTTCCCGGGACATACGTGTTGTCCGGATATTGGAGAACAAACTATACTGGGTCTTCGCACTCCTGGACCCCCGGTATAAAGATAACTTCTCCTCTTTTATTCCGGTAGAGGAGAGGACGAATCGATTACTGGAATACCAGAGGGAACTCTTGCAGAACATGATGCAGATTTTCCCACCCAGCATCGCTGGCGGCAGAGAGGAGAGTGTCTCCCAGAGTCTGACAACATCGATCAGGCCCACAGCCACCAGGGGAACACTCTCCAAGGTGTGGGACACGTTCATGTCACCCCCTCGTGCAACTTCCATCACTGCGGGGCCCGCTATCAGCAGGAGGGACAAGTATCGGCGGATGTTGCGGGACTACCTGGCAGACCACACCCCTGTCCTCCCCGATCCCTCGGCGACCTACACTTACTGGGTCTCCAAGTTGGACACGTGGCTGGAACTGTCCCTGTACGCCTTGGAGGTGCTTGCCTGCCCTGCCGCCAGCGTGCTATCAGAAAGGGTGTTCAGCGCAGCCGGGGGCATTATAACCGATAAGCGCAGCCGCCTGTCAACCGACAGTGCCGACAGGCTGACGCTAATCAAAATGAACAGCAAGTGGATTGACCCGGACTTTGCTTGTACAACAGTGGAAAGCAGCCAAGAGTGAAGTGCCATCTGTATGAAGTGCCATTTCCTCCTCCTCCTCCTCCTCCTCCTCCTCCTTAACCGCCGTAGAATTGCTGTATTAATGAAAAAAATGATGGCTCACCTCTTGGGCTTAATACAATCAATTTTTAAGAGGTCTCAACTCTTGGGCCTCCACACAATTTTTAAAAGGTCTCAGCTCTTGGGCCTCCACACAATTTTTAAAAGGTCTCAGCTCTTGGGCCTCCACACAATTTTTAAAAGGTCTCAGCTCTTGGGCCTCCACACAATTTTTAAAACATAGCAGCCCTAATAAGGGCTCTCAATGACTCTCTTGTCTTCTGGTAGCTGGTATATATGGTGGTAAAAGCGATATTCTGAGCTTCTGGGGCCCTGCCTGACTACATAGAATATGAGCTATATACTGTTCAGCGTAGTAGCCCTAATAAGGGCTCTTAATGACTCTCTTGTCTTCTAGTAGCTGGTATATATGGTGGTAAAAGCGATATTCTGAGCTTCTGGGGCCCTGCCTGCCTACATAGGATATGAGCTATATACTGTTCAACATAGCAGCACTAATAAGGGATTAAGGACTCTCTTGTCTTCTGGTAGCTGGTATATATGGTGGTAAATGCGAGATTCTGAGCTTCTAGGGCCCTGCCTGACTACATAGGATATGAGCTATATACTGTTCAGCGTAGTAGCCCTAATAAGGGCTCTTAATGACTCTCTTGTCTTCTGGTAGCTGGTATATATGGTGGTAAAAGCAATATTCTGAGCTTCTGGGGCCCTGCCTGCCTACATATGAGCTATATACTGTTCAGCATAGTAGCCCTAATAAGGGCTCTTAATGACTCTCTTGTCTTCTGGTAGCTGGTATATATGGTGGTAAAAGCGATATTCTGAGCTTCTGGGGCCCTGCCTGACTACATAGAATATGAGCTATATACTGTTCAGCGTAG
This sequence comes from Gastrophryne carolinensis, assembly GCA_027917425.1. Classification (NCBI taxonomy): domain Eukaryota; kingdom Metazoa; phylum Chordata; class Amphibia; order Anura; family Microhylidae; genus Gastrophryne; species Gastrophryne carolinensis. Next base: position 82,239,643 of record CM051237.1, read on the forward strand.
TAGCCCTAATAAGGGCTCTTAATGACTCTCTTGTCTTCTGGTAGCTGGTATATATGGTGGTAAAAGCGATATTCTGAGCTTCTGGGGCCCTGCCTGCCTACATAGGATATGAGCTATATACTGTTCAACATAGCAGCACTAATAAGGGATTAAGGACTCTCTTGTCTTCTGGTAGCTGGTATATATGGTGGTAAAAGCAATATTCTGAGCTTCTGGGGCCCTGCCTGCCTACATAGGATATGAGTAGAGATGAGCGAACTTTTGAAAAATTCGATTCGACTGATTCGCCGAATTTTCCGACAAAAATCGTTTCGACCCGAATAAATTCGCGACGAATCGCTATTAAAAACGGCTATTTCTGAGCCTCCTAGAGCCTCAATAGGGTTGTAAACCATTCTGCCTTGCTGTAACACGCACAGGATGCGTGCTGGGTTAGTTAAATAATACTTTGAAGAAATATCACATGCAGATCAGAGGCATCGCTAATAGAATCGCAGAGCGGCACAATTGAATTCAAGAGAGTTGAAGTGGCATCACTATGAGGGGCAGGAGCCCAAACATTGCTTTAAAGAGACACTGGAGTTGGCAGCAGCAGGAGCCCAAAAATTGGATGAATCACACCCTGGAGTTGGCAGCAGCAGCAGCAGGAGCCCAAATATTACTTTAAAGAGACCCTGGGGTTGGCTTCAGGAGCCCAAAAATTGGATGAATCACACCCTGGAGTTGGCAGCAGAAGCAGCAGGAGCCCAAATATTACTTTAAAGAGACACTGGAGTTGGCTTCAGGAGCCCAAAAATTGGATGAATCACACCCTGGAGTTGGCAGCAGCAGCAGGAGCCCAAACATTACTTCAAAGAGACACTGGGGTTGGCTTCAGGAGCCCAAAAATTGGATGAATCACACCCTGGAGTTGGCAGCAGCAGCAGCAGGAGCCCAAATATTACTTTAAAGAGACACTGGGGTTGGCTTCAGGAGCCCAAAAATTGGATGAATCACACCCTGGAGTTGGCAGGAGTTGGCAGCAGCAGCAACAGGAGCCCAAACATTACTTTAAAGAGACCCTGGGGTTGGCTTCAGGAGCCCAAAAATTGGATGATTCACACCCTGGAGTTGGCAGCAGCAGCAGCAGCAGGAGCCCAAATATTACTTTAAAGAGACCCTGGGGTTGGCTTCAGGAGCCCAAAAATTGGATGAATCACACCCTGGAGTTGGCAGCAGCAGCAGCAGGAGCCCAAATATTACTTTAAAGAGACCCTGGGGTTGGCTTCAGGAGCCCAAAAATTGGATGAATCACACCCTGGAGTTGGCAGAAGTTGGCAGTAGCAGCAGCAGGAGCCCAAATATTACTTTAAAGAGACCCTGGGGTTGGCTTCAGGAGCCCAAAAATTGGATGAATCACACCCTGGAGTTGGCAGCAGCAGGAGCCCAAATATACACTGGGGTTGGCTTCAGGAGCCCAAAAATTGGATGAATCACACCCTGGAGTTGGCAGCAGCAGCAGCAGGAGCCCAAATATACACTGGAGTTGGCTTCAGGAGCCCAAAAATTGGATGAATCACACCCTGGAGTTGGCAGCAGCAGCAGCAGGAGCCCAAATATTACTTTAAAGAGACACTGGGGTTGGCTTCAGGAGCCCAAAAATTGGATGAATCACACCCTGGAGTTGGCAGAACCTGGCAGCAGCAGCAGCAGGAGCAGGAGCCCAAATATTACTTTAAAGAGACCCTGGGGTTGGCCTCGGGAGCTCAAAAATTGGATGAATCACACCCTGGAGTTGGCAGCAGCAGCAGCAGGAGCCCAAACATTACTTTAAAGAGACACTGGGGTTGGCTTCAGGAGCCCAAAAATTGGATGAATCACACCCTGGAGTTGGCAGAAGTTGGCAGCAGCAGCAGCAGCAGCAGGAGCCCAAATATTACTTTAAAGAGACACTGGGGTTGGCTTCAGGAGCCCAAAAATTGGATGATTCACACCCTGGAGTTGGCAGCAGCAGCAGCAGGAGCCCAAATATACACTGGGGTTGGCTTCAGGAGCCCAAAAATTGGATGAATCACACCCTGGAGTTGGCAGCAGCAGCAACAGGAGCCCAAATATTACTTTAAAGAGACCCTGGGGTTGGCTTCAGGAGCCCAAAAATTGGATGAATCACACCCTGGAGTTGGCAGAAGTTGGCAGTAGCAGCAGCAGGAGCCCAAATATTACTTTAAAGAGACCCTGGGGTTGGCTTCAGGAGCCCAAAAATTGGATGAATCACACCCTGGAGTTGGCAGTAGTTGACAGCAGCAGCAGCAGGAGCCCAAATATTACTTTAAAGAGACCCTGGGGTTGGCTTCAGGAGCCCAAAAATTGGATGAATCACACCCTGGAGTTGGCAGCAGCAGCAGCAGGAGCCCAAATATTACTTTAAAGAGACACTGGGGTTGGCTTCAGGAGCCCAAAAATTGGATGAATCACACCCTGGAGTTGGCAGCAGCAGCAGCAGGAGCCCAAATATTACTTTAAAGAGACACTGGGGTTGGCTTCAGGAGCCCAAAAATTGGATGAATCACACCCTGGAGTTGGCAGAAGTTGGCAGCAGCAGCAGCAGCAGGAGCCCAAATATTACTTTAAAGAGACACTGGGGTTGGCTTCAGGAGCCCAAAAATTGGATGATTCACACCCTGGAGTTGGCAGCAGCAGCAGCAGGAGCCCAAATATACACTGGGGTTGGCTTCAGGATGGAGAAATTGGATGAATCACACCCTGGAGTTGGCAGAAGTTGGCAGCATCAGCAGCAGCAGCAGGAGCCCAAATATTACTTTAAAGAGACACTGGGGTTGGCCTCAGGAGCCCAAAAATTGGATGATTCACACCCTGGAGTTGGCAGCAGCAGCAGCAGGAGCCCAAATATACACTGAGGTTGGCTTCAGGAGCCCAAAAATTGGATGAATCACACCCTGGAGTTGGCAGCAGCAGCAGCAGGAGCCCAAATATTACTTTAAAGAGACCCTGGGGTTGGCTTCAGGAGCCCAAAAATTGGATGAATCACACCCTGGAGTTGGCAGAAGTTGGCAGTAGCAGCAGCAGGAGCCCAAATATTACTTTAAAGAGACCCTGGGGTTGGCTTCAGGAGCCCAAAAATTGGATGAATCACACCCTGGAGTTGGCAGAAGTTGGCAGTAGCAGCAGCAGGAGCCCAAATATTACTTTAAAGAGACCCTGGGGTTGGCTTCAGGAGCCCAAAAATTGGATGAATCACACCCTGGAGTTGGCAGCAGCAGGAGCCCAAATATACACTGGGGTTGGCTTCAGGAGCCCAAAAATTGGATTAATCACACCCTGGAGTTGGCAGCAGCAGCAGCAGGAGCCCAAATATACACTGGAGTTGGCTTCAGGAGCCCAAAAATTGGATGAATCACACCCTGGAGTTGGCAGCAGCAGCAGCAGGAGCCCAAATATTACTTTAAAGAGACACTGGGGTTGGCTTCAGGAGCCCAAAAATTGGATGAATCACACCCTGGAGTTGGCAGAAGCTGGCAGCAGCAGCAGCAGGAGCAGGAGCCCAAATATTACTTTAAAGAGACCCTGGGGTTGGCCTCAGGAGCTCAAAAATTGGATGAATCACACCCTGGAGTTGGCAGCAGCAGCAGCAGCAGCAGCAGGAGCCCAAACATTACTTTAAAGAGACACTGGGGTTGGCTTCAGGAGCCCAAAAATTGGATGAATCACACCCTGGAGTTGGCAGAAGTTGGCAGCAGCAGCAGCAGGAGCCCAAATATTACTTTAAAGAGACACTGGGGTTGGCTTCAGGAGCCCAAAAATTGGATGATTCACACCCTGGAGTTGGCAGCAGCAGCAGCAGGAGCCCAAATATACACTGGGGTTGGCTTCAGGAGCCCAAAAATTGGATGAATCACACCCTGGAGTTGGCAGCAGCAGCAACAGGAGCCCAAATATTACTTTAAAGAGACCCTGGGGTTGGCTTCAGGAGCCCAAAAATTGGATGAATCACACCCTGGAGTTGGCAGAAGTTGGCAGTAGCAGCAGCAGGAGCCCAAATATTACTTTAAAGAGACCCTGGGGTTGGCTTCAGGAGCCCAAAAATTGGATGAATCACACCCTGGAGTTGGCAGTAGTTGACAGCAGCAGCAGCAGGAGCCCAAATATTACTTTAAAGAGACCCTGGGGTTGGCTTCAGGAGCCCAAAAATTGGATGAATCACACCCTGGAGTTGGCAGCAGCAGCAGCAGGAGCCCAAATATTACTTTAAAGAGACACTGGGGTTGGCTTCAGGAGCCCAAAAATTGGATGAATCACACCCTGGAGTTGGCAGCAGCAGCAGCAGGAGCCCAAATATTACTTTAAAGAGACACTGGGGTTGGCTTCAGGAGCCCAAAAATTGGATGAATCACACCCTGGAGTTGGCAGAAGTTGGCAGCAGCAGCAGCAGCAGGAGCCCAAATATTACTTTAAAGAGACACTGGGGTTGGCTTCAGGAGCCCAAAAATTGGATGATTCACACCCTGGAGTTGGCAGCAGCAGCAGCAGGAGCCCAAATATACACTGGGGTTGGCTTCAGGAGCCCAAAAATTGGATGAATCACACCCTGGAGTTGGCAGCAGCAGCAGCAGGAGCCCAAATATTACTTTAAAGAGACACTGGGGTTGGCTTCAGGAGCCCAAAAATTGGATGAATCACACCCTGGAGTTGGCAGAAGTTGGCAGCAGCAGCAGCAGCAGGAGCCCAAATATTACTTTAAAGAGACACTGGGGTTGGCTTCAGGAGCCCAAAAATTGGATGAATCACACCCTGGAGTTGGCAGCAGCAGCAGCAGGAGCCCAAATATTACTTTAAAGAGACCCTGGGGTTGGCTTCAGGAGCCCAAAAATTGGATGAATCACACCCTGGAGTTGGCAGAAGTTGGCAGTAGCAGCAGCAGGAGCCCAAATATTACTTTAAAGAGACCCTGGGGTTGGCTTCAGGAGCCCAAAAATTGGATGAATCACACCCTGGAGTTGGCAGAAGTTGGCAGTAGCAGCAGCAGGAGCCCAAATATTACTTTAAAGAGACCCTGGGGTTGGCTTCAGGAGCCCAAAAATTGGATGAATCACACCCTGGAGTTGGCAGAAGTTGGCAGTAGCAGCAGCAGGAGCCCAAATATTACTTTAAAGAGACCCTGGGGTTGGCTTCAGGAGCCCAAAAATTGGATGAATCACACCCTGGAGTTGGCAGGAGTTGACAGCAGCAGCAGCAGGAGCCCAAATATTACTTTAAAGAGACCCTGGGGTTGGCTTCAGGAGCCCAAAAATTGGATGAATCACACCCTGGAGTTGGCAGAAGTTGGCAGTACAGCAGCAGGAGCCCAAATATTACTTTAAAGAGACCCTGGGGTTGGCTTCAGGAGCCCAAAAATTGGATGAATCACACCCTGGAGTTGGCAGCAGCAGGAGCCCAAATATACACTGGGGTTGGCTTCAGGAGCCCAAAAATTGGATGAATCACACCCTGGAGTTGGCAGCAGCAGCAGCAGGAGCCCAAATATACACTGGAGTTGGCTTCAGGAGCCCAAAAATTGGATGAATCACACCCTGGAGTTGGCAGCAGCAGCAGCAGGAGCCCAAACATTACTTTAAAGAGACCCTGGGGTTGGCTTCAGGAGCCCAACAATTGGATGAATCACACCCCGGAGTTGGCAGAAGTTGGCAGCAGCAGCAGCAGGAGCCCAAAAAATGGCCTAAAGACATAAATATGTTTTGCACCATTTGGAAAGTGTAAAACGTGGCACCATGCTGAATCTAGTCGCATGCCTCAGGCATTGGCGGGTGGAAATCCTGGCTGATCCATCCCTGATTCATTTTGACAAAGGTGAGTCTCTCCACATTTTTAGTTGACAGACGAGTTCTCCTCGCCGTAACTATGGCCCCCGCCGCACTAAACACCCGCTCAGATGGCACGCTACTTGCCGGGCAGGACAGCTTTTCCAGGGCAAACTCTGCTAGTTGCGGCCACAAATCAAGTTTGGCTGCCCAGAAGTCCAGCGGATCCTCAAGGTGTGTTGGCATGGTCATGTCAAAGTATGACATGACCTGCTGGTTGAGGTCCTGCTCCAGGTCTTCCTGCTGCTCATGAGTAGCCTCACTATGCGGGTGTAGAAAGCTACTCATTAGCGACTGAAGACTGAGGCTGCTGCTGCTGATGGAGCTGCTGCTGCTGCTCCTGCCAACCCCCCCAGCGGCCATGGCATTGGAAGGTGAGCGCAGAGGTCCCCTCGAGTCAGACCTGCGAGAGTATGGACCATGGCGCAGATAGGCATCGGCCAACTGCCTACGTAGAATGTCTTTGTAGTAGTTGAGTTTGTCCTCCCTCTCGGTGGGTTTAAAAAATGCCCCCATTTTGTGCCGGAAGCGAGGGTCCAATAAGGTGGACAGCCAGAAGTCATCCCGCCGACAGATGGAAACAATTCTGGGGTCACTACGCAAGCACGTGAGCATGCTTCGTGCCATTTGCGCAAGTGACTCGGATGGACTACCTGTCTCCATCTCCACTGCATACTGCCACGGTGTGCCCGGGTCCTCTGTCTCGCCTTCCTCAAAAACCTCTAGCTCCTCTGGCTGCTCCTGCTCCTCCTCTCCTGTCCGCTGACTAGATAAACCAGCCATTTCGCCAAGCCTAAACTGTGTTTCGCTGGGCAACTCCTCCTCCTCCTCTTCCTCCTCCTCCTCCAGTTCAGCTCCAACGGGGTTCATGTGGCCGTAAGATGTAAATGCCATGTCTCCAGTGCCCTGACCAGCCATGGTTTCCAACATGTGCTGTAGTACATGAAGCAGTGGAATCACGTCATTCATCCCGTAATCCTGCCGACTGACAAATAAAGTGGCATCCTCAAAGGGCCTGAGCAAACGGCAGGTGTCACGTATGAGCTGCCACTGGTTGACATTGAAGTTACACAGGGGAGTCCCCCTATCTGCTTGGATCATCAGGAAATCCGTGATGGCTTTTCTCTGTTCATATAATCGGTCCAACATGTGAAGGGTGGAATTCCAACGGGTGGAAACATTGCAAATCAGACTATGTTGGAGGATACCATTCTGACGCTGTAGCTCAAGAAGGGTGTGTTTGGCGGTGTAGGAGTGGCTGAAGTGCATGCAAAGTTTCCTTGAAGTTGTTAGGATGTCTTGCAGATGGGGGGAACACTTCAGAAACCGCTTGACAACCAGATTGAAGACGTGAGCCATGCAGGGGGCATGGGTCAGGCTTCCTTGGCGCAGCGCAGACAAAATGTTCTTCCCATTGTCGGTAACCATGATTCCCATTTTAAGTTTTCTCGGAGTAAGCCATGTTTGGATTTCCTGATGAATACATTTAAGCAGTTCCTCCCCTGTGTGACTCCGTTCGCCAAGACAAACCATGTGAAGCACTGCGTGACACCTCCGTGCCCTGCACACATGGTAGACTGGAGGGGCACTGAGACTTGAGCCTACAGTGGAGGGTGAGGAGATGGCGGAGGATGAGGAGGCCGAGTCGCACGGTGTCACAGGTCCAATGGGCAGAGAGCGCGGAGGCCGAAGCGGCGTGACCTGTCCAAGTTGCTGCTGCTGCTGCAAAGGGACCACATTCACCCAGTGGGCCGTAAACGACATGTACTGCCCCTGACCGTAGTTACAGCTCCAGATGTCGGCGCTGCCATGTATTTTGCTACACACCGACAGGCTCAAGGACTGGCCCACCTTCTGTTCAACAAAAGTGTGCAGCGCTGGTACTGCCTTCTTGGCAAAGAAATGACGGCTTGGGACTCTCCACCTCGGCTCGGCACAAGCCATCAGTTCTCTGAAAGGTGCAGATTCCACCACCTGAAAAGGGAGCGACTGCAGCACCAGCAACTTGGACAGGAGCACATTCAGCTTCTGCGCTGTAGGATGAGTGGGCGCATACTGCTGTCTCTTGGACATGGCTTCGCTGATGGATTGCTGGCGGGATGCATGACTTGGAGGAGGAGGAGCAGGAGCGACAGAGGATGGGTATGACGCACAGCTGCCTTCGGCTGAGGTGCTGGAGCCTTGGCTGGCAGAAATTGGGAGCTCACTTGGTGAGGAAGCAGACTGGACCACCCCTTGGGAGCCTCGGTTCTCCAAGGTCGCTTTATGGTGACGCATCATATGTTGACGCAGGGCCGTGGTGCCAACATTTGGACCCTGGCCACGCTTCACCTTTTGCCTACATATCTTGCATGTGGCCATGTTACCCTCCTGCGGATGCCTCAGGAAAAACTGCCACACTGCCGAGTAGCTACTTTTCCCACCCCCTGGCCTCACTGATTCACTGCTGCTGTTGCCAACTCCAGGAACCCCTGCCCCACTACCTCCTGATAAGGTAGACTGCCGCACAGCAGGTGCTCTACCCCGGCCCCGGCCGGATCCAGCCTTTGGAATTGTGCCCCCATGCTGACTGCTACCACCTTGCTGCCTCAGCTGCTGACTCCGGGGCAACCTGCGCCCCTCTTCTCCTGATGATGACGATGAAGCCCCTTCCTCACCCGGCTCCCAAGTGCGATCGGCTTCATCGTCATCATCATCATCACCGAGTTGTGGCTGTACGTCACTGATGTTCGTGGATTCGTCAACAGTGTCTGGCGCAGGAGCTGGAACGCTCGCAGCACCCACGACACTGTCCACATCACTATTTGTCTGCCTAGCTAAAGAAGCCACCTCCATTTCTTGGCTGGGCAGTAGCTGCTGACTGTCCTCCTGTATCTGATCGTCCTCCTCACTAAAGAGTGGAGCTGAACCCAAAGCATAGGATACGTCGCAGGGGGAGGGAACGGCGTAGGACAGAGGCAATGGGAGGACAGGGACTGCTCTCGGGGCATGCCAACTCAGGGTTGTGTCAGAGGAACCTACCGACCCTAGACTGGGGGTCTCAGACGTAAGTTGTGATGATGTTGTTGATGAGCGCGTCAACCAATCTACCACGGCAGATGCGTTACTGGTGGAGACCCGACCGCTAGCAGATACTGGCAGATTAGGTCTCTCAGCGTGACTCCTGCTGCTACTGGCCCCCAGTCTGATGCGAGCTCTGCCTGCGGAATCTTGGCCTCTGCCACTCCTCTTTTCACTTCCAGGCACTTGTCTGCCCGACATAGTCTAACTGGCGTGGTAGTAGGTGATATTTTAAGATCCCCCGGGCAGCGGTGGGTCTATATGAAACAGAATATAATGCACACCAAAAGTGAGCAGTAACACTCAGCCTCCAACAGGCCTGCTTAGTGTAAATAAGAGAGCTGCTTAGTGTAAATAAAGAGGGGTATGCTATGTTACAGAATGAGATGCCTCAACAGAAGTGCACCTGGCAGGCAGCAGTAAACCTATGCCCAGCAAAAGTGTCTTTATCAGGCTAATTTCAAATATAATAAGAGCAAATGGTTATATGGTCTTAAACAGAGGCTGCTGTAGTCACAGAATGGGATGCCCTGGCAGGGTCCAGAAGTACTATGCCGAGCAAAAGTGTCTTTATCAGGCTAATTTCAAATATAATAAGAGCAAATGGTTATATGGTCTTAAACAGAGGCTGCTGTAGTCACAGAATGGGATGCCCTGGCAGGGTCCAGAAGTACTATGCTGAGCAAAAGTGTCTTTATCAGGCCTAATTTCAATTATAATAAGTGCAAATGGTTATATGGTCTTAAACAGAGGCTGCTGTAGTCACAGAATGGGATGCCCTGGCAGGGTCCAGAAGTACTATGCCGAGCAAAAGTGTCTTTATCAGGCTAATTTCAAATATAATAAGAGCAAATGGTTATATGGTCTTAAACAGAGGCTGCTGTAGTCACAGAATGGGATGCCCTGGCAGGGTCCAGAAGTACTATGCCGAGCAAAAGTGTCTTTATCAGGCTAATTTCAAATATAATAAGAGCAAATGGTTATATGGTCTTAAACAGAGGCTGCTGTAGTCACAGAATGGGATGCCCTGGCAGGGTCCAGAAGTACTATGCCCAGCAAAAGTGTCTTTATCAGGCTAATTTCAATTATAATAAGTGCAAATGGTTATATGGTCTTAAACAGAGGCTGCTGTAGTCACAGAATGGGATGCCCTGGCAGGGTCCAGAAGTACTATGCCGAGCAAAAGTGTCTTTATCAGGCTAATTTCAAATATAATAAGAGCAAATGGTTATATGGTCTTAAACAGAGGCTGCTGTAGTCACAGAATGGGATGCCCTGGCAGGGTCCAGAAGTACTATGCCGAGCAAAAGTGTCTTTATCAGGCTAATTTCAAATATAATAAGAGCAAATGGTTATATGGTCTTAAACAGAGGCTGCTGTAGTCACAGAATGGGATGCCCTGGCAGGGTCCAGAAGTACTATGCCGAGCAAAAGTGTCTTTATCAGGCTAATTTCAAATATAATAAGAGCAGATGGTTATATGGTCTTAAACAGAGGCTGCTGTAGTCACAGAATGGGATGCCCTGGCAGGGTCCAGAAGTACTATGCCGAGCAAAAGTGTCTTTATCAGGCTAATTTCAAATATAATAAGAGCAAATGGTTATATGGTCTTAAACAGAGGCTGCTGTAGTCACAGAATGGGATGCCCTGGCAGGGTCCAGAAGTACTATGCCGAGCAAAAGTGTCTTTATCAGGCTAATTTCAAATATAATAAGAGCAAATGGTTATATGGTCTTAAACAGAGGCTGCTGTAGTCACAGATTGGGATGCCCTGGCAGGGTCCAGAAGTACTATGCCCAGCAAAAGTGTCTTTATCAGGCTAATTTCAAATATAATAAGAGCAAATGGTTATATGGTCTTAAACAGAGGCTGCTGTAGTCACAGAATGGGATGCCCTGGCAGGGTCCAGAAGTACTATGCCGAGCAAAAGTGTCTTTATCAGGCTAATTTCAAATATAATAAGAGCAAATGGTTATATGGTCTTAAACAGAGGCTGCTGTAGTCACAGATTGGGATGCCCTGGCAGGGTCCAGAAGTACTATGCCCAGCAAAAGTGTCTTTATCAGGCTAATTTCAAATATAATAAGAGCAAATGGTTATATGGTCTTAAACAGAGGCTGCTGTAGTCACAGAATGGGATGCCCTGGCAGGGTCCAGAAGTACTATGCCGAGCAAAAGTGTCTTTATCAGGCCTAATTTCAATTATAATAAGAGCAAATGGTTATATGGTCTTAAACAGAGGCTGCTGTAGTCACAGAATGGGATGCCCTGGCAGGGTCCAGAAGTACTATGCCCAGCAAAAGTGTCTTTATCAGGCTAATTTCAAATATAATAAGAGCAAATGGTTATATGGTCTTAAACAGAGGCTGCTGTAGTCACAGAATGGGATGCCCTGGCAGGGTCCAGAAGTACTATGCCCAGCAAAAGTGTCTTTATCAGGCTAATTTCAAATATAATAAGAGCAAATGGTTATATGGTCTTAAACAGAGGCTGCTGTAGTCACAGAATGGGATGCCCTGGCAGGGTCCAGAAGTACTATGCCGAGCAAAAGTGTCTTTATCAGGCTAATTTCAAATATAATAAGAGCAAATGGTTATATGGTCTTAAACAGAGGCTGCTGTAGTCACAGAATGGGATGCCCTGGCAGGGTCCAGAAGTACTATGCCCAGCAAAAGTGTCTTTATCAGGCTAATTTCAAATATAATAAGAGCAAATGGTTATATGGTCTTAAACAGAGGCTGCTGTAGTCACAGAATGGGATGCCCTGGCAGGGTCCAGAAGTACTATGCCGAGCAAAAGTGTCTTTATCAGGCCTAATTTCAATTATAATAAGAGCAAATGGTTATATGGTCTTAAACAGAGGCTGCTGTAGTCACTGAATGGGATGCCCTGGCAGGGTCCAGAAGTACTATGCCGAGCAAAAGTGTCTTTATCAGGCTAATTTCAAATATAATAAGAGCAAATGGTTATATGGTCTTAAACAGAGGCTGCTGTAGTCACAGAATGGGATGCCCTGGCAGGGTCCAGAAGTACTATGCCGAGCAAAAGTGTCTTTATCAGGCTAATTTCAAATATAATAAGAGCAAATGGTTATATGGTCTTAAACAGAGGCTGCTGTAGTCACAGAATGGGATGCCCTGGCAGGGTCCAGAAGTACTATGCCGAGCAAAAGTGTCTTTATCAGGCCTAATTTCAATTATAATAAGAGCAAATGGTTATATGGTCTTAAACAGAGGCTGCTGTAGTCACAGAATGGGATGCCCTGGCAGGGTCCAGAAGTACTATGCCGAGCAAAAGTGTCTTTATCAGGCTAATTTCAAATATAATAAGAGCAAATGGTTATATGGTCTTAAACAGAGGCTGCTGTAGTCACAGAATGGGATGCCCTGGCAGGGTCCAGAAGTACTATGCCCAGCAAAAGTGTCTTTATCAGGCTAATTTCAAATATAATAAGAGCAAATGGTTATATGGTCTTAAACAGAGGCTGCTGTAGTCACAGAATGGGATGCCCTGGCAGGGTCCAGAAGTACTATGCCCAGCAAAAGTGTCTTTATCAGGCTAATTTCAAATATAATAAGAGCAAATGGTTATATGGTCTTAAACAGAGGCTGCTGTAGTCACAGAATGGGATGCCCTGGCAGGGTCCAGAAGTACTATGCCGAGCAAAAGTGTCTTTATCAGGCTAATTTCAAATATAATAAGAGCAAATGGTTATATGGTCTTAAACAGAGGCTGCTGTAGTCACAGAATGGGATGCCCTGGCAGGGTCCAGAAGTACTATGCCGAGCAAAAGTGTCTTTATCAGGCCTAATTTCAATTATAATAAGAGCAAATGGTTATATGGTCTTAAACAGAGGCTGCTGAAGTCACAGAATGGGATGCCCTGGCAGGGTCCAGAAGTACTATGCCGAGCAAAAGTGTCTTTATCAGGCTAATTTCAAATATAATAAGAGCAAATGGTTATATGGTCTTAAACAGAGGCTGCTGTAGTCACAGAATGGGATGCCCTGGCAGGGTCCAGAAGTACTATGCCGAGCAAAAGTGTCTTTATCAGGCTAATTTCAAATATAATAAGAGCAAATGGTTATATGGTCTTAAACAGAGGCTGCTGTAGTCACAGAATGGGATGCCCTGGCAGGGTCCAGAAGTACTATGCCGAGCAAAAGTGTCTTTATCAGGCCTAATTTCAATTATAATAAGTGCAAATGGTTATATGGTCTTAAACAGAGGCTGCTGTAGTCACAGAATGGGATGCCCTGGCAGGGTCCAGAAGTACTATGCCGAGCAAAAGTGTCTTTATCAGGCTAATTTCAAATATAATAAGAGCAAATGGTTATATGGTCTTAAACAGAGGCTGCTGTAGTCACAGAATGGGATGCCCTGGCAGGGTCCAGAAGTACTATGCCGAGCAAAAGTGTCTTTATCAGGCCTAATTTCAATTATAATCAGTGCAAATGGTTATATGGTCTTAAACATAGGCTGCTGTAGTCACAGAATGGGATGCCCTGGCAGGGTCCAGAAGTACTATGCCGAGAAAAAGTGTCTTTATCAGGCTAATTTCAAATATAATAAGAGCAAATGGTTATATGGTCTTAAACAGAGGCTGCTGTAGTCACAGAATGGGATGCCCTGGCAGGGTCCAGAAGTACTATGCCGAGCAAAAGTGTCTTTATCAGGCCTAATTTCAATTATAATAAGTATAAATGGTTATATGGTCTTAAACAGAGGCTGCTGTAGTCACAGAATGGGATGCCCTGGCAGGGTCCAGAAGTACTATGCCGAGCAAAAGTGTCTTTATCAGGCTAATTTCAAATATAATAAGAGCAAATGGTTATATGGTCTTAAACAGAGGCTGCTGTAGTCACAGAATGGGATGCCCTGGCAGGGTCCAGAAGTACTATGCCGAGCAAAAGTGTCTTTATCAGGCCTAATTTCAATTATAATCAGTGCAAATGGTTATATGGTCTTAAACATAGGCTGCTGTAGTCACAGAATGGGATGCCCTGGCAGGGTCCAGAAGTACTATGCCGAGAAAAAGTGTCTTTATCAGGCTAATTTCAAATATAATAAGAGCAAATGGTTATATGGTCTTAAACAGAGGCTGCTGTAGTCACAGAATGGGATGCCCTGGCAGGGTCCAGAAGTACTATGCCGAGCAAAAGTGTCTTTATCAGGCCTAATTTCAATTATAATAAGTATAAATGGTTATATGGTCTTAAACAGAGGCTGCTGTAGTCACAGAATGGGATGCCCTGGCAGGGTCCAGAAATACTATGCCGAGCAAAAGTGTCTTTATCAGGCTAATTTCAAATATAATAAGAGCAAATGGTTATATGGTCTTAAACAGAGGCTGCTGTAGTCACAGAATGGGATGCCCTGGCAGGGTCCAGAAGTACTATGCCGAGCAAAAGTGTCTTTAATAGGCAAATTTCAAATATAATAAGAGCAAATGGTTATATGGTCTTAAACAGAGGCTGCTGTAGTCACAGAATGGGATGCCCTGGCAGGGTCCAGAAGTACTATGCCGAGCAAAAGTGTCTTTATCAGGCTAATTTCAAATATAATAAGAGCAAATGGTTATATGGTCTTAAACAGAGGCTGCTGTAGTCACAGAATGGGATGCCCTGGCAGGGTCCAGAAGTACTATGCCCAGCAAAAGTGTCTTTATCAGGCTAATTTCAAATATAATAAGAGCAAATGGTTATATGGTCTTAAACAGAGGCTGCTGTAGTCACAGAATGGGATGCCCTGGCAGGGTCCAGAAGTACTATGCCGAGCAAAAGTGTCTTTATCAGGCTAATTTCAAATATAATAAGAGCAAATGGTTATATGGTCTTAAACAGAGGCTGCTGTAGTCACAGAATGGGATGCCCTGGCAGGGTCCAGAAGTACTATGCCCAGCAAAAGTGTCTTTATCAGGCTAATTTCAAATATAATAAGAGCAAATGGTTATATGGTCTTAAACAGAGGCTGCTGTAGTCACAGAATGGGATGCCCTGGCAGGGTCCAGAAGTACTATGCCCAGCAAAAGTGTCTTTATCAGGCTAATTTCAAATATAATAAGAGCAAATGGTTATATGGTCTTAAACAGAGGCTGCTGTAGTCACAGAATGGGATGCCCTGGCAGGGTCCAGAAGTACTATGCCGAGCAAAAGTGTCTTTATCAGGCTAATTTCAAATATAATAAGAGCAAATGGTTATATGGTCTTAAACAGAGGCTGCTGTAGTCACAGAATGGGATGCCCTGGCAGGGTCCAGAAGTACTATGCTGAGCAAAAGTGTCTTTATCAGGCCTAATTTCAATTATAATAAGAGCAAATGGTTATATGGTCTTAAACAGAGGCTGCTGTAGTCACAGAATGGGATGCCCTGGCAGGGTCCAGAAGTACTATGCCGAGCAAAAGTGTCTTTATCAGGCTAATTTCAAATATAATAAGAGCAAATGGTTATATGGTCTTAAACAGAGGCTGCTGTAGTCACAGAATGGGATGCCCTGGCAGGGTCCAGAAGTACTATGCCCAGCAAAAGTGTCTTTATCAGGCTAATTTCAAATATAATAAGAGCAAATGGTTATATGGTCTTAAACAGAGGCTGCTGTAGTCACAGAATGGGATGCCCTGGCAGGGTCCAGAAGTACTATGCCGAGCAAAAGTGTCTTTATCAGGCCTAATTTCAATTATAATAAGTGCAAATGGTTATATGGTCTTAAACAGAGGCTGCTGTAGTCACAGAATGGGATGCCCTGGCAGGGTCCAGAAGTACTATGCCGAGCAAAAGTGTCTTTATCAGGCTAATTTCAAATATAATAAGAGCAAATGGTTATATGGTCTTAAACAGAGGCTGCTGTAGTCACAGAATGGGATGCCCTGGCAGGGTCCAGAAGTACTATGCCGAGCAAAAGTGTCTTTATCAGGCCTAATTTCAATTATAATAAGTGCAAATGGTTATATGGTCTTAAACAGAGGCTGCTGTAGTCACAGAATGGGATGCCCTGGCAGGGTCCAGAAGTACTATGCCGAGCAAAAGTGTCTTTATCAGGCTAATTTCAAATATAATAAGAGCAAATGGTTATATGGTCTTAAACAGAGGCTGCTGTAGTCACAGAATGGGATGCCCTGGCAGGGTCCAGAAGTACTATGCCGAGCAAAAGTGTCTTTATCAGGCCTAATTTCAATTATAATCAGTGCAAATGGTTATATGGTCTTAAACAGAGGCTGCTGTAGTCACAGAATGGGATTCCCTGGCAGGGTCCAGAAGTACTATGCCGAGCAAAAGTGTCTTTATCAGGCTAATTTCAAATATAATAAGAGCAAATGGTTATATGGTCTTAAACAGAGGCTGCTGTAGTCACAGAATGGGATGCCCTGGCAGGGTCCAGAAGTACTATGCCCAGCAAAAGTGTCTTTATCAGGCTAATTTCAAATATAATAAGAGCAAATGGTTATATGGTCTTAAACAGAGGCTGCTGTAGTCACAGAATGGGATGCCCTGGCAGGGTCCAGAAGTACTATGCCCAGCAAAAGTGTCTTTATCAGGCTAATTTCAAATATAATAAGAGCAAATGGTTATATGGTCTTAAACAGAGGCTGCTGTAGTCACAGAATGGGATGCCCTGGCAGGGTCCAGAAGTACTATGCCGAGCAAAAGTGTCTTTATCAGGCTAATTTCAAATATAATAAGAGCAAATGGTTATATGGTCTTAAACAGAGGCTGCTGTAGTCACAGAATGGGATGCCCTGGCAGGGTCCAGAAGTACTATGCCGAGCAAAAGTGTCTTTATCAGGCTAATTTCAAATATAATAAGAGCAAATGGTTATATGGTCTTAAACAGAGGCTGCTGTAGTCACAGAATGGGATGCCCTGGCAGGGTCCAGAAGTACTATGCCCAGCAAAAGTGTCTTTATCAGGCTAATTTCAAATATAATAAGAGCAAATGGTTATATGGTCTTAAACAGAGGCTGCTGTAGTCACAGAATGGGATGCCCTGGCAGGGTTCAGAAGTACTATGCCCAGCAAAAGTGTCTTTATCAGGCTAATTTCAAATATAATAAGAGCAAATGGTTATATGGTCTTAAACAGAGGCTGCTGTAGTCACAGAATGGGATGCCCTGGCAGGGTCCAGAAGTACTATGCCGAGCAAAAGTGTCTTTATCAGGCTAATTTCAAATATAATAAGAGCAAATGGTTATATGGTCTTAAACAGAGGCTGCTGTAGTCACAGAATGGGATGCCCTGGCAGGGTCCAGAAGTACTATGCCGAGCAAAAGTGTCTTTATCAGGCTAATTTCAAATATAATAAGAGCAAATGGTTATATGGTCTTAAACAGAGGCTGCTGTAGTCACAGAATGGGATGCCCTGGCAGGGTCCAGAAGTACTATGCCCAGCAAAAGTGTCTTTATCAGGCTAATTTCAAATATAATAAGAGCAAATGGTTATATGGTCTTAAACAGAGGCTGCTGTAGTCACAGAATGGGATGCCCTGGCAGGGTCCAGAAGTACTATGCCCAGCAAAAGTGTCTTTATCAGGCTAATTTCAAATATAATAAGAGCAAATGGTTATATGGTCTTAAACAGAGGCTGCTGTAGTCACAGAATGGGATGCCCTGGCAGGGTCCAGAAGTACTATGCCGAGCAAAAGTGTCTTTATCAGGCTAATTTCAAATATAATAAGAGCAAATGGTTATATGGTCTTAAACAGAGGCTGCTGTAGTCACAGAATGGGATGCCCTGGCAGGGTCCAGAAGTACTATGCCGAGCAAAAGTGTCTTTATCAGGCTAATTTCAAATATAATAAGAGCAAATGGTTATATGGTCTTAAAAAGAGGCTGCTGTAGTCACAGAATGGGATGCCTCACAGCAGACTTAAGATCAGTTCAGTATATATGCACAGTTAGTTAGTATAAGCAGCCTGAAAACGCTAACAAAGCCTGTCAGGCTGGATGAAAAAAAAAAAAAACTCCCTGTGACAGGCTGACAGCCTCCGATTTTTCTACCTTTCCCTGTTTTTTCGCTGACTTTCTGTCTGTCTCCTGTCTGTCTCCTGCCTGTCTCCAGCCTGTCCCTGTCTGTCCCTGCCTGTCTAACTGTCTCTCCCTCAGCTACACAGCGTTCTGTCTCTCACGAATGCAATAGAGAAATGAGGCAGGAAAGCAAGATGGCCGGCCTTAAATCCCGCTGTGACGTCACCGGGCTTGCTGGCTGCTGATAGGCTGCATGTGACTGTCCCAGCTTGCACTGGCGCGGGGTTGATGTCTGGACATGTCCCGTCCGCCATCTTAGAATGCCTGTAATGTAAATAAATGGATGTTAAAGGAAAACTTCGAGCGATCGAATCGCGGGGAAATTCGTATTCGATCCGAATCGAATTTTTCCTGAAATTCGGATCGAATCCGGGTTCGTCCGGATCGATTCGCTCATCCCTAGATATGAGCTATATACTGTTCAACATAGCAGCACTAATAAGGGATTAAGGACTCTCTTGTCTTCTGGTAGCTGGTATATATGGTGGTAAATGCGAGATTCTGAGCTTCTAGGGCCCTGCCTGACTACATAGGATATGAGCTATATACTGTTCAGCGTAGTAGCCGTAATAAGGGCTCTTAATGACTCTCTTGTCTTCTGGTAGCTGGTATATATGGTGGTAAAAGCGATATTCTGAGCTTCTGGGGCCCTGCCTGCCTACATAGGATATGAGCTATATACTGTTCAGCGTAGTAGCCCTAATAAGGGCTCTTAATGACTCTCTTGTCTTCTGGTAGCTGGTATATATGGTGGTAAAAGCGATATTCTGAGCTTCTGGGGCCCTGCCTGCCTACATATGAGCTATATACTGTTCAGCATAGTAGCCCTAATAAGGGCTCTTAATGACTCTCTTGTCTTCTGGTAGCTGGTATATATGGTGGTAAAAGCGATATTCTGAGCTTCTGGGGCCCTGCCTGACTACATAGAATATGAGCTATATACTGTTCAGCGTAGTAGCCCTAATAAGGGCTCTTAATGACTCTCTTGTCTTCTGGTAGCTGGTATATATGGTGGTAAAAGCGATATTCTGAGCTTCTGGGGCCCTGCCTGCCTACATAGGATATGAGCTATATACTGTTCAACATAGCAGCACTAATAAGGGATTAAGGACTCTCTTGTCTTCTGGTAGCTGGTATATATGGTGGTAAAAGCGATATTCTGAGCTTCTGGGGCCCTGCCTGCCTACATAGGATATGAGCTATATACTGTTCAGCGTAGTAGCCCTAATAAGGGCTCTTAATGACTCTCTTGTCTTCTGGTAGCTGGTATATATGGTGGTAAAAGCGATATTCTGAGCTTCTGGGGCCCTGCCTGCCTACATATGAGCTATATACTGTTCAGCATAGTAGCCCTAATAAGGGCTCTTAATGACTCTCTTGTCTTCTGGTAGCTGGTATATATGGTGGTAAAAGCGATATTCTGAGCTTCTGGGGCCCTGCCTGACTACATAGAATATGAGCTATATACTGTTCAGCGTAGTAGCCCTAATAAGGGCTCTTAATGACTCTCTTGTCTTCTGGTAGCTGGTATATATGGTGGTAAAAGCGATATTCTGAGCTTCTGGGGCCCTGCCTGCCTACATAGGATATGAGCTATATACTGTTCAACATAGCAGCACTAATAAGGGATTAAGGACTCTCTTGTCTTCTGGTAGCTGGTATATATGGTGGTAAAAGCGATATTCTGAGCTTCTGGGGCCCTGCCTGCCTTCATAGGATATGAGCTATATACTGTTCAGCGTAGTAGCCCTAATAAGGGCTCTTAATGACTCTCTTGTCTTCTGGTAGCTGGTATATATGGTGGTAAAAGCGATATTCTGAGCTTCTGGGGCCCTGCCTGACTACATAGGATATGAGCTATATACTGTTCAGCATAGCAGCACTAATAAGGGCTCTTACTGACTCTCTTGTCTTCTGGTAGCTGGTATATATGGTGGTAATAGCGATATTCTGAGCTTCTGGGGCCCTGCCTGCCTACATAGGATATGAGCTATATACTGTTCAGCGTAGTAGCCCTAATAAGGGCTCTTAATGACTCTCTTGTCTTCTGGTAGCTGGTATATATGGTGGTAAAAGCGATATTCTGAGCTTCTGGGGCCCTGCCTGACTACATAGAATATGAGCTATATACTGTTCAGCGTAGTAGCCCTAATAAGGGCTCTTAATGACTCTCTTGTCTTCTGGTAGCTGGTATATATGGTGGTAAAAGCGATATTCTGAGCTTCTGGGGCCCTGCCTGCCTACATAGGATATGAGCTATATACTGTTCAGCATAGCAGCACTAATAAGGGATTAAGGACTCTCTTGTCTTCTGGTAGCTGGTATATATGGTGGTAAAAGCGATATTCTGAGCTTCTGGGGCCCTGCCTGCCTACATAGGATATGAGCTATATACTGTTCAGCGTAGTAGCCCTAATAAGGGCTCTTAATGACTCTCTTGTCTTCTGGTAGCTGGTATATATGGTGGTAAATGCGAGATTCTGAGCTTCTAGGGCCCTGCCTGCCTACATATGAGCCATATACCGTTCAGCATAGTAGCCCTAATAAGGGCTCTTAATGACTCTCTTGTCTTCTGGTAGCTGGTATAGATGGTGGTAAATGCGATATTCCGAGCTTCTGGGGCCCTGCCAGCGACAGCCTGTCTTTCCCTGCTGTGAGCGTCTGTCCCTCACTAAGTTCAAGCTGCTAATGCTGACGAAGAGGAAGTGCTGAGTTTTGTATATTCGAGGTCACATGGTTTTTCCAGCCAATGCGTGTAGACGCCGTTCTCGCGATGCCAGCGTCCTCCCAGGACCTGTCCCACCCCCCCTGCATGGTGATTGGTGTAAAAAACGCGCCAGGGAAGGTGGGAGGGGAAACGAATTGTGAGTGCGCCATCGCCGCTGTACTCAATCGAAATCGAGTATGACGAACAGCGTAGTATTTGATCGAATACCGGCTCGGTCGAATACTACTCGCTCATCTCTAGTAACAACCATTTGTCAGTTTGAATGACGGACATTCCCAGAACATAAACATTTGCTTCCTCCAAGCCATATCTCAGGCAGTTGTGGGTGATAGATCGTCCCATCAGGAATAGCTAGTGAGGGGAAATATATGAGTTATGAAAGCAGCAAAGGGTCATCTTTCTGTAGCTAGAAAATGGTAGGGTGGTTCAGTGGGAGGCAAATTCCTTCAATAATTTCAAGATAGTCTAGGTGTTCTCTAAAAACAAAATGTAACCTAGCGGTTCAGTTATATATGAGAAAACCCTCTCTCAATGTTCTATCAAGAGGGCTGTCCCAAACAACTGAGGATAACTTTTTTGATATTTTTTAATTATTCCTTTTATATACAAAAGGGCAAGTTCAAAATCCCTCCTCTGACCGCACAGGGGATTTTTTTCTCCAGCTGGTGTCAGTAACATAGCCGCTTGATTTGTGGTTGAAATCATACGTCCCTTATCCCATCCCTGAACCACTGTTGGTAGGAGGTTTTTGTTCTACCCATGGGGAAATCTGGGCTGTTGAAGAGAGTGAGAAACAGCAAGGTGTAACTATTTAGTCTTTTGATCCTGTAATCGGACTATTACTATTTTCATTTCTATTCCTAGTTTATTCAGTATTGGGTAGATGTTATGTTTGTGAAGTATGTGCGGGATATTGACCTCTAGGTATGTTAAACAAAGTTTGTGCCATTGAAAGACATAATTTCCTGCCCACCATAGCTTAATCTGTTTATTTTGCCAGATCACTTTCGTCTTATCTGTAATTATGGTAAACACCATGGCAAAATGAAACGATAAGTGTAAAATACATTGTAGAGCTTTATCTGGGTTGGCTATATATAACAGTATATCATCAGCAAAAGGAGAGCATTTTGAGTTGTATTATCAATAGTTCTCTGCCGAAGTTATGGGTAATACCCAAACAGCAAGGTTTGGGTTCGTACCGAACTTTGGGAGTTCAGATTCCCAAACTCCAACCCGGACTTCAGCTAGAAGTCTGTGTTCAAGTTTGGTGTCCGGCCGAACATGGAAAAGCTGGTTGATGGGCTGCTGAGGCTGCTTTAACCTACCTCAGCCTGAGATCCTCTTCCTGCCAGTGGCAGCGCTTCTTTCAAATCGGCCCCAGCTGGGGCTACAGAAAGATGGCCATCGGCTCACAAAGAGTGAGAGAATTGCAGTAGGCATTTGGTTTATCCAAAGTCATATCTGTATTTATCAAGAGTTATATAAGTATCACCAAAATGCCTATGTTCTAATACTCAGAAGAGCCAGTTCCATTCTGCTTTATCAAAAGCCTTTGTGACATCAAGACGCCATAGTATACTATTACTATTTGTGAGGATTGTGAGAGGAAACTACAGATGCTGTTAGAGCTAATCGAATGCTTATTTTGGAATGTTTAATGGAGCTAAGTAACAATGGTTGTCATGCTATTTGTGTTGGAAAGTAGATTCTCTGGGGGGCACAGTACTTCTAGGATATTTTGAATTTGCCAATTTAGCATGTTAAGAGCCTGTAATATAAATTTAATGTTTCCTTCAAGCTGCACGCTGGTTTTCATGTACAGTTATGTACTGTTTGTCTGTGAGACCCTGCCTCTCTAACATGATCTTTTTATACAGTTAAGTGACCCTCCAGATATTTCTTATTATTACTGCTTACTTTTCTAGCCTTTTTGGGGATGTGTTGCTACCATCTGTTTCACAATGTGTTTTTTTTTCCAAATAAAATAGAAAAACTAACTTTTACCTTCTGAAATGTGTTCTAGGTTCTATTGCAAATAAAATATGGTTATATTAGATTTCCAGATCATTACATTCTTTAAAGTTTATACATTCCAACTCTTTTAGATCTATACAAAAATATACATTATGTGTCTATTGTTACTGTAAGTTTATTTGGATTAACAATCTTACTTTTTATTATATTTAATAGCTTCCATTCTGTCATACTAAAGTCATTTTCTCATATTTAAGCAAACCGTACTTTGATAATAGTGCAGCGATTATTGCAGACAGATGGTAGCAGCTCTGCCCAGAGAGAACAATGATTACAAATAATAACTATTAAACATGTTTTTAATGATTATTTCCTTCAAATAGTGAAATTCTAAAGTTTAAAATATGGTTATGCAAGATGAACTTATTGCATAAACAAAAACCTCCAGAATCATACAAATAACTAATTATTAGGGAGCTCATTCCCAACGCCAGATGCTAAGCATTCACTTTTAGGCTTTTAAATTCAGCACTATTGATGAACAACATTGCCGCCAATGTTCTTCCGTGACAGTTTGCCCTTATTGCAACAATAGCCCAATGAAATGATTCATTGCCGAATGGTGCAGCCCAAGTAATGTAGGAAATAACAAAATGTAGCTAAAAATTATTATCTTGTTTTGATTAGTAATGACTACAAAAGATGTCATCTAGGTGGATAGAGGTCATTATAGCTGGAGAACATAGATTGATCTATTGTTTTAAAGAGATATGAATCTTAAGTTGTAGGGAAATATTGGATCTGGTTAGTTAAAGTTAATATTTCCTTGCATTTGTTTGCATGAGATGCCAGCAAGCTGACATTTTTTACATAATTTATATATATATATGTGTGTGTGTGTGGGGGGGGGGGGGCATTGTAGGCTTGCACACATATAGGAGTCTTTCCTTCACATTTACCCCATCCATGCAGTGGTAAAGACACAAGCAGTGAGTGTACACATTCCCAAAGTGGTGGGCTGCCCTAATCACAGTGCCCAGAGAGAGCAGTTGGGAGGTTAGGTGCCTTGCTCAAGAGCACTTCACCCATGTCCTGGCCAGGGTTGAACCTGCAACCCCCTGGTTACATGGCCAATTCCTTAACATTAGGCCATGACTGCCCTTTAGGCTATTAAATTTGGCAGTGAACAAACAATCCAATTAATATAACAGGAATGGGGGAGAATTATTTTATTGCTAATATAATATTGTAGTGACAATTTTCAGCTGCTCTCTTTCCTGTTTAGTTAAATTAGACTTTAAACCAGACCTAAAGTGAAAAAGACTTTAGGTCCGGTACACCTGCTCTCTACTGTAGGTGGATGCCACCCAGTGCAAGACTTCAAAGAACGTGTACCCCTGTCTACTTGTTTGAATGCCAACAAACCAATCTAACATTCTGGGCATGCAGGTCAGTTGAAAATGTTCTAATTATTGTGCTCTTAGATCTGGTGCTGACAGTGTGCTCTCTGGCTTGCATTGATGTACACCTCTCTCTTCAGTGAGCAGGCTCACTTGTTGATTGGCAGCAGAAGGCAATCCATGTGACTGTTCAAAACTGATATGCTTATTAGCAGTGGGTGAGTCCTGGGGTGTCATCAAGAGGCAACAGCAATAGGTTGAGACTAATTCAACCCCTGGGACCCAGAAAGATCAAACCTGCAAGCAGTCAAGTAGGCAGAGCCAAATTTATATTGCGGAGTAAGACAGCAGAATAAAGCATACTGTCCTCCACTGGACCACCCGTCCCTTAGTCACTAAGAGCTAAGCAGGTGATGCCCCAACTGAAAACTTAAAAGCATATACAAATAATATATGAATGAAACAAATAATATAAAAAAATCTAGCAACTCATCTGCACCCCTAGGAAGATGTTGCTCCATTCAGCTGCTTCATCTAAGCGCCCAGTCCTGTGGGTACCGTTTTTTCATTATTATTTTAAAAATCCCTTAAAAAGGATGCTATGATTGTAGATAAATCTCTGCTCATTAATCTTAATACCATAATGCTATAGAAAACTAAACTAGACCCATCCCAATTTATGCAAAGGTAAACCATAGATTTTCTATGAAGACTTTTTCCTTCACATAGATCATAGAAGTGCAGTAGAATGGGCCTTTAATGTCAATGTTATCAACCATACTGCATTCAATGTTAGGAGATGGAGAGTAGTCCATTGTAACTGCTATTTTTTTCTCTTGTTATCAAGCATTTAGCAATCCCAACAAAGAACTCCCCGTCAATAAAGAAATTAAAAATCTGAATAAAAAAATATTGCTATATGTGGACAATATTTGAATCTATCTGGATAACTATAATCCTGCTCTGGAAGCTCTCCTTGATAAAGTTAGGGTGTGTATATATTTACTGTATATTTAGAGCTTTTTGAAGCTTCATAATTTCCAGGAAGTGGGTTAACAAATTTAACATTCCCGTATTTACTTGGTCCCAGTCAGTTCTCTCAGTAAATTATAATGCTGCGTAATGGCTCCCTTGGGAGGCATATAAGACCAAAGCATGTCCTCAAGGTTATTATGCCAATCTTCATATGAAAATGTGCGTATTGAAATTTGCTTTCAGAATGAAGAACACTTGGGTCTCTTCATGAGAATACATTTTCAAATGAAAGGCATTTATTAAAGTTTTATATTATCCCTTCTTTTTCAAAACTGTGTATATATGGTCCCCAGAGAGGAACACAAGTTCAAATTCTAATATTGCAAATATATTGCAAATATAAGCGTCATGTTAAAAAACATATAGTGACAATTGGTGGGGAAGAATATAAATCTGCTGCATTTGCAGACGATATGTTATTTTTTTTTGTGACACAGTGGCAGAAGAAGGCATTTACTATTTGGGGGTGCACATACCAGCAGAGCTGAAGCACATATATGAACTAAATCACATTCCGTTGTTATGGCAGATGAAACTAGATACGGCAAAGTGCTACCAATTAAGAACATCTTGGTTTAATAGAGTGATGTGGATAAAGTCTTTTGTGTTTCTGACAATATTATGGGCCATATTTAAGAAGAGCTAACAACACATTGTACCATGTAGCATCAGATGCATAGGGGGCGCAGAATGAGAAAACTATATATATATGAAATTCAAACTGGTGAGCACCTGTAATAGTGTCATGTAGCATCACATGTATCACTAGCGGCAGTTCAGTGTAAAGAGTCGGTGCTGTATGTCCAGCAGTGCCACCTAGCACCTGTTGCTCAGTAGCGTTCTCCCATACAATTTAATAGTGTATATTTTGGTTGTGTAGAAATAACGTTAGGATTACATTTTTCATAATTTTTTCACAGAAAATTAGTGTGTTGGCTCTGCTGGGCAGCAACAAAAGATTTTTAGCGTTGTTCCTTGCACTTTAGGTTTAGGCTGCAGAATTGTATATAGTGTTCTGCCGTTGCAGTGCCAGTGCTCCAGTAGTGATACAATGTTATTCCATGTGTTTTTGCTCTGTGGCTGGGGTTTATATTGTGTGAAACTGACTGTTTTCAAATAGCATCTGGTGCTCAGTGCCAGAGAGTCCAGTTTTAGAGCACCAACGCTGGCTTTGTGTTTTGTGGTCTTAAATATGGGCTTCAGCACCGAGCATCTGTTATTCTTCACTGGAGCTACCTATAGTTCACTGCAGCAGTGTCTTGTTGTTATATGTAGCGTCACCCCGGCCGGCTTTCCCTCGGGGCACGTTCTTGATTAGTGATGCAGCGAACGGAGTCACTTTAGGTTTAGCTGTGTGCACGTTTTTCCTTCGCGGGATGAACATGCCTCCCCCCAGTTGCTGATTTAACCATTTTCCCAGCACTTCCTCTAGCTGTTCTGAGGATGGGAGTATTGGGTCAATGGCCAAATTTTGAAGTTAAGTGTTTAACTTCCTAAAATTCCTAAAATTTAGATGTGTATGTATTATTTTTGTTAGCATTTCCACCTGTTGCTTAGCGTCTTTTAATTTGATTATTTTGTGTTGCAGCGTTAGTGACTTTAGCATTTTAAAATATCCACTTTTTTTATATCTGCTATATTTACCGTACGGAGTAGCGTTTTTATGACCAATGACCAATATTCTAAGAACGTTTTTTAGGTTTTTGTTTTGGTACACATATTTATATTGTATCGAAATTGCCATCATGCAGAGATCGTCCTATTTCAAGCGATGGGAGTCTGAAGAGGTCTATAAGCTGTATGATGCTTATGCATCTGGTAAGTTGACTACACACCCAAAACTCTTTGATCTGCCCAGTTTAACCTGCTGCAGTATTTGATGTATTTTCTACTTTTCTTTTGTGTCTCCACAGATAAGCGGCCTCCCCTAGGAAAGCAGAGGAAGAGGAATCCCTAGTGGAGTGTGCCAGTGATGTGGGGGCGCTGTCAGTCCTCAGCTCATCTAAAGAGGATTTGGCAAAGTCTGGCTACTGCTGGGGCCAGTCTAATTGGGGAGTCCTGATATGGAGGAGGTGAGGGACTCCACCACACTCCCTGAGGGGTCTGGAAGTGAGAGGGAGGAGACTGGCCCCTCGGAGTTGGACTCTGCTGGGAATTATAAAAGGAGCAGGGGCAGCATTGCTTCTGCTCACCTCCCTGGATAGAGTCTAACACCTCGTTCCCTGGTGAGTCCCCTTGGTTATTGCTTATAATGTTGCTATTGTTTTCACAGTTCAGTGTGTAAATATCATTGCTACGTTGTTTCAGGGCATCATACATTCATTTCATCAGGATCATAGGATACCGGCTAAGAAGTGATATCTTCCAATTTGGCGCCCAATATCTATGCATTATGATGCACACTAGGTTTAGCTAGTTGCATGGTCTTAGGCATACAGCGAGTAGGTGTTAGTGGATGTGATCTAGAGGTGTTGATGCATGTGCATGGGGGGGGGGGGGCCCGATTTTTAATATCACAACGTTGTGTATTTAAAAAAAAAAACATTTTGGGTGTACTTGGTGTTTTGTGGGGATGTGCAATATTTTTCAATAAAGATGTCTTTATCATTCTGCAACTTGCCCTCTTGCATAACTATGTAATATTTTCCATTGAGCCAGTGCCCATGATTAACCTTGTGTGTGTGTTTAGGCTTGGGAGTACTGATTGGGTTAATGGGACTCATGGCTGTACTATTTGGAGTCTCCCTGTGTTTTATAATTTGTAGCTGTTAGTTAGGGAGAAGTTGTTACCTCCAATTGGCAGGTGATTGACTCCTGTGCATGTAGCAAGGGTGGGAGGGAATATTTCCTTTATTTTGGCACACTGCCTATCCATTTATAGGACATTGGCAGGTACTAATACACCTTGCCTTGATTCTGGTCCGTTTGGGTGGGCGCCTGAATAAGCACCGCAAGTCCCTGGCGTGGGAAGGCCCATTGACAATTGACATGGCATTCAAATTAGACAGAGGCTGTCTGGCGAATATCCAGGCATCCTTCGAGATGGAAGGAAGATCCCCGGCTGAGATTGGGGGAGGAGATATCCGTACACTCTTTAAAAGACACAAATCCCTAGTTATTAAGCAACTAAAGATATTTTGGGACATCTGCACAATAGAAAATTACATACAAAACCGTGTTATACCACGAGGGTTAAGGGAGCGTATTGTGCCAGCGGAGCATCTGCGCACAGAGCGCTTCATGGTGAAGTGGCAGAAATTGTGTATTGACCATGAGGTACAAATAATGTCTTTAATAGTGGAGGAGGAGAGATTGCAGTTAGAAGAACTTGATGAAGCAATAAGAGAAAGTTGTGAGAAACTACATTTGCTTGGGGATGCCCCTGATTTTCAAAAACTGAATGACCTCGTGAAGACAGAGGTAGATCAGGTACAGAGGTAAGTGAAAGAGATCAAACAGAATAAATTTAGACGTGATAGAGTGGAGTTTGATGCTGGAAAATGTTTTTTAGAGGTAAAAAGTAGGGGAAGACCACCCCCCCCCCCCCCCCCCCGATATAGGCAGTGGAAAGATGTCTCAAGTGATCTCTCTGGTTGCGAGACGGAGGTGTCAGATGACAGCCCTCCCCGTACGTCAGGCAAGAATCGTAGGTCAGTGTCTTTTTTGGACCCGGCAGGAAAAAACGAAGACGGCGGGGGCGAAAGCGTCGCAACCAGAGTGAAAACACTCAGGGGCATCAGGAAATCGGGCATGAAATTGCCGACATAAATAGAGAGGTAGATATAAAGCCAATATCTTTGAATGTTATCAACCTGTCAGATTTTAAGTTGGACCTAGGCCTTATTTCGGTTTTATCAAAAGGTTTGTCCTTTTCACCTGTGGCCGGTGGAAATGAGTTCACTCTATTCAAAGATATGGCCCTCTTTGTTCGAAAACTTCTATTTAAAACAATGTATTCAAGTAAAACTAATACGGTGGAAGTAGTACCCCCTAACCCCGAAGAGTGTGATAGGGCTGAAGGTGGAGCCGAGATGGATGATGTGGTTCCCGACTTAATGCCCAATCTTTGGGTAAAATCTAAGAGATTTCCCCCACTATCTTTGCATCACCACATTTCCCTCTTTTTTCAATTGGTACAGCGGGATCTACATAAGGTGGATTGGACAAATACTGGGAATGTTGATAACCTGTCAACAGCTGAAACGACAGCTTTGATTGAGTTACAAAAAACGCCCAACATTATAATCCGCCAAAGTGACAAGGGAGGAAATGTGGTGATCCTTAGTGAGAAATACTAAGGAAACTGAGGGACAGTTAGCAAAAAGGTATACTTATTTAAAGGTGCCCGTGAATCCATTTCCAAAGGTAGTGAATATGTTGATTGACAAGCTTGACTGGGCAGGGGAAGAGAGGCTTCTCTCCCCCAAAGTCTTGAATTTTCTGAAGATCAAGGATTACAACATTCCTGTGTTGTACACCATCCCTAAAATCCACAAGAACCCGGTGGCCCCTCCTGGAAGGCCCATCGTGTCGGGGAGTGGGGGTCCCCTAGAGGGGGTTGCACGCTTTGTTGACGAAAATCTCAAAACACTTGTTTTGTCCTCAAAAACAGGATCCTCCCATCATTCGTGCTGGACAGTAGCGATGTTTTGCGCAAACTGTCGACCTTTTGCATAGAGGATGGGTGGCTCCTGGCAAGTATTGACGTGGAGAGTCTGTACACCTCCATTCCCCACGCGGTGGGCCTGGAGGCGGTCACCTGGTTCTTGGATGAGTTGGGCCCTTGTGAAGCAGCCTACAACGAATTTGTGGTAGAGTTGTTGGACTTTATTATTCGGTTCAACGGCCAGTACTATCATCAGGTTCGCGGGACAGCCATGAGGGTGGCCTGTGCCCCATCGTATGCCTGCCTCCACCTGGGGCTGTGGGAGAGCTTGGGGGTGTTTGGGCGGGCGGACTTTGAGGCACGGTTCGCCCTCTGGCTTCGCTATATCGATGATGTACTTGTAGTATGGAAGGGTGCTACCGATGAATTTGAACAGTTTGTGTCCTCCTTAAACCAAAATAAGAGAAACATTGGGCTGACATTTAAAATTGGGCCCCGGGAGGTGGAATTTCTGGATTTACTGATCCAACAGGAGGGTAATGGGTTAACCACTATCACGTTTCGGAAGCCGACTGCGGGCAACACTCTCCTGCATTTTAATATCATCCTATGCCCCATCCTATGCCGCTGCGGTGGGGCATCCCCCTGGGCCAATTTCTACGGCTACGTAGGAACTGCAGCTCAGATGATGATTATAAAAAAGAAGCACGACAACTTACGGACAGGTTTAGGGCGAGGGGGTACCCCCACAGGCTTGAGAACTTGCTTCAAGAAGGCCTTGGAGTCCATGCGAGTTGAGTTGTTAAGGACGAAGTCTCCAATTATTAAGCATAAAAACAATGGCCAACCAATTCATCTGATCACTCAATACGGAGCACACTGGGAACGGTTTCGTGGGATCCTGGAGGCTCATTGGCATGTGCTGGTGTTAGACCCGGCAGTGGGAAGATTAGTGGGACCGCATCCTTTGCTTACCACGCGCAGAGCTAGAAATGTGCGGGATATGTTGGTACACAGTGAGTATCAATCAAAATGTAGTGAAGGTATTCACTCAGTAGAAAAACTGCATGGTTCGTTCAAGTGTGGTCATTGCAGTACTTGTAAATACATGTTCAAAACCACTAGTTATGAGGGGATGAATGGACCCCCCAGGGGGTTAAAAGGGTTTTTTAACTGTGCCACGTCCATGGTCGTGTACATGCTCACCTGTCCGTGCGGTAAAAAATATATTGGTAAAACCAAGCGTGAACTTAGGGTACGGGTAGGTGAGCATGTGCGCGACATTAGGAATAGGAATATAAATGACAAAAGTCCAGTGGCGGAGCACTTCAAAATATGGCATCAGGGCGATCCTAAAGGTCTCCAGGTGTGTGGGATCTTTGCGCTTAAGAGACAAGGGCGAAGAGGTTATGATGAGCAGCGATTATTACAACATGAATCTCGCCTAATATTTCAATTAAACACCATGGCACCTATGGGGCTAAATACTGACACTGACCTGAGTACATTTCTATAAGATGGGGCACCTTGAAACTACTTCTTAAATATTCTCTTCTTCGTTTCCTTCTTTCCTCTGCTACCCCCTGACATAGTTAGTTAGTTATTTATTTATATATATATATATATATATATATATATATATATATATATGGGAACTGGAGTAGGGTGGGATACGCTGGATCTTTGCAGACAGCCTGAGTGTGTATATATGTATACAGTAACTTGAAAGCCTTAGTTGATGGACCTCATTGGGCCATAATGGGATGCCACTTTGTTGCTTGGTGGGTAATAGACTGTGTGGTGGTTGTTTCCATCATGGTGAGGATGACTAGGGAGATGGAATGTTGTAAGTGCGGCTGCGCTGAATGGTCAATGTGATGCAATTTAAGTGCAGCTGCGCAATGCCTTGCAGAGGCTGGCAGGCATAAGCCACTGTGTAATAGTTGAATACAACCCTGACGTCTTGATGGGCGGAGTCTACCCTCTGAAAAGTGGCACCCTAATTGGCCATGCATCACCCTGACGAAGCCCCGGTGGGCGTCGGAACCTCATGTCCCTCTACCACGCGTTGCCAGTGACTGGCGCATTGTGTTGATGTTTGGGAGCGCCTGAAAAGAGGAGGACACACGTATATCTGCTGGCAGATGCCTCCACCACATACGGCTATGTTGTCATGCGGGAGCAGTAATAATGCATGATTTATGAGCTGCGCAGCTAGAGCACGCAACTTGCCACTCTGAATTGAAGTTGTCACATGGGAGCAGTAAAACTGGCCATTAATGTATGACTCACGATTCATGAGCTGGGCAAAGAGGGTGAGTTACCAGCTTAAATGCGCTGCGCTGGCTGATTCGAAATACCCTGCGTGGGAAAGGCTGTGAGCAGAAAGAATCGGTATCTTGAAAAAATGCTGCCTAATATAGGCACCTTATGATGGACTGTTTGCTCTACGTGTGGATACCGCATACTGGCACAGCTTAGCCGTGAATAAATCAGAGGCATTCTATGGGACAGTGTATTTTTGAGCTAGCTGTATTGCCTTGCTGCTCATTACTCAGCACATGTACTTTATTAAATGGAGCCATGAATCTGCAGTTTTGGAACTCGGAGGACCGCATTGATGTTGTTTAGTGAGCGCTGGATCAGTTGAGATTTCATCGGGATCATAGGATACCGGCTGAGGAGTGATATCTTCCAATTTGGCGCCCAGTATCTATGCATTATGATGCACGCTAGGTTTAGCTAGTTGCATGGTCTTAGGCATATAGCGAGTGGGTGTTAGTGGATGTGATCTAGAGGTGTTGATGCATGTGCATGGGGGGGCCCCGATTTTTTATATCACAACGTTGTGTATTTAAAAAAAAAACAAAAACTTGTCCCCTTGCGTAACTATGTAATATTTGCCATTGAGCCAGTGCCCATGATTAACCTTGTGTGTGTGTGTTTAGGCTCGGGAGTACTGATCGGGTTAATGGGACGCCGTGAAATTAAACGGCAGTGCTCATGGCTGTACTATTTGGAGTCTCCCTGTCTTTTATAATTTGTAGCATCATACATTCAGCACCACCTCCACCTCCCTCCATGCCAAAATGGTGCCCCTGTGTTTTCCAGGTTATGTTGAGCATAATAAACATCACCACCTCAATGCCACCTTATTATGTCATACGCACTTGTATCTGGAAGTGGCCATGTAGTGTCTCTAACAGTAGAGTATCTTCTGTTGTCTGCATATATATATAGAAACATAGAAACATAGAAGGTTGACGGCAGAAGGAGACCATACGGTCCATCTAGTCTGCCCTTATGTGTATACTGTATGTACTCTTTATCTTAGGATAGATGTATGCTTATCCCAGGCATGTTTAAATTCAGTGACTGTTGATGTTTCAACTACCTCTGCTGGAAGTTTGTTCCAAGCACCTACTACTCTTTCTGTAAAATAAAATTTTCTAACATTGCTCCTGATCTTCCCCCCGACTAGCTTCAGGTTGTGCCCCCTTGTTCTATCATTAAGCTTCTTCCTAAAAACACTTCCCTCCTGAACCTTATTCAATCCTTTCACATATTTAAAGGTCTCAATCATGTCCCCCCTCTCCCTTCTTTCCTCCAGACTGTACAAATTAAGTTCTTTAAGTCTCTCCTGATAAGTTTTAAGTTTAAGTCCTTCCACCATTTTCGTTGCCCGCCTTTGGACACGTTCTATTTGAATAATGTCTTTTTGCAGGTAAGGTCTCCAGAACTGCACACAGTATTCTAGCTGTGGCCTTACCAGGGCTCTATACAGCGGCATCACAACCTCCCTCTTCCTACTGGTGATGCCTCGAGCTATGCAGCCGAGCATCCTGCTTGCTTTTCCCACTGCCTGGCTACACTGTCCACTCATCTTGCAGCTATCGGTAATCAGTACCCCTAAATCTCTCTCCTCCGAGGTCCTGGCTAACACAGTACTGCCCATACGGTACTCAGAGCAGGGATTCCTTCTACCCAAGTGCATGATTTTACATTTAGAGACATTAAACTCTAGTTTCCACAGTTTTGACCATCTATCCAGTAAAGCTAAATCATTTTCCATGTTGCAGACACCTCCAGGAATATCCACCCTATTACTAACCTTTGTATCATCAGCAAACAGACAAACTTTTCCTACCAAGCCTTCTCCTATGTCACTTACAAATATATTAAAACGAATGGGGCCCAGGACAGAGCCTTGCGGCACACCACTTGTAACTCGCCTTTGTTCAGATTGCACGCCATTTACAACAATGCTCTGATACCGATCCCTCAGCCAACTGGAAATCCACTGAATTATCCAGGGATTGAGTCCTACCTTCAATAACCATATATATATATATATATATATATATATAGAAAACATAGATGCATTGGTCATGTGTTTTGAGATGTAGTTATGTGAGGCCTGCCACATAGGCAAGTGTTACCAAACATTCAAAAATTTACCTACAGAGATGTTGTCCAAACAGATGTTGAAGGTCATCCAGCATCAGGCAAGATGCCTAGCAGCCAATCTTGAGCCCATCAGCCTCTAGGAGCGTCCAGCAGCATGGTACTATACCAGAGCTGTAATGGTGAGTTATGTACTGTGTGTCATCGACCTTCTTGACATGCATATGCATGTGTCCATGACCATGTACCCATGTTAGTCCTAGTTTAGAGGTGCCACTTATACCAGTTGAGCCAGTTT
Source organism: Gastrophryne carolinensis (assembly GCA_027917425.1). NCBI lineage: Eukaryota > Metazoa > Chordata > Amphibia > Anura > Microhylidae > Gastrophryne > Gastrophryne carolinensis. The sequence continues at coordinate 82,274,027 of CM051237.1, forward strand.
ATTAACCACTCAATCAAACTTAAGTCATAGCATGCTTGTTGCCTGACTCTGTTAAGGTAACAAGAGACAGCCTGCTCAATCCTCAAGTTGGTTGTCTCTTTTCATTGTTGCTCTAACATCTCTGGTCCATTTATAACACCGCATTGTCTACATGGTCCATTGTTTAGTCTTCCTGTAGATCGGTCCATTGGGGACCTCCTCTCAGCTGTTCTTGCCCACTTCAATCATGAACTCATTGCTGTTGTCAAGTAGGACTGTAGAATTGAGTCGTTCTTTTCTGTTAATGCTACTATGGAGGTTGTGGTTAATGCAGCCACAGGTAGTTGTGCGTAGTAGTCACACATTTCTAAATGTACCCCGTTGTACACCCCACAGCCAGATTTTTTGTACCTTCTGCTAAACAACATTGTTCATCATAGATGACTTGTGTATAGTTAACTTAGGTGCAGACATGTAGTGTATATTAATGCTGTTTCTCTTTACCCACAGCTTGCATACGAGAGCATCACAGGCTCTGGCATTTTGTTCTCCAATCAAGGGAGATGCTGCTGGAGCTGCAGCAGAAGATGCAGGGTGGGGGCCAAGACTGATTTGGCTGCTGTGTAGACTTGTTTGTTGGCCATGTTGGCCCAATAAACAAACCCAACAAGTATATATATATATATATATATATATATATATATTTAAATATTTTGAATCACACACATGTGTGTTTGTTTTTATTTTGGTATTTTAGTTTCTGTGTCCACACATGTATCAATGTTAAAGCCTAAAAACAAATTTTATGCACCGTAGATGGGAAGGAGATGACACTGGTTAGTGTGTGATAACTCAAAATTATATTGCCTCAACTCAGGCACAAGCTACTGTTATATATTATTCAGACATAAATTTACATTCACTCCTTTTAGCTCACTGTATCAGTTTGGTCTTCTTGAGGACTGTCCATGCCTTAGGAAGGGACATTAACATGTAAAATAGGTGGAGTTAGGTCAGCCAGTAGCAGTGGTGTCTTTTGCACTTGGGATGGGCCAAACAGTGCCAGGAAGAACACATTTTGCTGTTGGACATGGTGGTGTAGGACATGCAGCAAGTCTCCTATTTGGCGGCGACTGTCTTGTAAAGCAGAAAGAATTTCTTTCATCTATTCTGGCGTGGGGTTGGTGTCTTGAAAAGGGTTTTAACATTTGTGTACCCAGCTCATACAGCTGGGCATTACTGGGTCCTTCTTGATGATCATCACCAACCAACAAAAAAGACAAAACAAAACACAGGCATCTTATTTTGATTTGGGGTTGCAACCCCAACCATAAACTCAAATTATACGCCATGTATTGACTTGTGTTGGACCTATGGTGTGTCATTACTACACATGTCATTCACTGTTTAAACTGGACCTTCACCCTGAATAAGAGCATATCTTATATGTTTCCTCATCCTCTACATACATTGCCAACATTAAAAATCATCCTACCTGCATCTACTGCATTTTCTGAGCCTTTAAACACCCAAAATGGGGGCACATGGAGTCCCAGGCTGCCTGCAAACAGGAAGTGTCACCTGACTGTGCGGCTCTGCATTTTGCATAGAATGGCATACCAAAGAAGATATAAAAGATTGGGTCAAAATAGATATTTAAATAACAGGCTATTCCCTAATGGAAAATAATTGGAACAAGGCACTCCCTAAAAGGGAGCAAGGAGAGCTGTTCTTAACTATAAAGGTGGCTCTGGGCTTTCTTAGAGCATCTGGGAGAAAAGGTGACCTCCTTCGAATCCAGGGCCCCATTACTCTTTGGAAAAACAACCGGAATTTGCCCCCAGAAAGTTGGGAAAGAAATTACATATTATGAAAAATACATCTTTTAGAAAGGGATGCTTGGGAGACCTTTTTGACAGCTAACAAGATTGAGGGCCTAAGCATTAATTGCTGGGAATATCTCCAAATCAGGGGATATATGCTAAAATTGCGCCCAGCCCTGGGAGCATGGAGTTGGTTAACTCCAATAGAGATGTTTTGGGGCCCCAAAGGACCATCTTTTATCATGGACCTATAAATTGCTCAGAGAGAAAGTAGATAGCAGCCAACCTATAGCGGGAAGGAAAGCACGGGAAAATTTCTTGAATGAAAACATGTTTTTTCTGAACGTGGATACATGGCAAACAATATGGTGTTAGGTACACAAGGCATCAAGAAAGATAAGAATATGAGAATATGAGAATTCAACTACAGCATACCATCCCTATGTTAGGTCCATGTGAGCCCCATATTTTTCTTGGTCGAATTTGATCCTGTGTTCTCTAGGGGAACAGGCTGGGCTTGTGCTATCACACATACTGCTTTATTTCTATGCCACACAATGTACGTTGCTGACTTTGTTGTTTGGCGTATTCCAAAACTAAAGAAGGTTTAGGTCCCTGTCTGCTATCAAGATATTAAAGTCCAGATACAAACCAACTTCCTCTCACCGTATCACTCTTGGAAACAATGTAAAATGGAACATTTCAATTCATCATCCGAAAATCTCAGATTATTTGTAAATACCTTAGGCATTCTAAGTAATGCTGATTTCTTCACTTTAGTCTCTGGATTGTGGTTGAGCTGGGTAGAGAGTGTCCTAGTGTCATCAGCTGTGTACAGAGCCAGGTGCAGGACCACTGTGACTTGCCTTGCTCGCTCACGCTGAGAGGCTCTTTGGCCACTTGTTGGAGCCCTGCTACGGCGCTGCAGGAAATGGAAGAGAGGTACATGGGACTGGCACTAGATGAGTTGCTTCTACCTTATTATTGCAGTTGGATTTACAGATAAATTCATGGGGAATGCTTTTAACATACCAGTAAGGACCATCTTCTAAAATCTTTATATTAAGGATAACCTAAAATTACATCTTTTTCTATCTGGGCTTAAAAATGTAAATGTAGATGCCACTAAGGTAATGTCAAATGATGCAGATCTAAAAAAACAGGATCTGCTTTTTAAAACAGAATTCTAGGTAGTCTTCTCTTGACCTTGCTTAGAGCATTAAATAGGTGCCTAGATTGTGAGAGGCTTTAAATACATTCATACATACCAAATGGCTGCACCCAGTCATGGACTGGGGCCAAAAATCAGCCCTGGATTTTACCAGCTACTGGCCAGCCCTAGGCATCCTTGCTAAAGCCCCCTCCACCATGATGCCAGGCTATAGCATTGGGGGCTGGGGTTCCTTGGCTTGTGGGTACAGTGGGGCTGGGTACAGAGAGCTGAGAGGGAGACTAAGTTGGCAGGAATTGAATGTGGGTGTTAAAAGCAGTAGCCCAACTGGCCCCAAAACAGTGTGGCCCACTGGGCATTTTCCTGGGTCTCCCAGACCACCCCTGGCTGCACCTATTTTATTTTGCCCTGGTTAGACTTTTCCACCACATGAGGACCCGGGGAGTGGTATGGGAAGCTGCCATCAGCAACAGGTGCAGAGCTATCAGTGGGGGGGCTGCTCACTGCACATTAGGCATCATGAGAAGCCACTGGAAGCTTGATGCAGGGAATTTTTTGCTGCCAAACCAGCTGCACAATCCTCCAACAGGAGGCAAGGAGATAGTACAGCAGCAAACATTTCCTTTGCATCAAGCTGCCGGCTTTGCATGCTGCTCCTGCAGTGAGAGGCCACTCATTGCCTGGCAACTCCACAACTGTTCTAGTAAAGAAGCAAGGCTCATCAGTGGCCCCACACCCTGAACAGCAGCAGCACCCGCCACCACTCCTAAGACCTTGAGCAGACTTTGGTGAGCTGCTCAAAGTGTGGGCCAACATTAAAAAAATGTGTTTTAATAATAAATGCTTGTCTGCTGGGACTGTTGGGGGGCATCACCTGCACATACCCACAAGAATTCTCTTGTTGCTGCCTTGCCTTAAGTTAGTCTCCCCACATGGCTGCTGGCATGTAAAGGAGTCCACCAGGTCTCTCCGGCCAGGTCCGCGAGCATAGTTCAAGCAGACCAGCAGTTATTATTTACATTAATTCTACCTCCACATAGTCCCTGTTAAAGCCCAAACCAAACCAGACCAAAACCCAATGTTGTGACCCCTCTGGTTTTGAGTTGCTTAAAGTGGACCTAGCACCAGGATTTTCACTATTCTAGTGATAGGTCCTTGCCTCAGAGCATGCTGATTTGGGATGTCCCGCTGTGTGAAACCCCCAGATCAGCTGCACAACTCACCTTTCTGCTGCTCCTATGACGCAATCTCAGGCTGCTTTGTCCAACCTATCTGAATCATCTCTGCTGCAGGGATGCCGGGGAAGCGGTAGGCGAGGGCCCGGTGGAAAGGTAAGAGATTGCGGACCACTGCAGGGGATTCACAGAGTGGAGCACAGATCCAGATGCCCTGGGGGCACATTCTCGATCGGCCCTGGAGTCTTTTAAACTTGCTTGTCAAGTTGGTCTACTTTAAAGAGGAACAACTGGGATTGGGTGTTGCATCTCACCAGTGGGGGATGCCGATTTAAGTTCTCTAACTGTGTGTATCCCCAGGGCACGCCATCAAAACATACTTTTCTATTGATCCTGGGGCACATGTGTGTGTCACCAGCCAATCTGCGGCTCATTCTCCATTTGGCTTTCACTAGCCTCTCTGACATCAACGCAGCAAAGTAAAACAAAGCACAAGCCCCAGAGATGTTCTTGTTTAACATGGGTGTCCTGATCTGCAATGCCCCTATGTGTTAAATCCCCCCAGGATTGCTGGATCTCTGCACACTTCAACAGCTCATGTACAGGCTTCCAGTCAATCAAAAACGTCTTGTGGTGTATAATTATGCTGGACTGTGGATGCCAGCACCGGGCATTCAGATAGGTCTGGCACAGGAATGCGCATCAACTGCAGGGATGTGGGTAAAGCCTGTGCATGCATCGTGGGATTCACCGTGGGGTATTTCACACAAGATAAGGATGCCCCAAGGCCAAGCTGTAACCACAGGCTACATGGGTTTAGAGCCACTTTAAAGTAGGATTTTGACTCACTTTGGTTCCTGTTCCTGGGGCATTCTGATTTGGAAATTGCATGGAGAGCAAAGGTTGCAGCTACTGCATTGCATCACTTTGACAACCTGGGTGAAGTAGCATGCATGCATTCAAGGCTGACAGTTGCACAGAGAACAAGCATCTCAGACCCGCTTTGCCTCTCTGCAGCTGTCCCCGGGAGCAATGACAGCCGAACCAAGTGAGTTAATTCTTTATTGAAACCCTTCCACTGAGTGCTGGGAGCAGGGCCCTGGGTGTCTATTTGTTTTTTACTATAGTGTCTATATAATGTGGACCTTCAGTCAAAACCGATACCTTATGTCATGGGGGCATCCTAATTTGGCATCCAACTATGTATCCCTCACCACGAACCCTGCAACCAGGTACCCCATATTCACTCCTTTTGCATTCCCTTTGATCACGTCTGTTCACTTGACCACTGCCAGTCAATTGGGTGTGGCAGGTGCACAATGATGTGCATCCCCACTAGGTATACCCAACAGGCTTCTGGCAGTCAGAGCTGCAAACCAGGATGGAAAGTGAAAGAACACTGGCTTCCTATCAGAGGGATGCCCTGCAGCACAAGCTCTGTGGTGCCGGGTAAAGGTCAGGGGGGGGGGGATTACACACATCCAGGCATCTCAAACTGGGTTGTCCCCTGGGCAAGGACCACAACCTGTATTGTCAAAATATAGTGTTTAGTTCACTTTAATAGACATTTATCTTTTTCTCGCTGACTTCCATCTATGGCTGAACACATGTAGCATCCCTCTACCAATAGGGGGAATTTGGTGCTACAATTTGCAGCCATTTCCAGGTCCTCTGTGGGATGGACACTGCAAAAATGTAAGTATCTCTTATTTGCAGGGTTAACAGCAAGAGTACTTACCTTTCCCCATTCCTACTGCACATTGGCAGGCTCTTGTCCAATCAGTACCTTATTCCATGCTTATTAATGACCAGCATATGGCTCTGTTTATATACAAAGCTTGGCAATAGTGAGCAGGAGTGGGCGCATCCCCAGTTTCCCTTTAGACGCGGGCGCACTCCTGCCCACAGCCTGTCTGTATGGTGGGAGTGCATCTGAGCACAGAGATTCTGGGTATGTGGCTGGCATTGTTTACATCACTGTGGGAGTCAAGGCAGAGGTGAGTTTTTCAGAGATCCTGGTATATTTTACATGGTGGGTCATCCCAATTTGGGATGCTCCAGGGAAGGCCAGCAGCTGGCCTTGGGGTCTTTTAGATTTAGAAATTTTTAGAACTAGGGAAAAACACCTCATTGCTGCAATCCATTCCTTGAGGTGTCCCAGTGCTTCTGCAGCTGTAATTGGCTGACTCGGAAGTCATGGCAGGTCCTATCTTTTCTTCTGCTGTGAAACATTGCCTGGATGCCACAAGGCTCTGAGGGGGATTGCAGTGATAAGGTTAGTATTGTTTCCCCAATTCTCCAAACAAGCATTGCTTAGGAACAGCGATTCTTAATTCTTGCCCCAGGTGCCGGAAAGCCTAGCTCACGTCTCTGGAGAAAGTGTTACAGGCTTCCCCTCGGCGCTGTTAATGGGAACCTCCAGCTTATCAAGTGCACCTCTGCATCTTCCACAGCTACCACTGGCGGCAGGGAGAAGAGGTGTTTCAGTGCTGAAGTGCAGTTAATAAGCTGCATGTCTCTTTTGAAAATTCCAAGCAGAAGCCTGTCACACTGTCCCACATTAATATGCACAGCCCAGAGGTGCGGAGATGCGGCTCCGTTTTTTACACTGGCGAGGAAGCCAGTGAAGGAGTGTTGCTGCGCTTTGGGGGGGGGGGGGGGGGGGTCATGCCCATTCCAGGGAAAGATCGGCTGTGCCACTGGGGTTTTGTTTCACTTCTAAGAATTAGCACATTAGAATTAGCTCATATACACACCACCTTCCTTGCTGCTACTTGCACTTGCACCACCATATTCTACCACCATCAGGGGCGGAATGGCCATAGGGAGATCCAGGCGAATTTCTGGTGGGCCACAGGGCATCGGGCTTACTTAGTTGCTGCTTCTGATTTACTCAATGCAATTTCTACTTTCCTAGTTTCTTCTCAGCTCCCCTGTAACTAAGACATCCCAGCCCATGTTCTTCCCTTTCAACGCTATAGTCTTGACATCATGGTTGTAGGGGGGGGGTCATTCCTATGCCTGCTACAGTATCTGTCTCACAATTCTAAAACATCCATAGTTTCAAGAATGACCATCACCGCTCCAGCCCATGATCTATCCCCGCAATGCTACAGCCTCAGCCTTGGTTGGCAATTGTTGACTGGAAGCACACCGTGTGGGTGGAGAGAGGGGGGTAAGGATAATGCAGGCTAGTCATGGGCTGGTCAGGGACTGGAAAATCCCAGGTTGATTTTTGGATCCAGTCCGCCACTGACCACATGACACCTCCATAGGAGTTATTCTTGACATATCCGTACCCTGCAGTAAACGTTTTGGATGGAGTTCTGCCTTAGCATGTTCTTTCAAATTAACAAACCATGTTTCATTGTCAGCAGGTTTTCTTTTGGTGCACAAATGCATATTTAGCAGCAAGTTTTTAGCAGGTGCTGCTTGTTATAGTTAAGGCGAGTAAAGACTATTATGTAAATCCTAGACACATTTTCATTTTTATTTGACATGTTAATAAACATTTATGTCTAAACACATTAACTTGTTTAGAATTCTTGTATCCAATTACTCCAGTGATTATGCCCCATCACTGATCTTAATGCAGTTATGTTTTAGTAATCTCATTTACTGGTGGCAGATGATGAATCACAGGAGTTCGCTCCGAAATCTTGTTTCAGTTAGCCAAATGGATGAAATATTTGACTCCTGCCTCAAAAAAAAAAACAAAACATTGTTTCCTTATAATGAAGCAAAAATAGACATCAATACAGAGATTAAATGGGTATAATCTGTCTAATTCAAACACAATACAGCGTTTGGCACATTGAGATTTTAAAGAATAGTTTGGTGTCTTTGGGCTCGATTCAACAAAGGTAGAAATAAATTTGTGTCACTCGAAAAATCAGATCGCATGCACAAAGTTTTAACTTTTTCGAGTGATTCAAAAAAGGGGTTGAATTAAATACTTGCACTCGAAAATGCAATCGTAAAATTTTCTAATCACTCGTAAAATTTTCAAAATGCTCGTAAAAAGGCTGTTGCAAGCGAAAATTATTGGAAAATGTACTCAAATTTTTTTTCTTTTGTTTAGTATTGTTTTCTGACTGTTGCATGGTGTTGTAAGGCTTTTTAATGGGTAAATGTAAATGCATATTTTTTTTTTCAACTTTTTAAGTTACCTATGTAGCTGTATGTACATGGCTAACATTGTGGATACATGTAATAAAGAGGCAAGGTATGCTGTAGTGGAAGTACTAATTAAACAGTAATATTTGTAAGAGGCATATATGTAGTTTTTTTGGGGGGGTTGGTTGGATTGCCAGGGACCTGTATTAAAAATGTTTCCTTTAATGCAGAAATGTGGCCATTGTTTTCTATACAAAGCTTGCTCACATAGCACCACGTGTCCCTGGGTGCAGGGAGCAGCTCTTTGCTAGCTTTAACCTCATGGTACGCCATTCTTATGCTTACACTATAACGTGGACCAAAAGCCAGGATTTTGACTATTCTGGGTTTTGGTGCACCGCAATGTAAAAACCCAAAGGTCGACCAAAGGTCTTCTACCAGTTAATGGTGCCAAATATGGATTCCAAAGCTGCACGATTTAGCCTAGTAAGCTGGAAAAGCGCTTGATATGGCAGCTGATCCACTTCCAAACGTGTCCAAAAATATGGGAATGGGTAGTGTGCGCCTTCTCTGTGCCACATCATCTGCAATATGTTCGAAGTCAATGGCCTCGATTCACAAATCATTGAAAAAAATTCTTATGGTAGTAAAAAATTTAATTCATGAGAAAAAAAGCCTGAGAATTTCACTGTTACCAAATCACCAGATAGGAAGACACTGAAAGTCAATGGAACTTTTTACTACTAGTAAAAAAGGGTAAAAAGTTCAGTATTTTTTTCAGGAGTAAAAAAGTGCCATTGACTTTCATTGTCTTCCTAACTAGTGATTCACAAACAGTGGAATTCTCAGGCTTTTTTCTTATGAATTGAATTTTTTACTACCATTAGAGTTTACTACCATTGCAAAGAAAGTAGAAGGGCTCCATTGTGAGAGAGCAAAATGAGTTTTCTCCTGCTGAAAGCTGCATCAAAAAACTAGTGTGAAACACTCTAATTTATATCATGTGTGTGGCTCATCAAGTCCACCTGAATCAGTAGTAAAATTTTCGAATTGTAAAATGCAGTAGTAAATTTTTCTATCCACTAATTTAATTCGCACTTTTACAATCGCACTCGAATTTAATTCAAGTGACTCATGTTTTACAATGGTTCCAGGTAGCTGAATCACTCGTAAAAAAAATATAGCAAAATCGCAACTTTTTAAGCACAAAACACACGAAAAATCCATTTTCGACCTTTGTTGAATCGAGCCCTTTGTACTGAAGTAGGACTAAAGTGTTTGCTTTCTCTTCCGTATGTTCATAACATATTTTGTGCAGAACATGTTTTAACATCATTTGAATTGTAAGTGATGAACACAAAAATACAAGAAGAAACTCTGAGAAAATGCAATGTATCGGGGAGGCTGATTCATTAATAGCGGCAGGTAGCGACAGATGAGCGTCTGAAGTGCGGCGCTATGAGCAACCGCTAGTGTCCACCACGATCGGCTGTAAGTCGCTATTGCAGGCCTCCTCAGTCGCTATCTGCCGTTCTTGGGAATAATGCAGACATTGGTGAATGTCATGTTTCAGATCTGCTTTAGAGGCAATGTTTTTTTTTTTCACACGGCATTAAATACAGCGCCTGAGCGTTTGTTTGCTGTTGGCTACAAATCAATGTTAGAACATTCAGTAGAAAACACATTGCACCATGGTTTTAGTTTAATTTTTAATTTTTTTGTTTTTTTGGTGATATTGTCAGGAGTCCAAATCATGCATTTGATTCTTCATGGTGCCTAAAAAATAAACAAAATAGTAGTTAATTTTTTGTTGTTGTTTTTTTCTGGTATACTTCACTTTTTTGGGGGTTTGTGGCATTTAATAACATACCGATTTTTATTATATTATTTTTTTTGGAAATTTTGACTTGTTGACATTTACCATATAACTAGACGCATTTTTTTTTTTTTTTTTTTATTTTGGGTGACCTTGAAGACCAACCCTTTATTTTTGGTTTTGTTAATTTAAAGGGCCCTGTAGTCCAGTAGTTGTAGTATAGTTAAAAAATTTTTTACAGTGCCTATAAATCTAGGTCCGTAAGACACCGCGCTAAGAACAGGTTAAAGGATTATAAATGGTAATTAAGAAGCTCAACGTGTGCAGAATTCCCAATCTGTAAAAGTATATATATCACAAAAAACACAGAGCTAATGAAAAGTTCATTCAATCAGATCATGAGGCCTCTAGCCACAGCATCCCTCGGTGTATGTATCAATCTTTTGAACACGTGGGCCCACCACCACCAGGTTTATGCTCTTACCAGATGTCCCAGCTTTAATGGCGTGAATGAATCAAATATAGTTCCGTCTCCAGTAGCATCCAAATCAGATACAGGCTCCTGCCCAATAACTAGTAGCACCACTTCAGGTCTTCTTTAGAGTTCAAATCAAAGATTCTCATAGATAAGCTCCCACAGACAAGGCATGCAGCATGTAGGGAAGACACAAAATGCGAAGACTAGTGTAATATTGCTAAAAAAACATTTATTACTAAAAAGCAGTGGCAAATGCACTCACAAAAGTGTAATAAAAACTAGCATAGAATATCCAGCAAGGCCAATAACAGTGGATCTCACCGCTCGGCGCAGCAAACATCAGCCATAAAAGAATCCGCAGCTCCCGCTGCAAAAAGGTAGATAAAAGGTCCAAATCCCAACGCGTTTCACCGCTGTAGTAACGGCTTTAACCAGGGTAATAAAGTAAAAAGTCCATACCAATTTTAAATAGGAAGATGGAGGGGAAATACTTCCGGGGTCAAATTCCGGATGCAACAACTTCCTCTCATTTGATCAGCAATCAAAGCTGCAGGCAAGAGGTGGTTAAGATGTAAAAGGGCAGGCAATTGGTTAAAGCCACCCATGGGGAGGTAATAATGTAAGAGAGCAGGCGATTGGTTAAATCCACCCAAGGGGAGGGGCTGAACCTCCAGATTCCCTCCAGCAAAGCATAATAAATTCAAGCAAGTTCATGTCAGCCATGAATCAGGGATGCAGCTGCGCTGTACTAGCGCAGATGCGCCACCTGCTGGCAACTTAAGAACAGACAGGCTGAGTCTGTGTGGCAACTTAAGAACAGACAGGCTGAGTCTGTGTGGCAACTTAAGAACAGACAGGCTGAGTCTGTGTATGTAGTATAGTTAAGGTGACCTAGCTTACCAAAAAATACAAGGTAATCATGCTTTCCCGTTGCTCAAATCCAGTCTGGGTGTCCTCTGTAATTTCTGCGGCAATGTTGGGGACTTCTGGCACCAGTGCTGTTTCTTCAGGGGGTTCGATTCTGTGGCATATGCAAATATTGTGTAGGACACAGCATGCAAGGATGATTTTGGAGACCTTTTGTGGACTGTACAGCATCTCTCCTCCTGGGCGTGCCAAACAGAGAAAGCGTGCTTTCAGCAGTCCGATGGTTCTTTTCACAATGCATCTGGTTTTGCGATGTGCTGCATTGTAGCGTACTTGGGCAGAGGTCTGTGAGTTTCTGACCGGAGTCATTACCCACGTTTTCTGCCCATATCCCTTGTCCACTGTTGAATAAACACACTGAGAGATATAGCAATTAGTAATATTAAATTATATATTTTTTTTATTTAATTTCACTTACTAGGCCAGATATTCTAACTTTTAAAAATTAACATGGTTATTTATTTACCCAGTAGCCAGCCAGGTGCCATCTCATTGTTCTCAAACTTCCAGCACAGGACTGATTGCTGGAGCACGTAAGAGTCATGGCATGAGCCGGGGAAGCCAGATCTCACGGCCCGCAGCTTCATGTCATGGTCACATACTACCATGACATTCATTGAATGGAACTGTTTGCGATTTCTGTAATGCAGCTCCTGTGCACGGGGAGGGCGGAAAGGGATATGTGTACCATCCACGCACCCTAGCACATTAGGGATCCCTCCCATGCGGTAAAACGCACACTTTATTTTGGCAACCTCCTCCTCATCCTCAGGAAATGTGATATAAACAGGGATAAGATCACAAATAGCTAGGACTACCTTGTAGCCTGGCTGATCCCGCTGAGGAGGGCAGAGGTTGCCTGGAAATTCCCCCGTGTCACAATATTAAGCATGGCACATAGGCAAACTATGCCAGGAATGGATTGGGTGCGTCTGGTGGATGGATCGATTTTGCTCTTAATCTGATCATATAGGGACTGTAGTGCTGGACGATTCAGACGAAATCTGCTTCTGATCTGCTCGTCACTTAAATCCCACACAGAAAGACGGATGGCAAAGGATCAGGGTCCCCCTAAGCCTCACAGCACCCTCCTCCCTGCCCTCCTGTTCTTCCTGTACTCTCCCACAACCATAAATCCATAACCCAAACATCACCCTCACATCCATCTCACAATCACTGGCCATAGCTCAAAAAGAATGCCAAACAAAAAAGGAAAACCAACACACCACAGACACAAGCACACTCCTCACACAATCACACCAATGCAGCTCAACACAAAACCAGATGTATAGTGGTCAGAACCAGCAGACTGCTGAAAGTCTACTTTCTAAGTTAGGCACAACCAAGAGGGGATTTGCTGCACAACCCACAAAAGGCACCAAAATCAATCCGCACTTGCTGTATTTCTACACAATATTTGCATATGCCCACAAAACAAATCTCACAAAGAAACAGCACTGATGCCAGAAATCACCCAACAAGCCACAGAACGCAAGGCAAAACAACAAAATGTTGTAAAATAAGCTACTTATACTTAACTTTTGGAAGTGACTGGTCCTCTTTTCCGCCTTTTGCGTAGGTTAGCTGTTCACGCTAAAGTATATTAGCGTACTTGAGCATATACTAGCGGACTTTAGCGTATCTGGTTGATCAGTCAGTTTTGGGCCAATGAAACTTATGCTGCTCTTAATTCAAATAGCCGTTTTTTTAACCACATTTGCCATGTGTTTAAAAGACATGAGGACATTGTTTTCTTATGTTGTTCTGCCTTGTTAATTAGCTATTAAATTGTTTAATTGGCTTCCACGCATGGTTGCCAGAAACCTCAGTCATTGCAGTGAAGATGTCGCTACAAACACCTGGCCAGTATGTGTGAAGCAATTAAGTGGACCTGTTTGTGATTGGTTCTTAGAGCACATAAAATGTGCCACACACAAACAGCAGTTGTTGCCATTCTGTAGTCTGCATGCGTGCTTGTGTGTGTTGTTTAGTGTTGTGTGCAGCTACAGGATGGAGCCAAATTCTGGGCATCTGCCAGCCACAGCTGGACCTAGTGCAAGTGTGTTGGGTGCTGGCCGGAGACCTTCCTTAAGGAAAAGGGCACAGCTGGAAGGTGAAGCACCACCCAAGGCCAAGCGTCCATTTGCCAAGAGGGAGCCAGAATTTAATTTGGCGGATAACAATACTCTTGTGCGTCTGACACTGGCTAAATGGGAGTAATTATTTGGCTCCCAAAGTCAGTGTTTAGGCAAACAAAAAAGGAGCAAATTGTGGGATGCCATTGGTGAGCAGCTTACTAGCACTGCTCAATGCCCACGTAGTGGCACATCCTGCAAGAAACGCTTCTACACTTTGAAAAGGGCCCTTATGCAAAAGATGAAGTATGATCATCTTGTAGACAGTGGGACCAAGCAGGGTCCAAGTAAATACAGGCCATATGAGGAGATGCTGAAGTGCAAGATTCCTCTCAGTCGGCTGCAGGGTGTGGATGCTGGGGATGACACCACAGGTTGGGCTGAAGGTACATTGTTTTCACATTGCTAAATCTTGTTGGTTTAATGTATCATCTAATTTGAAAACCTATTATTTTCTATACTAACAGTAGGACATGTAAAGTAGCAGATTATACCTCGGTAATCTTTGACTTTCCTGTCTCTTGCTTTATGCATAGATGCACATGATGACTCCCATGAATCAGCTGAGGAGGTCACCCTAAATCCTGCCCTTCACCCACCCTCAAGCATAACCCAGTCTGACATTGAAGGTATGTTTTTTGGTGTTTTTGTTTTAAATGTTATTTTTTGTAGACACATTAACAATGCATAAATCCTTACTTTGCTTTATCATAGTTGCCCTCACATTTTTCAATAGTGGAGCGACCTATATCTAGGTCCTCCAACTGTGTGACCCACATATATGTATGGGAAATGTCGATTGGTACAAGGTCAAGCGTTCTAAACACACTGCTGAATCTGGGTTCAGGCACTCCCCAGAGATTCTAAATACGCTTTTGACCAAGACCACACCATTTAATATTCAAAATTGATTTATTAATATATCATTCTTTAAAATACATATGTTTACAAATTCATACTCTCTGAGCTCTCAATTAATTATTTACATGATATTAGTTATTTGCATGATATTCAAAACACATTGGTACATTTATAATGCATAGATCACGTTTTTCAAGTGTATATACAATACATTTCTCCCTGCTGTCTTGGTAATCAGTTGGATTCATAATCCCTTCCTGATTGGGCAAACATGTTTCGCCTCCTATATTGGCTTCCTCCGTGCCCTTATTTAAGAGAAACGGGATTATCATTATGTGAGAGCATTCATATTATCAAATATCATCTTGTTTTTGCGATATCATAACAGTATCTTTCTTTATACTTATGTACCTAATTAAGGAAATTGGGATGCTCTTTATGGTTTCCTCATCCTTTTACATCATGTAGAGGCAAATCGAATTAGAGAGAGATTATCTGCGAGAGGCTATAAACAAGGAACTTTGAAACAGGCGTTTAGAAGAGCAAAAGGGCTGGACTGACAAACTCTCCTCTATAAACCCAAAAAAGACAAGAGCCAGCAAGGCCCTGCATTAATAATGACGTACAATGACTCACACCAACAAATACGGCAAGTGTTAAAGAAACACTGGCCGATTCTCCTAAATGACAACCACCTAAGGACTTTCCTACCAAGGGAACCTAGGATAATATTTAGAAGACCAAAAAATATACGTGATCATCTAGTCCATAGCCATTTTAATACTAACAGAAAGGAATC
The DNA here is from genome assembly GCA_027917425.1 of Gastrophryne carolinensis. Lineage (NCBI taxonomy): Eukaryota > Metazoa > Chordata > Amphibia > Anura > Microhylidae > Gastrophryne > Gastrophryne carolinensis. The sequence goes on from CM051237.1 coordinate 82,289,307, forward strand.
TTGTTGTAAACAGAAGGGGACATACAATTGCGGGGGTGTAATATGTGCCGGTATATTAGAACAGGTAATACAGTAACTGTACCAAACAAGGGGAAACATATAACAAAACACTTTATAAACTGCTCAACCACCAATGTTATTTACATCTTAACATGTGGATGTGGATGCTACTACATTGGCAAGACAAATCGCCAATTTAGAAGACGTATCTACGAACACGTCTACAGCATAAGAACGGGGAACCAAAAAACCCCAGTGGGCCCCCACTTTTGCACACATCATAACAAAGACCCTAGCTCACTTAAATTTCAGGGTCTAGATAGAGTGCATGACTCACAAAGAGGTGGAAATATTGCTAAGATAACTTTACAGGTGGAGGCGAGGTGGATCTACAGACTCGGGGCCTCCTGGTATCCGGGATTAAATGATACATTGAGTTATGCCCCGTTTCTGTAGATCCACCCAATCTCAAAAGCGAGACCTATTAAATTAGGGTCATTTGAAGTATTAAGTAGGAAATTGGAAAGAGGGAATATCTGTCCTAGGGTGCATGTAAATTTTATGCACAAGGAACAAAATACATGTAAACCTAGTGTATGTGAACTTTAAGTATAAAGAAAAAAACATATGTAAACCCAGAGAAACCTGGACTTTCACCTATAAAAGAACATGGCGACCTCAGCAGGGGGGAATGCCAGATGTGAGCTAAATCTAAGTAATAGGAGCTTTATAGATACTGGCCATGGTGATAAAAAATAGGGGAATGTCAGACGTGAGTTCAGTTTAGGTAATAGGAGCTTTATAGATATAGGCCACGGCAAAAAAGAGGAAATTATCTGACTGTGGCATATAATATCACAATATATCCTCTCTATAACCTGTTTATTTAAAGTAGTGCAATTGCTGACGTCTAAATTTATTCATATAATATATATATGGAAGGCAATGTAAAGTTTCTGCCCTCTCCTGCTTTTTTCTAACACCAAACAGACAGATAAATAAGCAAGGGCTCCAAAAAAATGGAGGCGCTTATGCAGACACTCAGTCTGCACCGCACATACAGGCTGAAGAGGGGAGGGGCCGATGTGCGAGGACTAGGCGGTGGGTGACGTCCAGGGGGGCGTTGCGACTGGTGGTGTGCTGTGCGCTCCGGGGCCTGGGGCGCACGCGTCACTTTCGGCGGAACCCGGCGTGATGCGCCCCCCCGGGTCCCGGAGTGCGCAGCATAAAAGCGCCTCCTGGAGAGACGCCAGTGCGCCCCTAGACAGACGAGCAGTGGAGATCCTGGAGGCCCGAGAGGGCCCCTGCACCACAGAGGATAAAAGGCATATACCTGGCGTACAGACGGCTTACCCACATGACAACGCATATTTAAAGGTACAGTGCGGTCTTTATTTACAAGGGTTAGCCGTCATTACCCTGTTGAGAGTGAGTGATAGAGCACAAGGCCAATTATGACATTTGAACCCTTTCTCTAAACATAGAACTGGGGAGCAGCCAGAAAGGAAAAACAGCACCCACAACTCTGCGGGGTCCATTAGGAACAAGCAGGTATTTCCATCATATATATATAAATTAATTTGAAAAAACGTAAGCGCTGATATATACAGGCCAACTTGCATAGGACAATTCTGAGGGTAATTAAATATCTTTATCCTTAAAGGACCGGAAAGCTCCAGATCTGCAATATAAGGGTGCATGAACCAGATTCCTCTGAGGTACAAGGAATTACAATATGTTATGTAGATTGAACAAGTACATGATGTAAAAGGATGGGGAAACCATAAAGAGCATCCCAATTTCCTTAATTAGGTACATAAGTATAAAGAAAGATACTGTTATGATATCGCAAAAACAAGATGATATTTGATAATATGAATGCTCTCACATAATGATAATCCCGTTTCTCTTAAATAAGGGCACGGAGGAAGCCAATATAGGAGGCGAAACATGTCTGCCCAATCAGGAAGGGATTATGAATCCAACTGATTACCAAGACAGCAGGGAGAAATGTATTGTATATACACTTGAAAAACGTGATCTATGCATTATAAATGTACCAATGTGTTATGAATATCATGTAAATAACTAATATCATGTAAATAATTAATTGAGAGCTCAGAGAGTATGAATTTGCAAACATATGTATTTTAAAGAATGATATATTAATAAATCAATTTTGAATATTAAATGGTGTGGTCTTGGTCAAAAGCGTATTTAGAATCTCTGGGGAGTGCCTGAACCCACATTCAGCAGTGTGCCCTCACATTTGCACCAGCATCTCCTCATGAGGCTACCTACTCTTTGGTTGCCGGTAAGTGCATGTGCCAACCTTGCTTTTTGGTATTTCATATAAGTGCATGGCTTTCATTCATGTTATTTCATTGTAGGCCAAGTCCCTGCTTCATCTTTGGACCCCACTTCCTGTGTTGCAGGTCGACAGGACCCTGTTGGTGTGTATTTCAAAGCACACTGTATCCTTTCTGCTTTTTGAGTTATAATGTGTATATTTTGTTAATATAAACTTTTAATTGAGTTTTATTCTGACTACAAGATGGATCTTTAAAGTGGATTGGGCATCAACCGGATCATAAATGCTAATGTTTTAATGAGGTCCATGCATTTTGTATATATTTTGAAATTGAAATACAAACATTAACTATACTATTGTTATTAATCTTGATATCCATTGTGTATTTTAGTTGACCCGAATACAGGAGGTGCACGCCCAGAAAGGGCCCTTCACCGTGCGGATGCTAGAGATGAGGGTAATTTTGTTTTATTTTTTTTTCTCGAGTAAGGATGTTGGATAACCTGATTTTTTTTTTTAGTATTCAAACTTGTTCTGAAACATGTGTTTTTAGGGCAAAGCTCGAGCGAGGGCCTAAGTCTGGACATCTGTGAGGTGGCGGGTATGTGTAATTTTAACAATGTGTGTATGTTATTGTTTGGCCCAATGATTTCCTCATCTTGGTGTTACATACATCTTCTGAATATGTTTTAAAGTACAATAATTTTTGTCTGGCCCAATCTGGCACTTTGGAGAGGTATGGGCTCCATAGTATAAACCAATAATTGGCCCACATTCTCAACTGACTACTTACACGAATTTCCTGTTTAGCATATGGCAGCTTGTCCCATCTCTCAGATGTTGATTTGCCCCTTTCTGGCAGCCAGACTCCGGAACTATTTTTGGAGGAGCACACTGAGGTAACATGGCTGATTTGTTGTATCAGTAACCACAATTACATGTTTGGGGGTCAAACAGGTTCCACCATGTAACATGCAACATATTTGTTTGTTAGCAGGAGTCCTTTCCGGAAACCCAGGCTGTGCCCTCCGCCACGTGCCATGTGCCCAGGCTACAGAGGATGAACCAACAGTACATGATAATGGAATAGATGTTCTTTTTTTGGCGGGGTTTACCTTCATTGTTCAAGCTTGACTCCAATATTGTGTTTGTTGCTTTAGGCTGATCATCCAACAACTGGGCAAAGTGCACCCACAAGTGTGGAATTTTATCAGCTAGGGGCACAGATGCTGGAGGCCTACAGTCACCAACAGCCGCGTGCTGAAACTGATGAGCGCATTGCGGCGTTGGAAAATCAGTCGCTGGTGGACCAACAACAAATTCGGGACCTGCGCCAACAACTGCATGAAGTGTGCAATGATATTCTGCATGCCATACAACAAATGAACAATGACATCCAACAATCTGTACAGCGGCAGGACCAAACTTTGTTGTTGTTACATCAGCTAATACAGCAGCAGTCTATTTTTTTTACTGCACTGTTGTCCCCCAACAGCGCCCCTAGCAATGAGTCCCAACCTCCCAGGCCACCCAGAGAATAATTTGGGCACTTGTTCTTAATTTCAAATGCATGGATTTGTATTGACTTTTGTGTGTTTAATAAATTTAGTAACAAACGCTACAATTTGTGTTGTTTGCACAAATACATACCTAATAACACAGTCAGGGCTAACTCTCTAGATCTAGATATGTTAATGTAGGCATAAATGTAAGACACACATTGTTTGGCATACATTACTATGCTTCACACATCAAATGCCGACCAATGTGTTATTTAAAAAAAAAATGGGTTGCTATTCACTTAAACTATGCTTTAAAAGGCACAACACACTGAAAGTAGAAACATATACAAAATTTATTAATGTTAAAAGAGGCCAACATGGCCAACAGTACTCCGCACAGCGGCACAAACCATACTCCCCACCCTACCGCTGTTTCTTCTTGCCCAGCAGCATAAGTCGCGTTCGGCGGACGTACTGCCACAGTCTGCGATGCTCATTTACGCAAGCTGTATGGAGAAAAATAAAAAAAATGTAAAAATTGAAGGGGAAACAAACATCCACAGATGAGTTGATATTATCTAGTTTGGTCTCATTATGTGACGAACACATTAACATTTGTGCAAACTGGGCCCTTATGTGGTCCCATTATATGAGTACTAGTGCCTGCCTTAGATGTGCATTTATCCTCAAAACCCTACATATTGAAGTAACCGTTTGCACTAAATGAAGGGATAAGTCAAATTGGGGCCATTGATTGGGTTTTTTTTTCTCTAAACATAAGGTCCTAACTAATACAGAATCTAACACTTCTGGTATTCTTATTATAGTTCACAACCTTATTTGGAATTGAGTTTTATTTGCCCTAAAAAAAGAAAAAAAACAACAAGGCAACAATCTAGCATGCAGACATGCATTTCTGATTGTGGGTCAACCAAATGTCAGCTAGATGTGTGCTAATTAAACACATAGGGACATTTGGAATTATTATATATTTTAGGTTAACACATAGGTGGCCAAAGTATGTTGGGATCTGAAGTTAGTGTACTCACCATCGCAGCTGTGGCTGGGGCCCATGCTGCTGGACGTCCCTGGAGCTGGGGTGGGAAGTATGGTTACAGGGTCCGTCTGTGTGGAAACATCTGTAATGATAACAAAAAACAAAAACCAAATTAGGTTGCCACTTGCAAAATTAGTTTTTACATCCATCTGTTGAGTGAGTCTGTAAAATCATGCTAGCGTGTTTACACACATGTTTGTAATACATTAGCATATTTACTGGTCCGTGAGGTAATGTGAATAATTTATGTATTCAACATGGACACATCTATATAATGTCCCACTAACATTTACAGTGCAATGCTAATGCAGTAATTTAAGTTGAGGGGAGAATATTAAGAGTAGAGTGTGCAACATGTGTTATCAGGAACAACTTAAAAACATTTGCTAGCCACCATCATGGTGTACGCAGTAACTTTGGGTTTGTTTTCAGTTGTATTGGACTGGAGTGGGGTTCCTGAGGTTAATTTAAATTACACTACAATCTTTTACTATGTAGCAGTAAACATGTGTATGTATTTGGGAATGTCATTACATATGGCATGTGAGGGATAACAACAAACACTTACCACGACTATGCCCGCGGGCAAGGGCTGGTGCATAGCTGCTGGAGGTGGTGGCTCTATGATGCCCTAAAAACCAGATAACAAGAGCACAGGATTAGTGCTAAGTCACCAGGACCACCTGTAACAGACAAACAAGAATTAGAAATGCACTCTCCAGGGGATGAACTGCCGCTGGTATCCCAGGGAGGACTGTGAGGAGGAGGCGTGGAGCCTTGACTCCTCACAATCGGCCCAGAAGATCCCAAACCACATGGGCCACCCTCCTCCCTCTCACTCCCAGATCCTTGAGGGAATGTGGGTGAATCCAACTCCACCTCCCCACTTAGACTCCCCACTTGAGAGTGGCCCACAGGGTTTGTAGACTCAACTGAGTCCGATTGTGAGGAGCTAAGGCTCCAGACTGGCCTCCCCCAGCAGCACACTCCTCTGGGGCGTCATCCCCTTCCTCCCCTGGGTCCTCAAGGTAGGACTGGTGAGAGGGCCCCTCCCCCGCAGATTCATCTGACCCCACCACTCTTCTGCGGGGGAGGAAACCCTTCCCACGTTTGCCCAGGGGAGGACGCTTATCTGTGTAAAAGGGGGGAAAAAGGACAGCTTTAAAAAAAAAAATAAAATGATCTACTTGATAATACTACATTAGTGGAATGATTTACATGTTGTGAGCTGACACTTACCTCAAGCATAGGCATCATAGAGCCTATACACACCCTCTGGGTCCCGGCGCTTGAAGTCCGACCATTTCTGGATAATAGATCGGACTGTCAGCTGGGTCTGGAAGCGCCGGGACACAGTCGCCTTCACCTCCAATGCTATGCACCTCTTTGCACCACGGGCATAGTCGTATTCACGAATCAAAAAATCCTATAAAAAAACACATTTTTAAAACAAACATCAATACATATATATATATAGACTAATAACCAGAAATAACAAGCTATATGGTTGCACAACATAAATGGAACATATACTTACTTTGACCACCTGGCCGTTCACCCGCGTATCCACCCGTTTTCTTTTTAATTTACCACATGTATGATCAGCACAGCGCCGCTGCCTGCTACACACATAGCGACTCGGCATAGCGACTGGGCCTCGCCGCAACACCACAAATTCAACAAAGAAACTACTAGCATAGAGCGTGGGCGCTGTTTTTAGCTGACTGCGGCATAGAGCGCCTGTAACGGTTTAAAATAAATGATTATTTGGGGGATTTGACACCTTCGAAAACGCTAACAATAACTGAAATGACATTGGGAGAGGGCTGTGATTTGGACATCCAGAATTAATGTTTAATATATGTACAAATAAAAAAAAAGAAAAAATACAAAAGCTAAAAAAAAATAAGATGTGTCTGCCATAGAAATGTATGGGAGAGCACCAGGTAGCGAGAGGCAATACCTGGCGTTGTGCAAGGCACAACACTGGCGCTGTTCGCTGAAGATGAGAAATTGATGAATCATCCACTGCATGTCGTTATTCCAGTCGCTAAACAGATTCTGGTTGATAAATGTGCAATTGTGTGCCGTGTCCGGCGTTGACCAGGCGTTGACCAGTCGCTATTTGGCGCTAACTCCCACTAACCAGGCGCTGCATGACATTATCCCTTGTTAAATAAGGCCCTTAGTCTGATAAACACAACAATGACAACAGGTAATAGCGATTCAATACAGAATAGACCGAAAAAAAATGAAAAGACAGAGAACAGTATATGAAGCTAATTATTTTATATTATTAAATATTAACATAGTATGTAAGGCTGAAAAAAACTTTAGTCCACTTAGTTTAGCCACCTTAACGTGGACCAAAACCCAAACAAAGCTCTAAAAGTATTTAGTCTAGGTTAAAGCAGACCAAAACCCAAACTAAATTCTAAAAGTCCCCCCTGCGCGGTCTAATTAGCGGACCTTCGTGGGGGACCACCGCCGGGATGGGTAGAGAACCATATACAGATGCGGGCTGATGATAGATTTCTGTTGTATAAGTATACAGCTGACACGCCAAAGATTTGCATGTATATGCCCTGTTCACCTGTTTATGCTAGATGGCTTTGTAAACTTGCAAATGTTGTACTTTCCAATTGTCTCTTTATTAAAAATGAAAATAAAGAATTAAAAAAAAAATGAATTCTAAAAGTCTTTAGTCTAGGTTAAAGCAGACCAAAGCCCTGTTTTGTTTTTTATTACTCTACTTGGTTTTGGTCCACATAACAGGAACTTGCTGATTTGGAATTCTCCTGGGTGTGGCACCTGGCAATTTTGAATGCATGCCAGGTACTTACCTCCAGCTGTGCATCAGCTATTCAGATAGGCATGGCATAAGATAGCATGCCTCAGCCAGAAGAGTGGACGGATGCAGTTGCACATGAGCTCTGCGATCTCCGGAAAGGTATGTTTTAACCTGATCCAGTTCAGGATGGCCTTGAGCCTTTTAGAGTTCAGGCACATTGTGAAACCCCATTTTCCCTATATAGTCAATTTGATCCTCAATCTCACAGAACTGCACAGTTCTCTGGTGGCATCCACGTTCTGTATTTGTGCCCAACATACTTGAATGCTTGCAAGCTGAGCCGCCCAGGCTGGAAGGAGTGGAGGATGCTGTGGGGAACTGTGGAGAGCGACAGCTTAGCCACAGCTGTGTGACTGAGAATCCAGTTTAATGGAGAGTTCATGGGGAACGATAGGGTTTAAAGATGCCAGGGATGCCTCCACAGCTGCACATGTTCTATATGATCATAAATATTTAAGGTGAGCAGCTGGCAGATCCCCAAAATATGATTGGAAAATGACTCCCCCAAATATTAAGGATGTGAGCAGTTCCTCTTCCTCAGCATCTGTAAGTAAATATTTTACAAAATTCCTCAGCCCTTATTTTCCTATTATTAGGCAGAGTACCAGATGATCTCTCCAAATCCCCCAAAACAATAGGAACAGTAGCACTGAGAGGGGTTGTTTCAGAATGTGAGCAGGTAAAAAGGTGGCAGGTAACAGGTAGCAAGTAGAAAACAGTGCTGACCAGGGGCAGCTAATGGGTCAGGGTGCTTTTAATTTATTATGCTTCCTATCATCTGTACCTTGGCACATGGGTAAAGGTGATGCATGCTACGCTGGGTTAATTAGTAGTGTAGAGTGTAGAGGCCGTTTGCAGGCAGAGCCTCTGCAAATTGAAAGATGACTGAGCTGTGGAAATTAGTACAGATTCCTAGGCTTATCCAGCAGTACCAGCAAGCCTAGGTCGTTCGTTGTGAATTGTTGAACTACCAGGCTCATCATGTGGGCAAGGTATGATACATGTGTTAGGTGTCTAAAACGAAAGGCCTGCAGTAGGTTCAGACAACTATATGTCAGCCTTAGTTTTTAACAACTCATGATCTGTATGGCTGCACTCATTCAATCATATGCAGATATAAAGCTAAGTCCCACTGCACCCCCTTAAAGATCTTTCTTTGATAAAAGCAGGAGATGCTACTTGCATGTCATAAACAATAAATAAGGTGGAGTAAAGCAGCTACAGTGGTGGGAAAGGAATCAGGGTCAAGGCAACTGCTTTATCTTCTGGCCTAAGAAATTGGGTGGTGGAACTTGGTTGCCTTGTAATGCGCTGAAATGGAGTTTGCATGCGCTGATGATGTTGTCGAAATGCAAGGTATTAAAGAACATCTAGACAGTAAGTGTGAACATTCCAGCTGGTGGCCCTTTACTAGGCCTTCTTTGCTTGCTGCTGTGCTGTTCTGTGCCTTAACACCATATTGGGTCACATAACTCATCTACCATATTCTCCTTACTCAAGTACCCAGCAAGCCCCAGCGCAATCCTTTTTTGTTCCTTGTTCATGGCCAGTGGAGGTCTGACTTAACGCAATGACTCACCCTGTTTATCTTCCCTTGGGCTTGTTCTTCAGGGTAATTTCCTAGCACTCTCCCTTGATTGCTCTGAATACCCTTTCAAGGTCACAACAGGGAATGCACAAACAGTAATTAAATCTGATCCATGTCAAGTGCTTCAAAGAGTTATTCGTTGTTATCATTGGGATATTGGGGTTTTAACTTTAGTACTATTCATTCCCAGGGCCAGAAGTGCTCATCAGTTGCTTCCAGATGGTGTCAGCACCGCTCGTGCTTTGGTTTTAAAGAGGACCAATTGTTCACATGGTCTTTTAGACTCCTGGGCTGGCACATCAAGCAAACTTGGTGTGGTGTGGCATTATTCAGAAGCTACATCAGTGAAAGCCCCATAAAAGAACTGCTGAAAGCGGGCCCTATGGATCAGGGTCATCCAATGACTTGGTCTCACATTATACCCTGGAAGATTGTGGTAGTTGCTTAGTTGTTAAAGGGTTTTCCATAATTTATTGCTTATTAGGAGGACTTCCAGCTGCCTGTCAGACTGCACAAATATTCTAAGAATAGCGTGTAGCCAAGAATAATTTTTTTTAAAGGCCAAATCAAGGAAAACCTCTTCCTTCACAGAAGGTCTATGGATAACATCAACATTGAAAGATAACTCAGGATATGGGGTCCTTGTGCCAGTTACTTCCGTCTGGTCCTAGTTATACCAATAACTTTTCTGTTGATGTTAAGTCACTGCAGACTTGATTACTCAAGCACAAATAAAAAGTTAACCATTTCAGTTGGTTAGTATTACAAGATGCCCAGGAAATAATCTCCAAGTAAGGGGCAGAAGTCAAAATTGGGTAAACAATTGACAAACTAGTCTATCAAAAACCACAGTCTAGGCCAGATATGCTCTCCCTATGGGAAGGGCACATTCCAAATAGAGGTGGCCACAAAAAAATGAAATCTCTATATGTCATTGTATGTTTAGCATTGTTAGGCATTTAGATAGGTAAAGTATAGGGAATACGTTTACGATCTGGGACTGAGGGGGAGATGGTCTATAAATAGAGGTAAGGCAATCAGCATGTGTAATAGGGTGCCATGGTGAAGGACACACAAGTGTACAAAAAACTATTCATTGGACCTTGTGGAGACAATGGGTAAAGTGAGTGTTTCAGTGTATTTTCATTAAGCTATTCAAAATGAAACATTGTAAATTCTGAACTTTTATTCATTGTGGCCTGTGACTAGTCTCATCTAGAGTTGACAGAGCTGCATCCACAGGACTAAGCAGGGTTAAGCCTGCAGGCTCCCAGGAAAGTAAACTTTGTTTTGTTTTATTTCCTGAACAGTCCCCCAGTATGAGGAAGTGAACTCTTCACATTTTAATAAATAACCCCCTATATCTCCCAATGGAAGTCAGTAAAAAGAATAATAATTTGGCCATAACTTTGACCTGCTCTATCAAAAAGTAAAAATTTGTAAAAAGTGGGATTTAAAGATCTTAGATGAATCAAGCTCGACGACTTTATTTCCTAAACTTTTTCTTTAGCCGAATTCTCCCTTTGCATGCATTATTTATATATACGCTTACAGTATATATTTCAATTTCAACAAAACATATAACCATTCAAAATAGACATACAGAGTTATAAATCAAATAAGGGAAATCAATATTCCTATTTAGCCGTTAGCCGACACTTTCCTCTGGTGGACTAGCAAATAGATGGGGCAGAAGAAGAAAAAGAGATTTTGCAAGGTGGTTGACTAGCAAGGCAAATAGCTGCCAGGGTCAGGGCATTTAATACGTTTATGCTGTGCCACCCATTACCAATCATTACTGGATGAAAATCAGAGAAACTTGCTGCAGCGGATTAAGCCTAAGTGATGGATTCATTTCTTTTTAAGATCTTGATGTTCAGGGATGATCCCTGCAAGATATTTTTGTTGTATTGTTTGTATCCTCTGGAACATGAATCTCAATTCCCTTGCTGTTTTTTTGTCCTTAAAAGACATCTGTGAAAATTATTGTATTATTATTGTAGGCAGTTTAGAATTTCACTTCTTTAATAAAAAAACAGATGCATCACAGTGTTTAAAGGGACTGTAAACCCAGCAGCAATAATAGGGCAGCAAGCAGCTCATCTGATGTCACAAGGGCCCTATCTCCATTTCCTGTGGTTCCAAATAGAAGCTGTAGCAGGGCTCCAAAGTTTGCCCTCCTCTCAGTTTCATTCCTCTAGGATAATGGAGGCAGCACTCAGAGCCCTCTCTGTGGGCACCAGTCTTCTTTCTAGTACACAAGTTGTGGGTTGCAGTTTGGGCACTTGATCCCTAAAAGGTTTTCGATCACTCCATCATGCAAAAAAGTGGTCTAACAGTTGTCTCTCTTAGGGGGTTATTTATGAAGGGATAGCGACAGGTCATGCTTCTTAGCGGCAGGTAGTGTCTGGTGAACGCTGGGCGCTGTATGAGAAGTGAATCTGGTCAGCGCCCCTAACAGCGCCATGTAGCGTCACATGTATTATTATAGGCGACTCAGCGTATAGCGCCGACGCTCTAGGTTCAAGAGCGTCACGTATTAACTTTCGCTCAGTGTCGCTCTCTCATACATTTCAATGGGCTTTCATTTGGTTGTGTTAAAATTGCGTGTTTGGCAATTATTATTTTTTTTTGTTGAAATCATTGTGTGACCTCTCCTGGCTGCAAACAAAAACTTTTATACATTTTTTTACTTTTTATATTTTTATGCTGAATTGTCATTACAGCTCTGGCACTAAAGTGTTAATGTCACAGTGTTAAAACAACATAATTCCATGTGTTTTTGCTTTGTTACAGGTGAATATGTGTTCAGAAACAGACTTTGATCACACAGCATCTGGCGCTCTATGCTATAGTGACCAGATTTAGAGCGCCGACGCTGTGTGTGTGTGTCGTTTTTTCTTAAAGTGGACCAACACCCACCGGTGATAGATTCCCGGGCCGATCACCTCCCTCCCCGCGGGACATCCGAGATCGGGATGTCCCGCGTGGTGAAACCCCCCCAAACACCCCAAACTCGCTACCTTAGTTTCGGCGGCGGCCGGCCGCCGCCGCCTCCCTCGCGCCCCTCTGGACGTGCGCGCGCCCGCGCCGGCCGTCTGTGAATGGCCGGCGCGGGCACGCGCGCATCAACAGGGACGCGCGGGAGGCGGCGGCGGAGGAGCTGCTTGTCCGCGGCTTGTCCGTCGCCGCGGACAGAGGTGAGTTCGGGGGGTTCGGGGGGGTTTCACACAGCGGGGCACCCCGGTCGGGGGTGCCCCACCGAAGTGGACCAAGACCCAGGATAGTCAAAATCCTGGGTGTTGGTCCACTTTAAGTATGGTGTGGAGCACCGAGTGGCGGACGCACTGGTCCACTACCTATCGCTCGCTGCCACGTTATACTGTTCTTAGAGCGCCCAACACACATCACATTCATCAATGCCGGCCAGGTTACTACCACAACTGCAACGCTCGGTTACAGCCCCCGATACCCGCTGACAGCGTCTACTGGCAGTTGTTCTAAGCGCCACTATACAGACGCTCACATGCCGATACGTGGCGCTAGTAGTAAATCAGCCTCCATGTGCTCTCAGTTTAAGTAAGCACAGCAAGCCATAGCAAGCCACAATTGTCTCTGACCTCATCTTTCTAGCACACACATTTTGTTTTTTTGCATCTCCCTCCGGCATCAGAACCATCAGGTTGGCATTTAAATAAAGTTTTGGGTTGCAGTTTGGGCACTCAATCACTAAAAGGTTTGCCATCACTCCACCATGCAAATGTGGAATTAGGACTGACAGGTTTTGTATGTACCATTCTTTTATAGGGAATATGTGCTCCACTCTAATGGCCTGAACTCTGATCCAGAAAATATTGAAAGATCAAATGATTTTTCTGATGTCCAAATTGCCTTTACCCATCATGCAATGCTTTGGACTAATATTGCGGTGGTTAATGCTGCTAATCCCCATTCGCTGGCCTGTGGGATAGGCTTTGTAATGGAGCAGATCCCCCACTGTAAAAGTGGAATGGTAAGCTGGTGGGGTATTTTTCAGCATATTTACATGTTTTTTAAATTAGACAATTTCACTATAGAACTCATTTGTAACCAGGCAAAAGGCCAACAGCCTTGCACAGTTAAAAGAAAAAAGACTCCCCAAAACTCACTTGCCCTGTCTGCTTGCATGATACCGATATTGATATTATTGTCAGCAATTACATTGGCTCCTGTATCCACTCAAAGGTGAAATACCTAGGAGGCTTCCTGTTTCAGCATCCCAGCTATGCTTCTACCTGGTTTTAACCACCATAACCCTCAGTGCACAGCGGCAGGAAACCCAGCAGCCCTTCCTCTTTGCAGGCCACAGGGAGGTCCACAAAAGCCATTGAGGGAAATCAACTACAGCAACAGTTGCAAAAAGGTAAATGAATTTTTATGTGCAGCAATCTGAATTGCCTGTTGGGATATGCCTACGAGGATGGTTTCTTTCTTGTTTAACTTAATTTATATGGATAAAGGCAGGCTGTCCATAGGGAGCACTTTGCTTTAGGGCTGGTTAGGTGTAGCCCCCAGCAGCTCTCCTCACCTAGAGCTTGTGCTCGAATTCCCCCACTGCCCATTCTTAGCCTCTCCAAAGCCACCCCACCCAGCCAATACATATGAGCCCATGTTCTGTACTTGCAATACTGTAGCCTGAACATCATGGCTGGCTGTGGGGGCAACCACTACATTATCAGCCCATAAAGTCTTTGCCAATGCTTTAGAAGTGACAATCTCTGCCCATGATTTGTCACTGTTATGCTATTGCCTTAGCTGAGTATGTGGGAAGCATACAGGGGGTGTGGCACAGCAGCTCATGGGCTGGCTGGGATGGATAAAATGCAGGGCTGACACCCCCCCCCCCCCAAATACAGATATACTATGACCAGGATGAATGGGAACATATACAGCCAATAACACATTATTTTGTTGTTTTAGGGAGGGGGTAAAAATACATACTGCTTCTTGGATAAAATAACAACATCCCATTTTCCCCTGAAGCAACTAGATTCTAAATCTTCAATACTAATAACTATTATGTCTTGAAGTACACATATACCGTACAGTTTTCCGAAGGCCACCCAATGATTAAATCTTTTTGTTCCATTATAATAACACCATTAACCAACCTATTATCTGCAACATTTACTCCCTACATAACTACAGCAAATGCCTTCCTATATACAGTATTTTTATTTTATAGCAGTATATAGACTGGTATTCACCCCACCTTGCAGAATGCTCAGATCCCTGAGAAGTCAGATAGATTTGGCATTATTTGGCATCACCAACCAACAAGTACCAACAATGATAACTTTTTTAGTTTAATAACTTTACAGATATTTATGGCACTTTTGCTTTAACAGAATCCATTTTATTACATAATAACTGAAACAGGTTTAATGAGCCGAGTAATAACATGCTTTTCAGCTTTACAGCAATCCAACAAAGGTGGTGAAAAATAAGTAACCAGGGGGAAGAGAGGTCGCATCTATAATTGCCTGACATCCATGTCAGACATCATCTGTAGGTAGGATAAGATAGAATGACACTTTGCAGAGAGAGGGGAACAAACAGAATCTAGTATTTACATGTCTGGATAGAAGGCAATAAATATATCTGAGAGCACTAGAGAGTTTTTTTCTTTGGAGGAAATAGCTGATTAGCTTGAAGTACACATTGATTCCTAGCAACCTTGAAATACAGAAGCTTGGAAACAACATCTATTTTAGATCTAATACTGTTAATTAGTAAATTAGTAAATAATTGAAAATCTGCTTCTCTGAGGACACTAATGTAATCTATTTTAAAACATCAGAAACCAACATGTACCACCATTAAAAAACTAGAAATGAGACTTATTCTTTTATACATTGTTATTGCTTGTCATGGTATTAGGATTACACTGTACAATTGTACATATTTATCTGATAAGAAAGTGAGCAATTCAACTAGACTGTGAGACTCTTTATAACTAGGGTTGCGTGAGCCAGAGGGGCAATGTTTGAGTTCGTACCAAACTTTGCGAGCTTGGGTCCCCCAACCCGAGTATGGACTTTAGAGAAAAGTCCATGCTTAGGTTCGACTCTTCGCCGAAACCCGGAAACCACTAAGCTGGTTAGCTGGCTGTTGAGCATCAAATACCAGCTTGTCACAAATCAAAACTACAGCCATGCACATGTTAGACATGGCTGTGATTGGCCGGATGGGACACATGACCCTACCCTATAAAAAACGGTCTTGTCAATGTCATTCCAGTGCTGTAAGAGGTGCTGCTGATGTGTCAGGGACAGATAGGCGGCAAAAAGGGGCACTTATCATTGATATAACACATAGGAGGGGAGAGGAGGCTGGCTTCATCTCAAACTGTCCTTTTCAGAACAAGTAGCTAGGAAGAGTGGACAAAGTCAGTGAGGGACAAATAGAGAGAGGGACATTGCCTGTTCTCATTGCACATTTTGTGTATTTAATACAGCTCATCTGTGGGCAAACATGCTATTAGACCCGTTTTGACTTTGATAAACTATTTAATTGTGGGCACACCTGGCATTATACTCTTTTGAGCTTTGATAAACAAATTGTGGGTACACCTGGCATTAGACCCTTTCGGTCTTTGATAAACCAGTTACTTGGCACAGGTTAAGTTACACCATTTTGTGGATGTGGACATCTGTTGTAGTTTTTGTATTTGTAGCCCTGTATAAATCCCCCTTAGATATTATTTGAATAAAGATTTTATGTTACTGTTAACATAGATTTGCTAATAATGAGTATGTCTATAGTACAGCCTAATCCATGTGTCACTGTTTGTGATCCCGCTTTGCTTTTTTCCCATCTGTCCTCCCTTGGTGTCACCCTGTGTCCCACAACAACCGCATTAATCCTAGTAATGTCTAGATTATTGTTAATCTGATGTAGTAGAGTTTCCTAATGGAGATTAAAAAGCAAATGTTAGAGCGGACACCTTTGCCTGGTGCCGTTATGAATGATTGCTTTTGCGGTTTTGCGGTTTTAGTGCCGTTAATGTCTTTGTTCATGTTCCGATTAAAATACAGTGCTATTGCCTTAATTACATATAGGTCCACAAGATCATGAGATCAGTTAGGGAAGGATTCTTGTTGTCAGGACTTTTGCATAGATCTTTATATCATGGTTAATTAGTGTGATTGAGCGATAATTTGTGCATTATGCCTTATCTTTACCTGCTTGGGTATGCGTATGATTGTTGCAGCTTTATACGGTGAATGGTGAACTACCATTTTCGAAAGTTGGCCAACCCCCCATTCTCCAACCCTTTTTCCCAATCCCGGCCTATTTCTTAAAATGAAGAAATGAAATTTGAAATTTGAAAAGAAAGAGTCTCATCATTCTCACGTGTTACAAATATCGATGGCACATGCATTCCTGGAAAAGGAGCAACTAAGCAGCCAGGACTATAGGAATATGTCAATGGTCATAACAAATGTAAGCGATCAAAGTGACCAGATACAACTGAATACAAATGAAATGTCAGATGTAAAGATGTAAAATGTCGGAAGTAAAGAAATTGTAAGCTCGTAAGGAAGTTGCTTAGCTGCTTAATACAGCAGAAGGAAAAACTGGAGCAGAAGATAAAATCAATATGGTGTGTAATACGGTGTGAGTGATTCTGTCCCATTCCACACAGATCAGGTTTGTGTTGACACATGGGGCAGATGCTGAGGGCGCATTACCCGAACGGGCTCTTGTCACAGGCCCCTGTGCATACTGGCCCAGCATTGTTTGTTTAGAGGCTCCTCAAGCCTTCCCATCAATTTTACTCATTATGAGATCCAGGTGATTTAAGGTAGCCACTGAACAGTGTATGATTTGCAGTCTGTCTTTATCAGATCCGCAGCTTGTCCTGAGTAGACGTAACAATCTGAATACAATCTGTATACAGATAAGCAGCTGTTCAGTAATAGTGGCTTATATCCATTTTACTGAGTCATATAGATTGTTAACCACTATTGATTTGTTCCGTCATTTAAAAACAGTAGTTTTAATGTACTGTAACGGTAGGGTTGAAAAAAAAAAATTGGAAAATTTGGAAATTTGGAAAAAAAAGAAGGAAGATCTAGATCTAGAATCCTCAAATTTAAATCCAAGTTCATAGCTGTACACACTTTTAAATTCAGTACTAAATTAATTTAAGCAACTCAGATCCTATACATTGATTGTTCAGTTCAGTTAAACAATTTGAAATTAGTGCAGTGACTAAGAAAGGTGAAGGGGTCTTGGCGACTGCTTAAGTATATAAATTCTGTGGGTACTATATCAGTTATATATCAGTTACTGTATCAGTCATGTATCAGATATCTACTTTGTACTCAATTATATAATTCTTGGAACCATTTCACAAAATAGACTCTTACATAATTACTGACTTGTGCAGCTGATCCACTTATCTCCTCCTCAGGGTTGTGTCCCCAATCGATGGTTCTTACCCCTTATTGCTCCTACATGGTTATGTCCTCCCTCTGTGTGATTCTGCTGTACTGGCAGCTGCAGCAGTTTTTGAAGTTCACCCTGTGTCTACCAGGTTCCTGCCGGAGGAGGATGCTATGCACTGCCCTTAATGTCTTGTGCTTCAGAGCAGGAGTGGCTGCCTCTTCATGTGCTACGATGGCTGCGATTCCCACTGCCCACAGCCAGCCAGGGAGGGCCAAAGGAGAGAAGTGTGTCTCAACATTGTGCCGCATTGACAGGAGATGCCAGTCTCGCTGATCGTCGGCAGCTCAGGAGAGCAGTGGGAGGGGACACCCCCACAAGCCGAGGATCAAGCGTGGCTGAGAAAGACCCTCTTGGGCTTTGATAAACCGGAACACCTTCAGTTACACCCTTTTGGGCTTTGAAAAATCAGTTACTTCGCACACCCTCAGTTATACCCTCTTGGGCTATAATAAACTAGTTACTTGTGGGCACATCTTGCATTAGACCCTGTTGGTCTTTGCTAAACTAGTTACTTGTGTGCATACCTTGCATTAGACCCTCTTGGTTTTTAATAAACCAGGTACTTGGCACACCTTACATTAGATCATTTTGATCGTTGATACATCAGTTCCTTGCCATACCTTCAGTTACACTCTCTTGGGCTTCAAATTTGGCACACTGATATTTATGTATGTGTATATGTATATATTTATTTATATATATGTTTATGTATGTGTATATTTATATATTTATGTTAATATTTATTTATATATTTATTTATACTTTCCCTAGCCCATCGCCCAGGTGCTCTTCCCCCCCCCAGTGCACAACAAAACTTTTCCGATGACATATCCACACAACTTTAGATAGCAAGATAATGTCATGTCCAGCCACATGTATCACATGGAGCAATATATAGTGGTGAATATAGCAATATATAGTGGTAAAAGGTCCACTAGGGTGGTGCAGAGACATTGTGGTTAGTTGTGATTGGCTTTCCGTGTGGATGTGGGTTCTCCAAATTTCCAAATTTCAGGGAAAATTGAATTCCGTGTTCGAATTTCCTACTGATTTGTGCTGACCAAAATTTTCCTGAAACTCACTGTCAGTTACATGACTGCCTTTCCCCCGTTCTCCTGCTGTCTGTATAACACAGTAGGAGAGAAGTGAGGGAAGCTGGTCACACTGTCTGCATCACCCAAATCCCATTAAAGTCTCTGAAATTACATTATTCTGTTAAAGGGCCCTCTAGCTTTAAATACAGATGATTTAAAGATGAGTTAAATAGTAATTATTCGTTCACAGTGAAAATACATTATTCTGTTAAAGGGGACCTCTAGCATAATTTTGTGAAGTTTACTATAAAAATTGTATTCCTCAAGTCCTCGGGGAAGACAGGGTTGTAGAAATGGTACTTCCACAGAGGAGTTTATTCCAAGCAAGAAGTAACTTTATTGAAGTTTAATTGAACAAAGGTTTAACTCATAAGGTGCTGGTCAAACAACAGTTCCCAGTGTGCCCCCTCCTTGAGGTTGGGTGCAACCCCCTGACACCGGAGCAGTTCAGTCTTCTGGGAAGCCAGCAAGGAGTAGATCACCCCACTGTAATGTCTTTACCACTAGGGCTTTCCCTCTCTGCTTCTGTCACCTGTCCAGACAATAGGCCCCAGAGTCCCCCACACAAATGGGACCAGCTAGACACATGACACAGCAAAAAAAACACGCAAACCTGCTGGGTAGTGGATCCTTGGCATTCTACCCTCCGGTGTTGGGATCATTGTACAGCTTTACAGTCTTTGGGTCCATTTCCCTCTTGTCCATTTAGGAAGTCTGCTGCAAAGTTCGTGGCATCTTTGTACTGAACCTGCTTCCCTGGCTGCTTAGTTTGGTTTTAAAATCATTTCACCTTCTAGCCTAGTGCTGAAGTACAGTAAACATAAAATAGCTGGCATTTGCACAACATGTAAAACAGGGAAAAAGAGGTTTTCAGTACACTCCAGATTTAAGAGGACTGCCAGACTGTCTAGCTGGCATACATAGGCACAGCCAGAGGAAATGGCCATTGTGATGCACCCCTTTAATACAGTCATTATGAAACAAAATACTGGGTATTAATATTTACAGCAATCTGTTTTGATTTGCTGGAAGCCTGCACATGCACAGTGGGAGCATGGAGTGAGGCAAAAGATCAGACTACCTTTGGGGTTTCACATACAGTAGCTTCACAAATTGAAATTCCCCTGCACAAAATATGAGGAATCTTACATCTCTTCCTCTTGATATTCACGTAGGTGCACACTGCACAGCTCAGCACTGATTAGGTTATGTCTGCTATAGCTACAAGATCAGACCACGAGTAAAAGAGGGAACTGCAACCCCCTGTCCCCCTGGAATAATAGATCCAAGTTAATAATAGCAGATAGATTTTATGGTGAATAAACTATATTTCTTTTCTCTCTCAATTCACGTAGGTGCAGGTGCCCTAGCACCTATGAGGATGTCCTAAAGCATTCCCAATAAAAGATAGCTCTGTGATATCTGGCGGGGACCCTCCTCACATCACTTTAGCCTGGAAACTGGTGGGACCGCTGTCTTAGGCCATGTCACCCTCTTCCCGCTGCGGCTTTGGCCCTGGCTTATAACAGGCCCCACCCCTCCAGCAGAACACTGTACAATCTCTTGGATCCATCAGGGGAGATCCCCCTTGCCCTCAACAAAAACATTAAAATAACCCAAACTGCTTTTTTACATCTATTACAACTCCATGACGATCTGGGGCAATCCTAACGTTCTACGGCAGCCACCTTTTCTGGGTTTGGCTGAACAACCTCTGGAGAGACAATATTTGCCAGAGGCATTGTACTTTTAGCAAGTGGCAATTTTTCGTCTTTATTTCATTTAAGCTGGAATTGGGCCAGTCGCTGGAACACTTCTCACAGGTGCTACAGGTGCTGCTCGAAAGTACACAATAATATTGTCCAGATTGATTAGTACACATTCAAAATTAGGACACCTTTCCATGAGTCCCTGGAAGGTGGCAGGGGTATTCATCAGGCCAAATGGTAAGTTGTTAAAGTGATGGAAGCCCATAGAAGTGACAAAGGCGGTCTTAACCTTGGTCTTCTCCACCACGGGAACCTGTCAATAGCGGCTGGCAAGGTCCAGGAAGGGAAAAGAAATGCCTTCAATTCTGGGCAAAAGATAAGCATCCCGCACGGCTTGCGGAAGTCCATACAAAACCTCAGGGTTCCAACCATCTTTTTTTTCCAGAACAATGGGGGAAGCCCAGGGACTTTTACTTGCTTCAATCACCCCCCCTTCTATCATCCGTCCCAAGAGCTATGCCCCATATCTAACTTGTGAGTGAAGAAGATCGCTTGGAACTCCTGGATCAGGTACCACAGTTGTTGTTTTTGCATGTGACTGATCTTCCTCAATATCTAGTTGCTCTAGGGTTCCCGCTACCCTAAAGTGCTGGCTCTGTGGCCCTCCCTCTGCCTAGAGCCCTTGAAATGCCTGTCACACATGTGTAGAAGCATGCAAAGTCCAGGGCCCATCCAGGCATGTGCCGACCAGCACCGATCACATGCACCGCCCGAACAGAAACACCCAAGAGGCGTGACCATGCGTATGCACACTCAGGTGGACGAGCGCACACACACACTGGTGCACGTAAATAAGACCAGGTCTCCATCCGTGACACCCCCCCCCCCCCAAAGGGGCAGCTTTCAGGAGCAGGCCTGTCAGGATGTTCCTGAAGGAACCTTCAAATGCATAAGGGAGAATGGATATTTTTTGTGGGTTCCCAAGAATTTTCATCTTTACCATAACCTGATCACTTAACCAGATATTGTAACCCTCGCCCGCGTCTTCTTGAGTCCAGGGTATCTTTAACTTTGCATTCTGGCATGCCTTCAACCACAACAGGCTCTGGAGCTGGAGAACTGGAAACAGGTGGCTGAGATTCCTTCAACAGGGATGAATGAAATACAGGATGGATCCTGTATGAACGTGGTAGCTGAAGTTCAAATGCCACGTCACTATTTTTTCTCCTGATTTGGAAATAGCCAATAAATTTAGGTTCAAGTTTCTGGGAAGGTCTTCACAATTTCAAGTTTACTGAGGATATTTGGACCCAGTCACCACCACCACGGATCAGGGTTGCTGTGGCAGTTTTCTCAATATAAGTTGCTGATGTAACTGAGATAATTGATTGGTAAGATCCTGGACCGTCGATATGCATAGGAGAATTAGGAATCACCGTGGGAGGGTACTCCAAAAAATGGAGGAAAAGTTGTTGAAGTGTGTATGAAATTGTTAAAGGCATACACCGCAAGCTACAGAAGCAGATTTCAATTATCTTGAAATAAGTAACATAACAGCGGATGTTCTGTTCAAGTGTCTGGTTGGTCCATTAGTCTGAGGTTGATATGGTGAGGATAAAGATAGAGACATTTTTAGACTCTTACACAGGGCTGTACAGAACTGGTACCCCCTTTCAGACACAAAATTGTCAGGGAGGCCATGAAGACGAAAATGTGTTTGATGAAGACTTTTGCAACAGCTGCAAACCGAAGGCCAGGAAAGGGGATACAATGTCCCATCTTTCAAAATCATTACACCACCACCAGAATAGTATTGTTTCCTTCAGACACCAGTAATTCAATGATAAAATCCATTGCAATATTCGACCATGGGCAACTTGGGAAAGGTTGTAGTAGGCCTGCTGGACTGAAGAGCTCAGTTTCGCATTTTGGTGCATAGATATTACAGTTGTTAAGGTGATCTTTGCAATCTGAGTTAATGGTTGGCTACCAAAAGACTATTTAACCAGGTCTCGAGTTTTGCATCCCCCGAAATGTCTAGCCATCGGGTGATCATGGGAGAGAGTTAAGACCTTGGATCGTAAGGGTTATCATTAGCGAGAAGAGAAGAAAGGGGAAAAGTCTATCCTTAAGAGTACATTTGGTGCCAAGGGCAGGGTCAATGTGGTCTGAACATTCCTTTTTCTTTTGAAAAAAGTTGGGTTTGGATTGCCAAAAAGTGAATGCTTAGAAGAATTGTGGTGGGTTCATTGAAAGACTCATCCTCAAGGCGTGAATGGATGCGGGGCAGGGCATCCGCCTTACCATTCTTAGAACCTGGGTGATATGTTATGTGCAATGAAAACAGTGCCCACCAAGCTTGTCTGGGTCTCATTCTTTTTGCAGAGCACAGATACAGATACTTCAAATTTTTATAAACTGTGCAAATCAAGATCGGGAATGGGAGAGGGGGTGGTTTAATTTAACTCTCTATAATCAATGCAGGGACAAAGGGACCCATCTTTCTTCTACGCTAGCTGGTGAAGCAGACTGATGGATGAACACCTTTTTCAGGTTCTTCTCAATGTATTCTTTCTAAACCTTTTGTTCTGGCTTCAATAAATGAAAAAGAAAATCAAAGGGAATGGCAGCACTGGGCAACAAATCAATTGGATAATCATATTCTCGATGCAGAGGTAAATTCTCTGTCCCCTTTTCAGCCACATCTTGAAACTCAATGTGCACAGTCTGCGAGGGAGAGGGAGGTTCCGAGATTTCACAATTGTGGTAGCGAAAGCTCAAGTTAAAAGTGATTGAGCATTGTGTTCAATTAACATCTGGGTTATGGGCTTTCAGCTAAGGCATTCCCAGGATACCTGGACAGATGGCAGATGGCAAAATTTCAAAATGGATGAACTCAGTATGATGAGGTTTGATAAGGATGGGTCAAGCAGAAGTCTCAAAACATATGGGGCCTAAGCGCATGGGTGACCCCTTGCCACAGTGACAGCAAGTGGGGTTGGTTTAGGTTAGGGATTTTATGTTCAAAACCAAATCTAGCGAGTCTACAATGGCGACAATTTTAACCTTTCTGAAGATAAATGAAAAAGACAACCAAAGGGGCAACTGGGCAACAAATCGATTGGATGATCATATTTTCAATGTAGTGGTTAATTATCTGCCCCCTTTTCGTCAGCCACATCTTGAATTTCAACGTGCACAGATAGCCTGCGAGAGAGATGGAAGTTCCGAGTTTTCACAATTTTGGGAGCAATAACCCAAGTTAAAAGTGATTGAGCATTTAGTCCAATTAACATCTGGGTTATGAGCTTTCAACCAAGGCATGCCCAGGATACCCGTATAGATGACAGATGGCAAGATTTTAAACCGGATGAACTCAATATGATGATGTTTGATAAGAATGGGTAAAGCAGAAGACAAACTCAAGGGTGGTAGGGATCTTATGGTCAGCAGCAAACCTAGTGAGTCTACGATGGCTGCAACTTTAATGTTTCTGTCGGGCAGCTGAAAAAGAAGTGGGACAGATAAGTAGGCCTCTCATAAAGCAAAACAACAGCTGGCAGGGAAGGGGTTGGGAATCCTCCTATCTTGAAATTGTGCAGACCACGAAATGTCCATGGGCCCCACATTACAGGCACAAATTTTGAGAGGTTGTACCATGCCCGGCTGCATAGGTTCAGGTACAGCTTCAGTAGCAAAATTAGGTCCCCTTGAAGAGGAGGTAAACTGGACATTTGCAGAATTGGACCAGGAGTGCTTTGAACGACATTTCTCTAATACATATGTCAACGTGGATTGACAAGTCAACCAGTTGTTTGAAGGTATCAGGTGTCTCTACTTGAGTCAGAAAATCTCAATCTGAATTAAAAATTTAAAGTATTGTCATGCCAACCCGCATCACTCACCCAGCATCAACAATTCTGCAGCATATTCTAAACAGGCCTCTTTCCTTTTGAGTTTGTGCAGAGCAAACTCAGAAGAAGCAATGTGACCTGCATCATTAGGGTTGATTCAGAGAGACATAAAAAAGACTTTCATTTTTGTGTTCATCCTTTTTTTTTTTTTATTTTCCCGCTCGTGTATGAGTGTACGAGTGATTCTAAGCATGCATCGCAAGCCTTCAGTAAAGTCTTCGTCTGTTCGTATGCCAACAAGAATGTAATTTTTCAGCTTTCGTTTTCCGTTTATGTTACTCATGTTACAACGTAGGCTTTCGTGTTTGCCCTTTTTCCATCTACTCTTTGAATGAATCATTTACGTTTCCTGTTAGATTCAGATTTCCTTTTTCTATAAATAATCGTCCAGGCGAAAATCATTACGACCTTATGCCTGCGCACTACAAACTTAACTCATTAATGTGCTCGCCTACATATATGGTTCACTCACTTCTGCTACAATGCTTAGCTAAATCACATCGCGGTCAGTATATTCTTCCATTTCCCGCACCTAAAGCTTACCTAAATCACTTCGCAGTCTCATTCTTCTTCCATTTCCCGCACCTAAAGCTTACCTTAATCACTTTGCAGTCTCTTTCTTCTTCCATTTCCCCCACCGAAAACTTACCTAAATCACTTTGCGGTCAGATTCTTCTTCCATTTCCCGCACCTAAAACTTACCTAAATCACTTTGCGGTCAGTATATTCTTCCATTTCCCGCACCTAAAACTTACCTAAATCACTTTGAGGTCTCATTCCTCTTCCATTTCCCGCACCTAAAACTTACCTAAATCACTTCGCGGTCTCATTCTTCCATTTCCCGCACTTAAAACTTACCTAAATCACCTCGCGGTCTCATTCTTCTTCCATTTCCTGCACCTAAAACTTACCTAAATCACTTCGCGGTCAGATTCTTCTTCCATTTCCCTCACTTAAAACTTACCTAAATCACTTCGCAGTCTCATTCTTCTTCCATTGGCGCATCTAAATCACTAAGCGGTCAGTATATTCTTCCATTTCCCACACCTAAAACTTTTTGTGTTTTCCATTCGTTTTGTGGTAACCAACCCTTAATGAATGTATTTAGAGAAGGAAATGACACAGAAACATTTTTTTTTATATCAGAACTGGCATTTTTCCATTGCCTTTTTTTTTTAACTTTTTTGGGAAAATTTTACAACTTTGATTTTTGTTTTTTGGTTTTATATAAAAATGTAAATTGTATAATTATTTAAAATTTATAAAAACTCAAGACAACATGTCTTAAAATATGTACACAGCAATGGCAGGCCCCAGAGTGGGGCATCTAGCCCACCAACTGAAGGACCCTTGCACTGAGTTGTGCCACTCTGGCACGTGTGGTCCCTGTAAAAAAACGTAAAATACATTATTTGTCGGCAAATACATGTTTAACAGCTGTGGATGGAATTTTTATTAGGTTGCAAGCTAACTAATGAGGCCATATGTCATTATGCTAAGGAATTAATAAAAGGAAGAGGCCATATGTCATTATGCTAAGGAATTAATAAAGGAAGAGGCCATATGTCATTATGCTAAGGAATTGATAATAAAAGGAAGAGGCCATATGTCAATATGCTAAGGAATTAATAAAAGGAAGAGGCCATATGTCATTATGCTAATGGAATTGACTATGGCTTTAGATAGATTGGTGATTATGTAATTTCCCACATACTCCAAAAATTTACATTTCTACTTACTTTGTTGGTGGGCGAGCTCTGCTTCGGGGACCACCCTCTGCTCTGGGACCTGCCACTGCTGGGAAGTTGAGGCTGTAGAGACATGTAAAATAGGGTCACTTCTAATGTCAACAGTAAGCAAATGACACTTAGAATGTGTGTGTGACATCACCCACCTTCTCCATGCGCCTCCTGGGCATGATCTGCTGCAGTCTCTTCCACAGATCCTTCAACCACTACATATTCATCTAGAAAAAGAGATTAAGGGAATCAGCTTTGCTTTTAATAGCATGTATGTGTGTGCGGTTACATTAAGAGTCACATACCAGAGGCTAATGGCTCCGTACCTTGGGCCGACTCCCTGCCGACGCCGTGACGCCCCTCCTCTGTAGAAAGGTCCAGGGGCTGGTCGGAGGCCGCTACAGAGGAGGGGTAAGAACGTGACCCTGGAGATCCACCACCTTCACTTTCTGCTGCAGATTTATGCAGCACTGGCCGGCCTGTGCACCTCCGGGTGCGTCGGATTTGGTACTCCGTTTCCAGCACTAGAAAAGAAACGCATTTATAAATAAAGGCCTACCTTCTGTATTAGTTACATCTAGCATGCAATCGCTATGTACTTACTTGGGAAATGGAGACCGAAAAATCGCTGCACCCGGGGCATGTGGAGTCGCTTAAAATCCGACCAATGCTGCATGATCTGCGCATGGGTGAAGGTGGTGTCCGTCTCCTGCTGGATCCTGGAAATGATGTCCAGGGCAACGTTCCTCTTCTCGTATGCATTGGGCAGATAGTCGTACCTGCGCTGAAGCATCGTCTAAATAGCACAAAATAAAAATAGTTGTTAGATCAAACTGCATACAAATATCTGTCAGATCAGTTGACTAAATGACATTCCCAGACACATTCCTAGCCTCAAACTATCCTTCTAGATGCAAGTGACTTGGTTCGCAACTTCTGTTTGCCACGGGGTTTAAAAAACTTTTTAAAACAACTGTTTCTTCCTGCACTTCCTTAAGGCCTAGGCATGCATTTAGATGGCAAATCAACGTCCTTACAATACACTTATGAGCATAATCAGCTCTTGCTTTTGGCGGGTGAAGATTGTGGGCGCCATCTTTTATCTTGTCCGCAGCAGATGAGTAATGCCCCAGCGGTTTCCAGGTTCCGCACAGCCGGACGAACGGACGTACGCACGCGAACGCATAAGCGTCATACCCAGTCATTAGGATTTAAAGGGTCATGACACACAGCTTATTATCTTTGAGATAGTCAGCATGGCACCAAAAAAAGGCAACACCAGCGAAGGAGGCCACCAGCAAAAGGCCCCGGCATCATGAGGAGACTTCTTCCTACCGTCTGACCACAAGGTCACACCAAGCTACTAGCAAGGTGCGGGAAACGCGCAGCCAAAGTGGCCAACACAAGGCGACATTGGCCACAAAGGCCGAAACATCAAAACCAACAACCAAAAGCAAGGGAGGAGCAGCAAAGAAGAAGGCACCAACATACAAGCAGGCAGGTACGATGGCGTACAAGGCCACAAAGAAGCAGAGGGGGAGAAGCCCAAGCCCACAAAGAACAACCTCTCCTCCTCTCTGCTCTACCACATCCCTTCATAAACGGCGCTCCAGTGGCAAGGCCAGTAAGAGCCAGCGTGCCCGAAGCCCCAGCCAGCACTGCCTCTCCGGCTCCACGTGCCAGCACATCACATGGCCAAAGGAGCACCAGTGGCAAGGCCACTAAGAGCCAGCATGCCCAAGCCCCAGCCCAGCCAGCACTGCCTCTCCTGCTCCACGTGCCAACACATCACATGGCCAAAAGAGCACTTCAAAGGCCACAAATAGGCACAGGGCCCGAAGCCCCCACCCCAAGCACACCCTCTCCTCCTCGGCCACATTTGCCACCGGCACAGGTGGCAACCACTGATACATATGCCACATCCACGCCTGGAAGTTCGGTGGCCACCCAGGCAAGGACCCCCAGTCCTATTGCAAGTCCAGTCCAGTTGTTTTCAAGCCACGTGTCACCCATTTCATCACCACAGAGCCAGCCCAGAATGTCCCCCGAATTGCCAACAAACATAGATGAGCCAGAAGAGCAAACATTAGGCCGAACATTACGGCGAGGCCAGTTGAGTGGCAGGTTTGGTGAGGCCCAAACTCTCACATTGGCAAGTGGCTGTCATGAATGACTTGCCTTCAGCCCGTGCCCGTGGTGTCCCTAGGCAACTGGCTGGGGATCCTCCTGCCGAGCAGCTGCTTCTGCCTCGGATGCCATCCCCAGCGGCGCATGTGTCTCCAAGCAAGCCCTCCTCCCTTGCCCACTGTCATTCAACTCGTGCTTGCACGCGTGTCCAGTCAGCTCATGTCCTCCGGTGGTGCAATACACAGAATGGCCACTGGAGGCTGTTTAAAAGAGCGAAACCTAGGAGGTGCAGCTCTCAGCAGTATGCCTGTGGAGTTCAGCTGGGGCAATCAGCCCAGAGCTCTCTGAGTGCACCAATCAGACCACAGGGCCGAAATGCACAAATCAGCTCACAGATCCAAAGTGCACCAATCACAGCCACTGCCTCCCTGTCCAATCCAGCTGGGTCTACCCCTATAAAGGGATTGCCACTGCAGTGTGTCAGCGCCTGTTATAGCGCCTAGTACCAAGCTTGTCTTGTGCATTGAAGCTTGATCTGAAACCCTGTTGCCGACCTCTGCCTGAACCGACCAATCTCGATCTGATCTCTGTTGCCGACCTCTGCCTGAACCGACTATTCTGATCTCCGTTGCCGACCTCTGCCTGGACCGACCAATCTCGATCTGATCTCCGTTGCCGACCTCTGCCTCGTGCCTAGACCTCGAGCTGTCTCACCCCTCTGTACCGCTGCAATCTCTGACTCCCCGTGTTAACCTCTGGCCTGCCTCTGGACTTCCGCTACACTCGCTCTTAGCCATTGGTTCTTCAGACCTCTATACCTGTAAGCTCTCATCCTTTGAGCCATTGAAGTCCTGGGGGCAACCGATCCCGGGCAGGCGTATTCTGCGTCCCGGCAAGCGGGGGGTCCTACTACGGAGATTGGGGGTTGAGGGCTTACCTAGAGGGCTGGAGTTACCAGAGCGTGACATTATAACAGGCCACAACATGGATGACCTGGTACAGCAGGTGCAAGCTATGGCCACAGCAATAAACCAACTCACTCAAAGAGTGGCCACTCAGGAACATTTTGATATTAAAGGACTTGTATGACAAGTGCATGGCATGGCTTCCGCCATAAACCACCTGACCCAACGTCTGGCAAATCAAGAAAATCGCCAGCCGGCTGCACCACCTTCATCCTCACCTCCTGTCGACCCGAAGGTTCCCCTTCCTGAGAAATTTGATGGGGACCGTACAAGATTTTCCAACTTCAGGAACTCCTGTGAACTTTATTTCAGACTACGTCCCTACTCCTCGGGCACCGAATTGCAGAGGGTGGGCCTGGTTATCTCTCTGCTCCAGGGTGATCCACAGTCCTGGGCGTTTGGCTTAGCGCCCACAGATGAGGCCTTGCAAACTGTCTCAGCCTTTTTCTCCACTATGGAGATCCTGTATTCGGACCCTGACAAGACCTCGACCGCCGATGCCAGGCTTCGAAGCCTGAAACAGGGGAAGCGTTCAGCAGAGGAATATAGTGCCGAATTCCGCCGCTGGGCGATTGAATCCCATTGGAATGATCCTGCTCTCTGTAGTCAGTATAGAATTGGACTTTCAGAGGGTGTTAAGGATGTTCTTACAAATTTTCCTTACCCCAGAAGTCTGGATGAACTCATGCCTATGGCCATTAAAATTGACAGACGGCTACGGGATAGACATATAGAGAAGAATCACTTTCACTTCCGAGAATCTTCCCACCAGGAGTCATCCCCTGTGGGTGTTATCTCATCTTCGCTCCCTGAAGAGCCTATGCAACTCGGTGCTACTCACCATTCCACAGATGAAAAGAGTAGACGTCGCACCTTAGGCCTGTGCATGTACTGTGGGGCTTCTGGTCACCTGGTTAGGACCTGCCCCAATAAAAGACCTTTGGCGGGATTGCAACGTCCTGACAAGATAGAGAAAGTTTGTCAGGACGGTCAGGTAACTTCCCTTCATAGAAATAAAATGTTGTTACCTGCTACTGTGGGTTGGGAGTTGTCCAGGAAATCCATCCCCGCTTTTGTCGATAGCGGAGCAGTGGGCAACTTCTTGGATAAATCCATAGTGGCCGCCTTAGGCATTCCAGTTATTCCCCTTGGGAAGCCCCTTCAGATTTTGGCTGTTAATAATACTCCTGTTCGTGGAGGAACTGTAACCTCCAAAACCCCTTTTATCAGCCTAATTGTGGGACCCTCCCATTCTGAGAATCTTGAATTTTTTGTATTTGACTGCCCTGAAACCCCGGTTGTCTTAGGGTTCCCTTGGTTGAAGGTGCACAACCCTACCCTTAATTGGAAAACTGGGGAATTTACAGGATGGGGCCCACACTGTGTAGAACACTGTTCTAGCATTACTGTTGGGGCAACCCAGGTCTCAGAGTGTGTTTGTCCATCTGCCTCTCCATCCAGGAGGATACCTCGTGTATCTTTGTTGAAGTCTGTCGGAACTATTCGGGGCGTTTGTCCTGTGGATTCTGGTGAGGGTCCGGAGGCCCCTCGTGAAGGGGGGGTAATGTCATGAATGACTTGCCTTCAGCCCGTGCCCGTGGTGTCCCTAGGCAACTGGCTGGGGATCCTCCTGCCGAGCAGCTGCTTCTGCCTCGGATGCCATCCCCAGCGGCGCATGTGTCTCCAAGCAAGCCCTCCTCCCTTGCCCACTGTCATTCAACTCGTGCTTGCACGCGTGTCCAGTCAGCTCATGCCCTCCGGTGGTGCAATACACAGAATGGCCACTGGAGGCTGTTTAAAAGAGCGAAACCTAGGAGGTGCAGCTCTCAGCAGTATGCCTGTGGAGTTCAGCTGGGGCAATCAGCCCAGAGCTCTCTGAGTGAACCAATCAGACCACAGGGCCGAAATGCACAAATCAGCTCACAGATCCAAAGTGCACCAATCACAGCCACTGCCTCCCTGTCCAATCCAGCTGGGTCTACCCCTATAAAGGGATTGCCACTGCAGTGTGTCAGCGCCTGTTATAGCGCCTAGTACCAAGCTTGTCTTGTGCATTGAAGCTTGATCTGAAACCCTGTTGCCGACCTCTGCCTGAACCGACCAATCTCGATCTGATCTCTGTTGCCGACCTCTGCCTGAACCGACCAATCTCGATCTGATCTCCGTTGCCGACCTCTGCCTTGTACCTAGACCTCGAGCTGTCTCACCCCTCTGTACCGCTGCAATCTCTGACTCCCCGTGTTAACCTCTGGCCTGCCTCTGGACTTCCGCTACACTCGCTCTTAGCCATTGGTTCTTCAGACCTCTATACCTGTAAGCTCTCATGCTTTGAGCCATTGAAGTCCTGGGGGCAACCGATCCCGGGCAGGCGTATTCTGCGTCCCGGCAAGCGGGGGCTCCTACAGGTGAAGCTGGCTGCGGAGATTGGGGGTTGAGGGCTTACCTAGAGGGCTGGAGGTACCAGAGCGTGACAGTGGCCTGACACTCCATTATGATGAGCTATATGGGCGACATTCAAAATCTACAAGCAAAATGAGAAAGACACAAATCTTGGAGGAGCTCACCAGACAGGTCAATGCAGCGGGAGACAAGAGGAAAGATTTGGAGCAGATACAGCGCAAAATATCTGACCTGAAGTATGCAGTACGGAAGAAACAGAATAAACGGCGCAATTACAGGTACATATTTGAGTTGTGCACTTTGCTGCTTGTTGTATTGACCACAATGCCCAAAATTTGTTAACCTCTATTTTTCAGCTTACAAACTGGCAGAGGCTTCCCCACCAAATTACAGTATACACGAGCTGAGGAGATGGTGCTGGCATTATTAAACCCCGTCGCATTAGAGGACCTCTCTGGCAGACGGGACACGGACATCCATACCATTCCTGCAGATTAGTAATGTTTGTTTAAATGTGAACTATTGTAAAAGTGTGAAATAAGGCTCACAGGCCCATATGAACACATGCCCCTAGGGAGTGGCTTTGAGGGGAGGTTACTGTTTTAGCCGAGTGTTTAATGTCTGAGGAATGGCATTCCTGATCTCCACTCTCCCAGGGTGCAGTAGTTAACGGTCATTTAAAAGGTTTGTAGCCCATACACGACCTTGGACAGTATTTATGCTCACTATTAAACTCTTTATCTTACCAAAGCACTGCCTGTTATGTGAATATAGTCAATCATAGACAACACTTACTTCTTTGTCTTTATACCACTTGGGTTGTAGCTGTGCTTTGGTCAGACAAACTTGATCTGGGGTCAGGTAAAGGTCTACTTAGGAAGGATGCCCAGCAGCATACTCTGACGCCAAATGCTATTTGCAAGCTAACTGTGGGCCCCCAATGCGCCATTTTGGATGTGTAAAGCCTCATAACATGCAGTACATGCATGTTTGCAGTATTTAAGGTGACCAATCTGTATGTACAGGATGAGGGATACATATAAGAGATACTGACATTCATAGTGAAGGTCAACTTGGACCGTTGGGGGAGCTGGCATTCCTGCTTGGCCACGTGTTTTTTAAAGCATATGGAGTAATCCAGCTCATCAATGGATGTTTGTGTGTTTACTTGCCTTTTACTTTTAAACCCAGCCCAGCATCCAGTTTGAGCATGCCATCTACTTCCCTGCTGCCTAGGACCCAGGAACAGATATATAGGGTAAGTGGACTTTGATGAAACTGCAGATGCATGTGAATGCACATGACTAATTTGCCTAACAAATATATTTAGGGCCCAAACTGAAACATTTTTTTCACATGTCCCAACAGACCCACACACTGATGGATGAAATCCAGGAGATGGAGGAGGAGGATGCCAGCTTGATGGGACCTTCTGAAATGACCACCCTGGAACCTAATCTGCCACTGTCCCAGCATCCTACTGCGCCAAATCCTCTGCAGCAGAGTGAAGCTGGACGCATGCTGCCAGCCCATCGTGGGCATCAGGCTGAGACTGAGCCTACAGTCCACAGTGGTAGCTCTGCTGCAGAGGTTTTGCCCAGCACATCTGGGACTGTTGCTCGCCCTAGAGGTCCAGCATCTGCAGGCGCTCAAACCGGGGGAATTGGAAGACGTAGTCAACAACGTAGACCAGTTTCCCAGGGAAGGCGCGTGCCGATCCTGGAGTCAGCATGGCGCCATGACAGTCGTTACTTTCGGCAGGTGACTCAACGAACCACATAGCAGATTACTGCACAATTCGAGAATTTCAATAATACATTCACCAACATGCTGACTGAATTTAGGACGAGAAACAGCCAGATGGCTGAACAAATAGCCACCTTAAACAGACAGATGGAAGAACAAACGGCCACCTTAAACAGACAGATTATTACATTATTACACCTCGTCGCATTAGAGGGCCTCTCTGGCAGACGGGACACGGACATCCAAACTTTTCCTGCAGGTGCTAAAACCCGGGGAATTGGAAGACGTAGTCAACAACGTAGACCAGTTTCCCAGGGGAGGCGCGTGCCGATCCTGGAATCAGCATGGCGCCATGACAGCTGTTACTTTCGGTAGGTGACTCAAGGAACCACAGAGCAGATTACTGCACAATTCGAGAATTTCAATAAT
This sequence comes from Gastrophryne carolinensis, assembly GCA_027917425.1. Classification (NCBI taxonomy): domain Eukaryota; kingdom Metazoa; phylum Chordata; class Amphibia; order Anura; family Microhylidae; genus Gastrophryne; species Gastrophryne carolinensis. The sequence goes on from CM051237.1 coordinate 82,323,232, forward strand.
ACATTCACCAACATGCTGACTGAATTTAGGAGGACGAGCAACAGGCAGAACAACCGTCCACCTTAAATGCAAACTTCACTGCCATGCTAGATTCATTTTGAACTAGCAACAGACAGATGCTTGAGCAGTGGCAGATTATGAATGCCACACATGCCCAGGTGTTGGCCCACCTCCAAGGCCCACCACAACCTTATTATGGGCAACATCAATTTTAAGATCGATTTGCCCTGGATCTGCTCCACATCTTTCCTCTACATCCCCACTCTATTTACCTGTCTGGTGAGCGCTACCAAGATTGGCTTTTTTATGGCTTTGCTGGTTTGATTTTGAATTCGCCCATATAGCTCAATAGAGTGCTGACATACCCCACTAGCCAATGCCTGAGCTAAAGCCTCACTGAAGCTGCCACTCAAGCTGCCACACTGCAGACTTGGGCCTAATCAAATGGTGGCTGGCTCAACCTGTTTGTTGGCAATATTGGGGGACATTCTTGGCTGTGAAACAACTACATTTGCCCATGGCAAAGATTGGACTGGACTGGCATTAGGACTGGGGGGTATTGTCTGGGTGGCCCACTAACTTACAGGCGTGGATGTGGCATAGGTATGGTTGCTTGCCACCTGTGCCGGTGGCAAATGTGGCCAAGCAGGAGAGGGTGTGTATGTGGCCCTATGTATTCCTGGACAACTATTCCCCTGGAAATGGTTGCTCCCTATGTATGTTTATGTTGTTGGGCATTGAAACTTCGGCCTGGAGTGCGTTACTTTACAACTCCTGGATGTGGCCAATTGCTAGGGGCCATGAGTCTGCCCCAATGTATATTTCTGTGTTTCAATGTATGTACATTTTGAGTCTGCGAGTGCCCTTCAACTACTAATTTGCATACTTCAATAAAATATTTTGAATGTGACTTTAGCTGAGATTAATGAAGGTTTTTAACAACAAACATGCGAAAATAAACTGCATGAGGCCCAAATAAGGTGTAAATTTTTTTAGTAATTAATATATTACTTTTTAAAAAAAATAAAGACAAAGGCCTTCACAAAGGCAAATCATATTGAAAATAAAATAACATAAACAAACAAAGAAAACAAAATTTAGGCAAAATAGGTGGTGATTACATTGGCCCGCACTGCTTGCCCAGAGGCACTAGTTGTGCCAGTGTACTGGTCATCTGCCTGCTGGCTGGGTGGTGAGGGGGACGGATCCCTATACCGGGGGACACGCTGCATGATGGCAAAGTTATGCAGAACACAACAGGCCAGGATTATGTCGATGACCTTGTTGGGGTCATATTGGAGTGCCCCCCTCGTATGGTCCAAACAACGAAAGCGGCATTTGAGCAGCCCAAATGCCCTCTCTACAACGGGCCAGGTCTTTCTGTGTGACCGATTGTAGGCCTCCTGTGCCTCATTCTGTGGCCGAAGGACGGGCGTCAGGAGCCAGGGAAGAAGCAGATAGCCGGAATCCCCTGAAAGAATAATAAAATACATTAATTACACATTTGAAACAACAACATTGTTTAAAGTGATTGTTTAGTCTGAATTAGAGCCTATGTTATATGTTACCCACACCCTGTACATACAGATTGCTCACATTAAAAAAAATACTACCAGCATCTACTGCATGTTATGAGACTTTACACATTCAAGATGGCGGCTCAGGGAATATCAGGCAGCCTGTAAACAGGAATTGCCTTCTGACTCTGCTCTGCATTCTGGGATTTCTGACCTTTGCCGGACCCCAGCTCTGCTCTGTCTGAGCAAAGCACAGCTAGAACCAGCACCCTGCACTTTATCCCGCTCTCCTCTCCTCAGTAAGTGTGATGCATCTGAGCAAAGATGGTGCTGCACCTATCCTAAAGTCATGAACAGAGTTGCAGCCCAGTGGGGGAAAGAATAATAAGTAAGTTTATAAAAACTAGAAATATATTAGGTGGAAATTGTGGGGAATCAGTTTTTAAGGGTTTGTGCTTTTCCAAAAATCATGTTGAAGATCCAGTTTATCATGTCATCAAGGTGAAAAAACAGCCATAGGTTAAGACATGGCTCATCATCAACTATGTTCATAGGCATACAGTGAAAATGTATATATATCACAAACAACACAGAGCTAATGAAAAGTTCATTCAATCAGAGGCCTCTAGCCACAGCATCCCTCGGTGTATGTATCAATCTTTTGAACACGTGGGCCCACCACCACCAGGTTTATGCTCTTACCAGATGTCCCAGCTTTAATGTCATGAATGAATCAAATATAGTTCCGTCTCCAGTAGCATCCAAATCAGATACAGGCTCCTGCCCAATAACTAGTAGCACCACTTCAGGTCTTCTTTAGAGTTCAAATCAGAGATTCTCATAGATAAGCTCCCACAAACAAGGCATGCAGCATGTAGGGAAGACACAAAATGCGAAGACTAGTGTAATATTGCTAAAAAAACATTTATTACTAAAAAGCAGTGGCAAATGCACTCACAAAAGTGTAATAAAAACCAGCTTAGAATATCCAGCAAGGCCAATAACAGTGGATCTCACCGCTCGGCGCAGCAAACATCAGCCATAAAAGAATCCGCAGCTCCCGCTGCAAAAAGGTAGATAAAAGGTCCAAATCCCAACGCGTTTCACCGCTGTAGTAACGGCTTTAACCAGGGTAATAAAGTAAAAAGTCCATACCAATTTTAAATAGGAAGATGGAGGGGAAATACTTCCGGGGTCAAATTCCGGATGCAACAACTTCCTCTCATTTGATCAGCAATCAAAGCTGCAGGCAAGAGGTGGTTAAGATGTAAAAGGGCAGGCGATTGGTTAAAGCCACCCATGGGGAGGTAATGATGTAAGAGAGCAGGCGATTGGTTAAATCCACCCACGGGGAGGGGCTGAACCTCCAGATTCCCTCCAGCAAAGCATAATAAATACAGTGAAAATGGAATGTCGTAATTTGAGGAAACTTACCAAGGAGCTATCCACCTGATAATTCTCCAGACTCAAACCGATGGAATAATCCTGAGCTCCGCAAGATGTAAGCGTCATGGGATGAGCCTGGATACCCGTCGAGGACACTAAGGAACCGTATGTTTGGACATTCAGTGAGTGGCTCCTGGAAAAAAGAGAAAAAAAAAACTAAGAGAAAAAAATCCAAGGTAAACTACTCAAACACTAACTCCTAACACCCTCCCAAAAACATGTAGGACAATCCAAATAACACTAACTAAATACATAAGTATTTTTAAAACCAAAAATGATTTGTATGTGGGAGAAAATAAAGAATAACATTATAATCACTAATTAAGGTCCGCATTAAAATGTTTTGCTAAGGCCTACATTAAAAACATTGATGAAGGTATACACTGTAAAGTGTTTCACAGGGACACTTGAGAAGGAGGGATTAAGGTATACACTGTAAAGTGTTTCACTGGGACACTTGAGAAGGAGGGATTAAGGTATACACTGTAAAGTGTTTCACAGGGACACTTGAGGAGGAGGGATTAAGGTATACACTGTAAAGCGTTTCACAGGGACACTTGAGAAGGAGGGATTAAGGTATACACTGTAAAGTGTTTTACAGGGACACTTGAGAAGGAGGGATTAAGGTATACACTGTAAAGTGTTTCACAGGGACACTTGAGAAGGAGGGATTAAGGTATACATTGTAATGTGTTTCACAGGGACACTTGAGAAGGAGGGATTAAGGTATACACTGTAAAGTGTTTCACAGGGACACTTGAGGAGGAGGGATTAAGGTATACACTGTAAAGCGTTTCACAGGGACACTTGAGAAGGAGGGATTAAGGTATACACTGTAAAGTGTTTTACAGGGACACTTGAGAAGGAGGGATTAAGGTATACACTGTAATGTGTTTCACAGGGACACTTGAGAAGGAGGGATTAAGGTATACATTGTAATGTGTTTCACAGGGACACTATAGAAGGAGGGATTAAGGTATACATTGTAAAGTGTTTCACAGGGACAATTGAGAAGGAGGGATTAAGGTATACATTGTAAAGTGTTTCACAGGGACACTTGAGAAGGAGGGATTAAGGTATACACTGTAAAGTGTTTCACAGGGACACTTGAGAAGGAGGGATTAAGGTATACATTGTAAAGTGTTTCACAGGGACACTATAGAAGGAGGGATTAAGGTATAAATTCTAAAGTGTTTCACAGGGACACTATAGAAGGAGGGATTAAGGTATACACTGTAAAGTGTTTCACAGGGACACTTGAGAAGGAGGGATTAAGGTATACATTGTAAAGTGTTTCACAGGGACACTTGAGAAGGAGGGATTAAGGTATACACTGTAAAGTGTTTCACAGGGATACTTGAGAAGGAGGGATTAAGGTATACATTGTAAAGTGTTTCACAGGGACACTTGAGAAGGAGGGATTAATAGATAGTTACAATACAGTTTGCCTAAACTATATAACAAAATGACAATAAACTTACCTATAGATGTACTCGTCGACTGCGGGAGGGACCAATGCAACGTGGGTGCAATCAATCGCACCCATGGCGTTGGGCATGTCGGCGATATTATAAAAACCCAACTTAAGGGCGTTCCAGGCTACCATGTCATCCAGAAATGAAATATATTTTGGACTAATGGTAGCCATGCCATCCAAAAACTTGGATAGCGCGCGGCTCAGCGTAGGCTGGGACATCCCCACGTAGAGGGCACCCAGCCTCCAGGCAGGCAGCCAAGCATCTTGGTCATACCTGAAATTTCTTGCCCCTTCCTTGTGGTGCGGGCTAACCATGGCCGCAGCTCACTATAAAACTTATGGAGGGAAGCGCGATTAAGTTGGGTCAGCTCAAACAACTCAACGTCATGCATGTGATTAGGGATGAGCGAATCGATCCGGACGAACCCATATTCGATCCGAATTTCATGAAAAATTTGATTCGGATCGAATCCGAATTTCCCCGTGCTTCGATCGCTCGAAGTTCTCCTTTAACATCCATTCATTTACATTACAGGCATTCTAAGATGGCGGACGGGACATGTCCAGACATCTACCCCGCTCCAGTGCATGCTGGGGCAGTCACATGCAGCCTGTCAGCAGCCAGCAAGCCCGGTGACGTCACAGCGCTATTTAAGGCGGCGGACATCTTGCTTTTTCTCATTTCTCTATTGCATTCGTGAGAGACAGGATGCTGCTGTAGTCAGGGAGAGACAGTTAGACAGACAGGGACAGACAGGAGACAGGCAGGAGACAGGCAGGAAGTCAGCGAGAAGCAGGGAAAGTTAGGAAAAATCGGAGGCAGTCACAGGGAGATTTTTTTTTTTTTTTTCATCCAGCCTGAGTGTTACTGGCTGGCTGACTGGCTTTGTTAGCGTTTTCAGGCTGCTTATACACTTTTACTGTGTGCATATATACTGAACTGATCTCAAGTCTGCTGTGGGAACATTACCATTTTGTAAAATCTCATTAGCATCTGTATCTCCTCTAAGCTGCACAGCTGCACAGTCACAAGTAATTTGGACTGTTTTAGCCTGCTAAGACACTGTTGCTGTGAATATATACTGATCTCAAGTCTGCTGTGGGCATCCCATTCTGTAACATACCATTAGCCTCTGCATTTACTGTAAGCTGCACAGTTATTTAAAGTAATTTGGGCTGTTTCAGCAAGCTTACACACTGTTGCTGTGTGCATATATACTGATCTCAAGTCAGCTTTGGGGCATCCCATTCTGTAACATACCATTAGCCTCTGCATTTACTGTAAGCTGCACAGTTATTTAAAGTAATTTGGCCTGTATGAGCCTGATTACACACTGCTGCTGTGTGCATATATACTGATCTCAAGTCAGCTTTGGGGCATCCCATTCTGTAACATACCATTAGACTCTGCATTTACTGTAAGCTGCACAGTTATTTAAAGTAATGTGGCCTGTTTCAGCCTGCTTACACACTGTTGCTGTGTGCATATATACTGATCTCAAGTCTGCTGTGGGCATCCCATTCTGTAACATACCATTAGCCTCTGCATTTACTGTAAGCTGCACAGTTATTTAAAGTAATTAGGCCTGTTTCAGCCTGCTTACACACTGTTGCTGTGTGCATATATACTGATCTCAAGTCTGCTGTGGGCATCCCATTCAGTAACATACCATTAGCCTCTGCATTTACTGTAAGCTGCACAGTTATTTAAAGTAATTTGGCCTGTTTCAGCCTGCTTACACACTGTTGCTGTGTGCATATATACTGATCTCAAGTCTGCTGTGGGCATCCCATTCTGTAACATACCATTAGCCTCTGCATTTACTGTAAGCTGCACAGTTATTTAAAGTAATTTGGCCTGTTTCAGCCTGGTTACACACTGTTGCTGTGTGCATATATACTGATCTCAAGTCTGCTGTGGGCATCCAATTCTGTAACATACCATTAGCCTCTGCATTCACTGTAAGCTGCACAGTTATTTAAAGTAATTTGGCCTGTTTCAGCCTGCTTATACACTGTTGCTGTGTGCATATATACTGATCTCAAGTCTGCTGTGGGCATCCCATTCTGTAACATACCATTAGCCTCTGCATTTACTGTAAGCTGCACAGTTATTTAAAGTAATTTGGCCTGTTTCAGCCTGCTTACACACTGTTGCTGTGTGCATATATACTGATCTCAAGTCTGCTGTGGGCATCCCATTCTGTAACATACCATTAGCCTCTGCATTTACTGTAAGCTGCACAGTTATTTAAAGTAATTTGGCCTGTTTCAGCCTGCTTACACACTGTTGCTGTGTGCATATATACTGATCTCAAGTCAGCTTTGGGGCATCCCATTCTGTAACATACCATTAGCCTCTGCATTCACTGTAAGCTGCACAGTTATTTAAAGTAATTTGGCCTGTTTCAGCCTGCTTACACACTGTTGCTGTGTGCATATATACTGATCTCAAGTCTGCTGTGGGCATCCCATTCTGTAACATACCATTAGCCTCTGCATTTATTGTAAGCTGCACAGTTATTTAAAGTAATTTGGCCTGTTTCAGCCTGCTTACACACTGTTGCTGTGTGCATATATACTGATCTCAAGTCTGCTGTGGGCATCCCATTCTGTAACATACCATTAGCCTCTGCATTTACTGTAAGCTGCACAGTTATTTAAAGTAATTTGGCCTGTTTCAGCCTGCTTACACACTGTTGCTGTGTGCATATATACTGATCTCAAGTCTGCTGTCGGCATCCCATTCTGTAACATACCATTAGCCTCTGCATTCACTGTAAGCTGCACAGTTATTTAAAGTAATTTGGCCTGTTTCAGCCTGCTTACACACTGTTGCTGTGTGCATATATACTGATCTCAAGTCTGCTGTGGGCATCCCATTCTGTAACATACCATTAGCCTCTGCATTTACTGTAAGCTGCACAGTTATTTAAAGTAATTTGGCCTGTTTCAGCCTGCTTACACACTGTTGCTGTGTGCATATATACTGATCTCAAGTCTGCTGTGGGCATCCCATTCTGTAACATACCATTAGCCTCTGCATTTACTGTAAGCTGCACAGTTATTTAAAGTAATTTGGCCTGTTTCAGCCTGCTTACACACTGTTGATGTGTGCATATATACTTATCTCAAGTCAGCTTTGGGGCATCCCATTCTGTAACATACCATTAGCCTCTGCATTCACTGTAAGCTGCACAGTTATTTAAAGTAATTTGGCCTGTTTCAGCCTGCTTACACACTGTTGCTGTGTGCATATATACTGATCTCAAGTCTGCTGTGGGCATCCCATTCTGTAACATACCATTAGCCTCTGCATTTATTGTAAGCTGCACAGTTATTTAAAGTAATTTGGCCTGTTTCAGCCTGCTTACACACTGTTGCTGTGTGCATATATACTGATCTCAAGTCAGCTTTGGGGCATCCCATTCTGTAACATACCATTAGCCTCTGCATTTACTGTAAGCTGCACAGTTATTTAAAGTAATTTGGCCTGTTTCAGCCTGCTTACACACTGTTGCTGTGTGCATATATACTGATCTCAAGTCAGCTTTGGGGCATCCCATTCTGTAACATACCATTAGCCTCTGCATTCACTGTAAGCTGCACAGTTATTTAAAGTAATTTGGCCTGTTTCAGCCTGCTTACACACTGTTGCTGTGTGCATATATACTGATCTCAAGTCAGCTTTGGGGCATCCCATTCTGTAACATACCATTAGCCTCTGCATTCACTGTAAGCTGCACAGTTATTTAAAGTAATTTGGCCTGTTTCAGCCTGCTTACACGCTGTTGCTGTGTGCATATATACTGATCTCAGGTCTGCTGTGGGCATCCCATTCTGTAATATACCATTAGCCTCTGCATTTACTGTAAGCTGCACAGTTATTTAAAGTAATTTGGGCTGTATGAACCTGCTTACACAGTGTTGCTGTGTGCATATATACTGATATCAGGTCTGCTGTGCGGGCATCCCATTCTGTAACATACCATTAGCCTCTGCATTCACTGTAAGCTGCACAGTTATTTAAAGTAATTTGGCCTGTTTCAGCCTGCTTACACGCTGTTGCTGTGTGCATATATACTGATCTCAAGTCTGCTGTGGGCATCCCATTCTGTAACATACCATTAGCCTCTGCATTTACTGTAAGCTGCACAGTTATTTAAAGTAATTTGGCCTGTTTCAGCCTGCTTACACACCAATTCTGTAACATACCATTAGCCTCTGCATTCACTGTAAGCTGCACAGTTATTTAAAGTAATTTGGCCTGTTTCAGCCTGCTTACACACTGTTGCTGTGTGCATATATACTGATCTCAAGTCTGCTGTGGGCATCCCATTCTGTAACATACCATTAGCCTCTGCATTTACTGTAAGCTGCACAGTTATTTAAAGTAATTTGGCCTGTTTCAGCCTGCTTACACACTGTTGCTGTGTGCATATATACTGATCTCATGTCTGCTGTGGGCATCCCATTCTGTAACATACCATTAGCCTCTGCATTTACTGTAAGCTGCACAGTTATTTAAAGTAATTTGGCCTGTATGAGCCTGCTTACACAGTGTTGCTGTGTGCATATATACTGATATCAGGTCTGCTGTGCGGGCATCCCATTCTGTAACATACCATTAGCCTCTGCATTCACTGTAAGCTTCGCAGTTATTTACAGTAATTTGGCCTGTTTCAGCCTGCTTACACACTGTTGCTGTGTGCATATATATTGATCTCAAGTCTGCTCTGGGCATCCCATTCTGTAACATACCATTAGCCTCTGCATTTACTGTAAGCTGCACAGTTATTTAAAGTAATTTGGCCTGTTTCAGCCTGCTTACACACTGTTGCTGTGTGCATATATACTGATCTCAAGTCTGCTGTGGGCATCCCATTCTGTAACATACCATTAGCCTCTGCATTTACTGTAAGCTGCACAGTTATTTAAAGTAATTTGGCCTGTTTCAGCCTGCTTACACACTGTTGCTGTGTGCATATATACTGATCTCAAGTCTGCTGTGGGCATCCCATTCTGTAACATACCATTAGCCTCTGCATTTACTGTAAGCTGCACAGTTATTTAAAGTAATTTGGCCTGTTTCAGCCTGCTTACACACTGTTGCTGTGTGCATATATACTGATCTCAAGTCAGCTTTGGGGCATCCCATTCTGTAACATACCATTAGCCTCTGCATTCACTGTAAGCTGCACAGTTATTTAAAGTAATTTGGCCTGTTTCAGCCTGCTTACACACTGTTGCTGTGTGCATATATACTGATCTCAAGTCTGCTGTGGGCATCCCATTCTGTAACATACCATTAGCCTCTGCATTTATTGTAAGCTGCACAGTTATTTAAAGTAATTTGGCCTGTTTCAGCCTGCTTACACACTGTTGCTGTGTGCATATATACTGATCTCAAGTCAGCTTTGGGGCATCCCATTCTGTAATATACCATTAGCCTCTGCATTCACTGTAAGCTGCACAGTTATTTAAAGTAATTTGGCCTGTTTCAGCCTGCTTACACATTGTTGCTGTGTGCATATATACTGATCTCAAGTCAGCTTTGGGGCATCCCATTCTGTAACATACCATTAGCCTCTGCATTCACTGTAAGCTGCACAGTTATTTAAAGTAATTTGGCCTGTTTCAGCCTGCTTACACGCTGTTGCTGTGTGCATATATACTGATCTCAGGTCTGCTGTGGGCATCCCATTCTGTAATATACCATTAGCCTCTGCATTTACAGTAAGCTGCACAGTTATTTAAAGTAATTTGGGCTGTATGAACCTGCTTACACACTGTTGCTGTGTGCATATATACTGATCTCAAGTCAGCTTTGGGGCATCCCATTCTGTAACATACCATTAGCCTCTGCATTCACTGTAAGCTGCACAGTTATTTAAAGTAATTTGGCCTGTTTCAGCCTGCTTACACACTGTTGCTGTGTGCATATATACTGATCTCAAGTCTGCTGTGGGCATCCCATTCTGTAACATACCATTAGCCTTTGCATTCACTGTAAGCTGCACAGTTATTTAAAGTAATTTGGCCTGTTTCAGCCTGCTTACACACTGTTGCTGTGTGCATATATACTGATCTCAAGTCTGCTGTGGGCATCCCATTCTGTAACATACCATTAGCCTCTGCATTTACTGTAAGCTGCACAGTTATTTAAAGTAATTTGGCCTGTTTCAGCCTGCTTACACACTGTTGCTGTGTGCATATATACTGATCTCATGTCTGCTGTGGGCATCCCATTCTGTAATATACCATTAGCCTCTGCATTTACTGTAAGCTGCACAGTTATTTAAAGTAATTTGGCCTGTTTCAGCCTGCTTACACACTGTTGCTGTGTGCATATATACTGATCTCAAGTCTGCTGTGGGCATCCCATTCTGTAACATACCATTAGCCTCTGCATTTACTGTAAGCTGCACAGTTATTTAAAGTAATTTGGTCTGTTTCAGCCTGCTTACACACTGTTGCTGTGTGCATATATACTGATCTCAAGTCTGCTGTGGGCATCCCATTCTGTAACATACCATTAGCCTCTGCATTTACTGTAAGCTGCACAGTTATTTAAAGTAATTTGGCCTGTTTCAGCCTGCTTACACACTGTTGCTGTGTGCATATATACTGATCTCAAGTCTGCTGTGGGCATCCCATTCTGTAACATACCATTAGCCTCTGCATTTACTGTAAGCTGCACAGTTATTTAAAGTAATTTGGCCGGTTTCAGCCTGCTTACACACTGTTGCTGTGTGCATATATACTGATCTCAAGTCAGCTTTGGGGCATCCTATTCTGTAACATACCATTAGCCTCTGCATTCACTGTAAGCTGCACAGTCATTTAAAGTAATTTGGCCTGTTTCAGCCTGCTTACACACTGTTGCTGTGTGCATATATACTGATCTCAAGTCTGCTGTGGGCATCCCATTCTGTAACATACCATTAGCCTCTGCATTTATTGTAAGCTGCACAGTTATTTAAAGTAATTTGGCCTGTTTCAGCCTGCTTACACACTGTTGCTGTGTGCATATATACTGATCTCAAGTCAGCTTTGGGGCACCCCATTCTGTAACATACCATTAGCCTCTGCATTTACTGTAAGCTGCACAGTTATTTAAAGTAATTTGGCCTGTTTCAGCCTGCTTACACACTGTTGCTGTGTGCATATATACTGATCTCAAGTCAGCTTTGGGGCATCCCATTCTGTAACATACCATTAGCCTCTGCATTCACTGTAAGCTACACAGTTATTTAAAGTAATTTGGCCTGTTTCAGCCTGCTTACAAACTGTTGCTGTGTGCATATATACTGATCTCAAGTCAGCTTTGGGGCATCCCATTCTGTAATATACCATTAGCCTCTGCATTCACTGTAAGCTGCACAGTTATTTAAAGTAATTTGGGCTGTTTCAGCCTGCTTACACGCTGTTGCTGAGTGCATATATACTGATCTCAAGTCAGCTTTGGAGCATCCCATTCTGTAACATACCATTAGCCTCTGCATTCACTGTAAGCTGCACAGTTATTTAAAGTAATTTGGCCTGTTTCAGCCTGCTTACACACTGTTGCTGTGTACATATATACTGATCTCAGGTCTGCTGTGGGCATCCCATTCTGTAACATACCATTAGCCTCTGCATTCACTGTAAGCTGCACAGTTATTTAAAGTAATTTGGCCTGTTTTAGCCTGCTTACACACTGTTGCTGTGTGCATATATACTGATCTCAAGTCTGCTGTCGGCATCCAATTCTGTAACATACCATTAGCCTCTGCATTCACTGTAAGCTGCACAGTTATTTAAAGTAATTTGGCCTGTATGAGCCTGCTTACACAGTGTTGCTGTGTGCATATATACTGATATCAGGTCTGCTGTGCGGGCATCCCATTCTGTAACATACCATTAGCCTCTGCATTCACTGTAAGCTGCACAGTTATTTAAAGTAATTTGGCCTGTTTTAGCCTGCTTACACACTGTTGCTGTGTGCATATATACTGATCTCAAGTCTGCTGTGGGCATCCCATTCTGTAACATACCATTAGCCTCTGCATTTACTGTAAGCTGCACAGTTATTTAAAGTAATTTGGCCTGTTTCAGCCTGCTTACACACTGTTGCTGTGTGCATATATACTAATCTCAAGTCAGCTTTGGGGCATCCCATTCTGTAACATACCATTAGCCTCTGCATTCACTGTAAGCTGCACAGTTATTTAAAGTAATTTGGTCTGTTTCAGCCTGCTTACACACTGTTGCTGTGTGCATATATACTGATCTCAAGTCTGTTTGGGGCATTCCATTCTGTAACATACCATTAGCCTCTGCATTTACTGTAAGCTGCACAGTTATTTAAAGTAATTTGGTCTGTTTCAGCCTGCTTACACACTGTTGCTGTGTGAATATATACTGATCTCAAGTCTGCTGTGGGCATCCCATTCTGTAACATACCATTAGCCTCTGCATTTACTGTAACTGCACAGTTATTTAAAGTAATTTGGCCTGTTTCAGCCTGCTTACACACTGTCGCTGTGTGCATATATACTGATCTCAAGTCTGCTGTGGGCATCCCATTCTGTAACATACCATTAGCCTCTGCATTTACTGTAAGCTGCACAGTTATTTAAAGTAATTTGGGCTGTATGAACCTGCTTACACACTGTTGCTGTGTGCATATATACTGATCTCAAGTCAGCTTTGGGGCATCCCATTCTGTAACATACCATTAGCCTCTGCATTCACTGTAAGCTGCACAGTTATTTAAAGTAATTTGGCCTGTTTCAGCCTGCTTACACACTGTTGCTCTGTGCATATATACTGATCTGGCATCCCATTCTGTAACATACCATTAGCCTCTGCATTTACTGTAAGCTGCACAGTTATTTAAAGTAATTTGGCTTGTTTCAGCCTGCTTACACACTGTTGCTGTGTGCATATATACTGATCTCAAGTCTGCTGTGGGCATCCCATTCTGTAACATACCATTAGCCTCTGCATTTACTGTAAGCTGCACAGTTATTTAAAGTAATTTGGCCTGTTTCAGCCTGCTTACACACTGTTGCTGTGTGTATATATACTGATATCAGGTCTGCTTTGCGGGCATCCCATTCTGTAACATACCATTAGCCTCTGCATTCACTGTAAGCTGCACAGTTATTTAAAGTAATTTGGCCTGTTTCAGCCTGCTTACACACTGTTTCTGTGTGCATATATACTGATCTCAAGTCTGCTGTGGGCATCCCATTCTGTAACATACCATTAGCCTCTGCATTCACTGTAAGCTGCACAGTTATTTAAAGTAATTTGACCTGTTTCAGCCTGCTTACACACTGTTGCTGTGTGCATATATACTGATCTCAAATCTGCTGTGGGCATCCCATTCTGTAACATACCATTAGCCTCTGCATTTACTGTAAGCTGCACAGTTATTTAAAGTAATTTGGCCTGTATGAGCCTGCTTACACAGTGTTGCTGTGTGCATATATACTGATATCAGGTCTGCTGTGCGGGTATCCCATTCTGTAACATACCATTAGCCTCTGCATTTACTGTAAGCTGCACAGTTATTTAAAGTAATTTGGGCTGTATGAACCTGCTTACACACTGTTGCTGTGTGCATATATACTGATCTCAAGTCAGCTTTGGGGCATCCCATTCTGTAACATACCATTAGCCTCTGCATTCACTGTAAGCTGCACAGTTATTTAAAGTAATTTGGCCTGTTTCAGCCTGCTTACACACTGTTGCTCTGTGCATATATACTGATCTGGCATCCCATTCTGTAACATACCATTAGCCTCTGCATTTACTGTAAGCTGCACAGTTATTTAAAGTAATTTGGCTTGTTTCAGCCTGCTTACACACTGTTGCTGTGTGCATATATACTGATCTCAAGTCTGCTGTGGGCATCCCATTCTGTAACATACCATTAGCCTCTGCATTTACTGTAAGCTGCACAGTTATTTAAAGTAATTTGGCCTGTTTCAGCCTGCTTACACACTGTTGCTGTGTGTATATATACTGATCTCAGGTCTGCTTTGCGGGCATCCCATTCTGTAACATACCATTAGCCTCTGCATTCACTGTAAGCTGCACAGTTATTTAAAGTAATTTGGCCTGTTTCAGCCTGCTTACACACTGTTTCTGTGTGCATATATACTGATCTCAAGTCTGCTGTGGGCATCCCATTCTGTAACATACCATTAGCCTCTGCATTCACTGTAAGCTGCACAGTTATTTAAAGTAATTTGACCTGTTTCAGCCTGCTTACACACTGTTGCTGTGTGCATATATACTGATCTCAAATCTGCTGTGGGCATCCCATTCTGTAACATACCATTAGCCTCTGCATTTACTGTAAGCTGCACAGTTATTTAAAGTAATTTGGCCTGTATGAGCCTGCTTACACAGTGTTGCTGTGTGCATATATACTGATATCAGGTCTGCTGTGCGGGCATCCCATTCTGTAACATACCATTAGCCTCTGCATTCACTGTAAGCTTCGCAGTTATTTACAGTAATTTGGCCTGTTTCAGCCTGCTTACACACTGTTGCTGTGTGCATATATATTGATCTCAAGTCTGCTGTGGGCATCCCATTATGTAACATACCATTAGCCTCTGCATTTACTGTAAGCTGCACAGTTATTTAAAGTAATTTGGCCTGTTTCAGCCTGCTTACTCACTGTTGCTGTGTGCATATATACTGATCTCAAGTCAGCTTTGGGGCATCCCATTCTGTAACATACCATTAGCCTCTGCATTCACTGTAAGCTGCACAGTTATTTAAAGTAATTTGGCCTGTTTCAGCCTGCTTACACACTGTTGCTGTGTGCATATATACTGATCTCAAGTCTGCTGTGGGCATCCCATTCTGTAACATACCATTAGCCTCTGCATTTACTGTAAGCTGCACAGTTATTTAAAGTAATTTGGCCTGTTTCAGCCTGCTTACACACTGTTTCTGTGTGCATATATACTGATCTCAAGTCTGCTGTGGGCATCCCATTCTGTAACATACCATTAGCCTCTGCATTTACTGTAAGCTGCACAGTTATTTAAAGTAATTTGGCCTGTTTCAGCCTGCTTACACACTGTCGCTGTGTGCATATATACTGATCTCAAGTCTGCTGTGGGCATCCCATTCTGTAACATACCATTAGCCTCTGCATTTACTGTAAGCTGCACAGTTATTTAAAGTAATTTGGGCTGTATGAACCTGCTTACACACTGTTGCTGTGTGCATATATACTGATCTCAAGTCAGCTTTGGGGCATCCCATTCTGTAACATACCATTAGCCTCTGCATTCACTGTAAGCTGCACAGTTATTTAAAGTAATTTGGCCTGTTTCAGCCTGCTTACACACTGTTGCTGTGTGCATATATACTGATCTCAAGTCTGCTGTGGGCATCCCATTCTGTAACATACCATTAGCCTCTGCATTTACTGTAAGCTGCACAGTTATTTAAAGTAATTTGGCCTGTTTCAGCCTGCTTACACACTGTTGCTGTGTGTATATATACTGATCTCAGGTCTGCTTTGCGGGCATCCCATTCTGTAACATACCATTAGCCTCTGCATTCACTGTAAGCTGCACAGTTATTTAAAGTAATTTGGCCTGTTTCAGCCTGCTTACACACTGTTTCTGTGTGCATATATACTGATCTCAAGTCTGCTGTGGGCATCCCATTCTGTAACATACCATTAGCCTCTGCATTCACTGTAAGCTGCACAGTTATTTAAAGTAATTTGACCTGTTTCAGCCTGCTTACACACTGTTGCTGTGTGCATATATACTGATCTCAAATCTGCTGTGGGCATCCCATTCTGTAACATACCATTAGCCTCTGCATTTACTGTAAGCTGCACAGTTATTTAAAGTAATTTGGCCTGTATGAGCCTGCTTACACAGTGTTGCTGTGTGCATATATACTGATATCAGGTCTGCTGTGCGGGCATCCCATTCTGTAACATACCATTAGCCTCTGCATTCACTGTAAGCTTCGCAGTTATTTACAGTAATTTGGCCTGTTTCAGCCTGCTTACACACTGTTGCTGTGTGCATATATATTGATCTCAAGTCTGCTGTGGGCATCCCATTATGTAACATACCATTAGCCTCTGCATTTACTGTAAGCTGCACAGTTATTTAAAGTAATTTGGCCTGTTTCAGCCTGCTTACTCACTGTTGCTGTGTGCATATATACTGATCTCAAGTCAGCTTTGGGGCATCCCATTCTGTAACATACCATTAGCCTCTGCATTCACTGTAAGCTGCACAGTTATTTAAAGTAATTTGGCCTGTTTCAGCCTGCTTACACACTGTTGCTGTGTGCATATATACTGATCTCAAGTCTGCTGTGGGCATCCCATTCTGTAACATACCATTAGCCTCTGCATTTACTGTAAGCTGCACAGTTATTTAAAGTAATTTGGCCTGTTTCAGCCTGCTTACACACTGTTTCTGTGTGCATATATACTGATCTCAAGTCTGCTGTGGGCATCCCATTCTGTAACATACCATTAGCCTCTGCATTTACTGTAAGCTGCACAGTTATTTAAAGTAATTTGGCCTGTTTCAGCCTGCTTACACACTGTCGCTGTGTGCATATATACTGATCTCAAGTCTGCTGTGGGCATCCCATTCTGTAACATACCATTAGCCTCTGCATTTACTGTAAGCTGCACAGTTATTTAAAGTAATTTGGGCTGTATGAACCTGCTTACACACTGTTGCTGTGTGCATATATACTGATCTCAAGTCAGCTTTGGGGCATCCCATTCTGTAACATACCATTAGCCTCTGCATTCACTGTAAGCTGCACAGTTATTTAAAGTAATTTGGCCTGTTTCAGCCTGCTTACACACTGTTGCTGTGTGCATATATACTGATCTCAAGTCTGCTGTGGGCATCCCATTCTGTAACATACCATTAGCCTCTGCATTTACTGTAAGCTGCACAGTTATTTAAAGTAATTTGGCTTGTTTCAGCCTGCTTACACACTGTTGCTGTGTGCATATATACTGATCTCAAGTCTGCTGTGGGCATCCCATTCTGTAACATACCATTAGCCTCTGCATTCACTGTAAGCTGCACAGTTATTTAAAGTAATTTGGCCTGTTTCAGCCTGCTTACACACTGTTGCTGTGTGTATATATACTGATCTCAGGTCTGCTTTGCGGGCATCCCATTCTGTAACATACCATTAGCCTCTGCATTCACTGTAAGCTGCACAGTTATTTAAAGTAATTTGGCCTGTTTCAGCCTGCTTACACAGTGTTGCTGTGTGCATATATACTGATCTCAAGTCTGCTGTGCGGGCATCCCATTCTGTAACATACCATTAGCCTCTGCATTCACTGTAAGCTGCACAGTTATTTAAAGTAATTTGGCCTGTTTCAGCCTGCTTACACACTGTTGCTGTGTGCATATATACTGATCTCAAGTCAGCTTTGGGGCATCCCATTCTGTAACATACCATTAGCCTCTGCATTCACTGTAAGCTGCACAGTTATTTAAAGTAATTTGGCCTGTTTCAGCCTGCTTACACACTGTTGCTGTGTGCATATATACTGATCTCAAGTCTGCTGTGGGCATCCCATTCTGTAACATACCATTAGCCTCTGCATTCACTGTAAGCTGCACAGTTATTTAAAGTAATTTGGCCTGTTTCAGCCTGCTTACACACCAATTCTGTAACATACCATTAGCCTCTGCATTCACTGTAAGCTGCACAGTTATTTAAAGTAATTTGGCCTGTTTCAGCCTGCTTACACACTGTTGCTGTGTGCATATATACTGATCTCAAGTCTGCTGTGGGCATCCCATTCTGTAACATACCATTAGCCTCTGCATTTACTGTAAGCTGCACAGTTATTTAAAGTAATTTGGCCTGTTTCAGCCTGCTTACACACTGTTGCTGTGTGCATATATACTGATCTCATGTCTGCTGTGGGCATCCCATTCTGTAACATACCATTAGCCTCTGCATTTACTGTAAGCTGCACAGTTATTTAAAGTAATTTGGCCTGTTTCAGCCTGCTTACACACTGTTGCTGTGTGCATATATACTGATCTCAAGTCTGCTGTGGGCATCCCATTCTGTAACATACCATTAGCCTCTGCATTTACTGTAAGCTGCACAGTTATTTAAAGTAATTTGGCCTGTTTCAGCCTGCTTACACACTGTTGCTGTGTGCATATATACTGATCTCAAGTCTGCTGTGGGCATCCCATTCTGTAACATACCATTAGCCTCTGCATTTACTGTAAGCTGCACAGTTATTTAAAGTAATTTGGCCTGTTTCAGCCTACTTACACACTGTTGCTGTGTGCATATATACTGATCTCAAGTCTGCTGTGGGCATCCCATTCTGTAACATACCATTAGCCTCTGCATTTACTGTAAGCTGCACAGTTATTTAAAGTAATTTGGCCGGTTTCAGCCTGCTTACACACTGTTGCTGTGTGCATATATACTGATCTCAAGTCAGCTTTGGGGCATCCCATTCTGTAACATACCATTAGCCTCTGCATTCACTGTAAGCTGCACAGTTATTTAAAGTAATTTGGCCTGTTTCAGCCTGCTTACACACTGTTGCTGTGTGCATATATACTGATCTCAAGTCTGCTGTGGGCATCCCATTCTGTAACATACCATTAGCCTCTGCATTTACTGTAAGCTGCACAGTTATTTAAAGTAATTTGGCCTGTTTCAGCCTGCTTACACACTGTTGCTGTGTGCATATATACTGATCTCAAGTCAGCTTTGGGGCACCCCATTCTGTAACATACCATTAGCCTCTGCATTTACTGTAAGCTGCACAGTTATTTAAAGTAATTTGGCCGGTTTCAGCCTGCTTACACACTGTTGCTGTGTGCATATATACTGATCTCAAGTCAGCTTTGGGGCATCCCATTCTGTAACATACCATTAGCCTCTGCATTCACTGTAAGCTGCACAGTCATTTAAAGTAATTTGGCCTGTTTCAGCCTGCTTACACACTGTTGCTGTGTGCATATATACTGATCTCAAGTCTGCTGTGGGCATCCCATTCTGTAACATACCATTAGCCTCTGCATTTATTGTAAGCTGCACAGTTATTTAAAGTAATTTGGCCTGTTTCAGCCTGCTTACACACTGTTGCTGTGTGCATATATACTGATCTCAAGTCAGCTTTGGGGCACCCCATTCTGTAACATACCATTAGCCTCTGCATTTACTGTAAGCTGCACAGTTATTTAAAGTAATTTGGCCTGTTTCAGCCTGCTTACACACTGTTGCTGTGTGCATATATACTGATCTCAAGTCAGCTTTGGGGCATCCCATTCTGTAACATACCATTAGCCTCTGCATTCACTGTAAGCTACACAGTTATTTAAAGTAATTTGGCCTGTTTCAGCCTGCTTACAAACTGTTGCTGTGTGCATATATACTGATCTCAAGTCAGCTTTGGGGCATCCCATTCTGTAATATACCATTAGCCTCTGCATTCACTGTAAGCTGCACAGTTATTTAAAGTAATTTGGGCTGTTTCAGCCTGCTTACACGCTGTTGCTGTGTGCATATATACTGATCTCAAGTCAGCTTTGGAGCATCCCATTCTGTAACATACCATTAGCCTCTGCATTCACTGTAAGCTGCACAGTTATTTAAAGTAATTTGGCCTGTTTCAGCCTGCTTACACACTGTTGCTGTGTACATATATACTGATCTCAGGTCTGCTGTGGGCATCCCATTCTGTAACATACCATTAGCCTCTGCATTTACTGTAAGCTGCACAGTTATTTAAAGTAATTTGGGCTGTATGAACCTGCTTACACACTGTTGCTGTGTGCATATATACTGATCTCAAGTCAGCTTTGGGGCATCCCATTCTGTAACATACCATTAGCCTCTGCATTCACTATAAGCTGCACAGTTATTTAAATTAATTTGGCCTGTTTCAGCCTGCTTACACACTGTTGCTGTGTGCATATATACTGATCTCAAGTCAGCTTTGGGGCATCCCATTCTGTAACATACCATTAGCCTCTGCATTCACTGTAAGCTGCACAGTTATTTAAAGTAATTTGGCCTGTTTCAGCCTGCTTACACACTGTTGCTGTGTGCATATATACTGATCTCAAGTCTGCTGTGGGCATCCCATTCTGTAACATACCATTAGCCTCTGCATTTACTGTAAGCTGCACAGTTATTTAAAGTAATTTGGCCTGTTTCAGCCTGCTTACACACTGTTGCTGTGTGCATATATACTAATCTCAAGTCAGCTTTGGGGCATCCCATTCTGTAACATACCATTAGCCTCTGCATTCACTGTAAGCTGCACAGTTATTTAAAGTAATTTGGTCTGTTTCAGCCTGCTTACACACAGTTGCTGTGTGCATATATACTGATCTCAAGTCTGTTTGGGGCATTCCATTCTGTAACATACCATTAGCCTCTGCATTTACTGTAAGCTGCACAGTTATTTAAAGTAATTTGGCCTGTTTCAGCCTGCTTACACACTGTTGCTGTGTGCATATATACTGATCTCAAGTCTGCTGTGCGGGCATCCCATTCTGTAACATACCATTAGCCTCTGCATTTACTGTAAGCTGCACAGTTATTTAAAGTAATTTGGCCGGTTTCAGCCTGCTTACACACTGTTGCTGTGTGCATATATACTGATCTCAAGTCAGCTTTGGGGCATCCCATTCTGTAACATACCATTAGCCTCTGCATTCACTGTAAGCTGCACAGTCATTTAAAGTAATTTGGCCTGTTTCAGCCTGCTTACACACTGTTGCTGTGTGCATATATACTGATCTCAAGTCAGCTTTGGGGCACCCCATTCTGTAACATACCATTAGCCTCTGCATTTACTGTAAGCTGCACAGTTATTTAAAGTAATTTGGCCTGTTTCAGCCTGCTTACACACTGTTGCTGTGTGCATATATACTGATCTCAAGTCAGCTTTGGGGCATCCCATTCTGTAACATACCATTAGCCTCTGCATTCACTGTAAGCTACACAGTTATTTAAAGTAATTTGGCCTGTTTCAGCCTGCTTACAAACTGTTGCTGTGTGCATATATACTGATCTCAAGTCAGCTTTGGGGCATCCCATTCTGTAATATACCATTAGCCTCTGCATTCACTGTAAGCTGCACAGTTATTTAAAGTAATTTGGGCTGTTTCAGCCTGCTTACACGCTGTTGCTGTGTGCATATATACTGATCTCAAGTCAGCTTTGGAGCATCCCATTCTGTAACATACCATTAGCCTCTGCATTCACTGTAAGCTGCACAGTTATTTAAAGTAATTTGGCCTGTTTCAGCCTGCTTACACAGTGTTGCTGTGTGCATATATACTGATCTCAAGTCTGCTGTGCGGGCATCCCATTCTGTAACATACCATTAGCCTCTGCATTCACTGTAAGCTGCACAGTTATTTAAAGTAATTTGGCCTGTTTCAGCCTGCTTACACACTGTTGCTGTGTGCATATATACTGATCTCAAGTCAGCTTTGGGGCATCCCATTCTGTAACATACCATTAGCCTCTGCATTCACTGTAAGCTGCACAGTTATTTAAAGTAATTTGGCCTGTTTCAGCCTGCTTACACACTGTTGCTGTGTGCATATATACTGATCTCAAGTCTGCTGTGGGCATCCCATTCTGTAACATACCATTAGCCTCTGCATTCACTGTAAGCTGCACAGTTATTTAAAGTAATTTGGCCTGTTTCAGCCTGCTTACACACCAATTCTGTAACATACCATTAGCCTCTGCATTCACTGTAAGCTGCACAGTTATTTAAAGTAATTTGGCCTGTTTCAGCCTGCTTACACACTGTTGCTGTGTGCATATATACTGATCTCAAGTCTGCTGTGGGCATCCCATTCTGTAACATACCATTAGCCTCTGCATTTACTGTAAGCTGCACAGTTATTTAAAGTAATTTGGCCTGTTTCAGCCTGCTTACACACTGTTGCTGTGTGCATATATACTGATCTCATGTCTGCTGTGGGCATCCCATTCTGTAACATACCATTAGCCTCTGCATTTACTGTAAGCTGCACAGTTATTTAAAGTAATTTGGCCTGTTTCAGCCTGCTTACACACTGTTGCTGTGTGCATATATACTGATCTCAAGTCTGCTGTGGGCATCCCATTCTGTAACATACCATTAGCCTCTGCATTTACTGTAAGCTGCACAGTTATTTAAAGTAATTTGGCCTGTTTCAGCCTGCTTACACACTGTTGCTGTGTGCATATATACTGATCTCAAGTCTGCTGTGGGCATCCCATTCTGTAACATACCATTAGCCTCTGCATTTACTGTAAGCTGCACAGTTATTTAAAGTAATTTGGCCTGTTTCAGCCTACTTACACACTGTTGCTGTGTGCATATATACTGATCTCAAGTCTGCTGTGGGCATCCCATTCTGTAACATACCATTAGCCTCTGCATTTACTGTAAGCTGCACAGTTATTTAAAGTAATTTGGCCGGTTTCAGCCTGCTTACACACTGTTGCTGTGTGCATATATACTGATCTCAAGTCAGCTTTGGGGCATCCCATTCTGTAACATACCATTAGCCTCTGCATTCACTGTAAGCTGCACAGTTATTTAAAGTAATTTGGCCTGTTTCAGCCTGCTTACACACTGTTGCTGTGTGCATATATACTGATCTCAAGTCTGCTGTGGGCATCCCATTCTGTAACATACCATTAGCCTCTGCATTTACTGTAAGCTGCACAGTTATTTAAAGTAATTTGGCCTGTTTCAGCCTGCTTACACACTGTTGCTGTGTGCATATATACTGATCTCAAGTCAGCTTTGGGGCACCCCATTCTGTAACATACCATTAGCCTCTGCATTTACTGTAAGCTGCACAGTTATTTAAAGTAATTTGGCCGGTTTCAGCCTGCTTACACACTGTTGCTGTGTGCATATATACTGATCTCAAGTCAGCTTTGGGGCATCCCATTCTGTAACATACCATTAGCCTCTGCATTCACTGTAAGCTGCACAGTCATTTAAAGTAATTTGGCCTGTTTCAGCCTGCTTACACACTGTTGCTGTGTGCATATATACTGATCTCAAGTCTGCTGTGGGCATCCCATTCTGTAACATACCATTAGCCTCTGCATTTATTGTAAGCTGCACAGTTATTTAAAGTAATTTGGCCTGTTTCAGCCTGCTTACACACTGTTGCTGTGTGCATATATACTGATCTCAAGTCAGCTTTGGGGCACCCCATTCTGTAACATACCATTAGCCTCTGCATTTACTGTAAGCTGCACAGTTATTTAAAGTAATTTGGCCTGTTTCAGCCTGCTTACACACTGTTGCTGTGTGCATATATACTGATCTCAAGTCAGCTTTGGGGCATCCCATTCTGTAACATACCATTAGCCTCTGCATTCACTGTAAGCTACACAGTTATTTAAAGTAATTTGGCCTGTTTCAGCCTGCTTACAAACTGTTGCTGTGTGCATATATACTGATCTCAAGTCAGCTTTGGGGCATCCCATTCTGTAATATACCATTAGCCTCTGCATTTACTGTAAGCTGCACAGTTATTTAAAGTAATTTGGGCTGTTTCAGCCTGCTTACACGCTGTTGCTGTGTGCATATATACTGATCTCAAGTCAGCTTTGGAGCATCCCATTCTGTAACATACCATTAGCCTCTGCATTCACTGTAAGCTGCACAGTTATTTAAAGTAATTTGGCCTGTTTCAGCCTGCTTACACACTGTTGCTGTGTACATATATACTGATCTCAGGTCTGCTGTGGGCATCCCATTCTGTAACATACCATTAGCCTCTGCATTTACTGTAAGCTGCACAGTTATTTAAAGTAATTTGGGCTGTATGAACCTGCTTACACACTGTTGCTGTGTGCATATATACTGATCTCAAGTCAGCTTTGGGGCATCCCATTCTGTAACATACCATTAGCCTCTGCATTCACTATAAGCTGCACAGTTATTTAAATTAATTTGGCCTGTTTCAGCCTGCTTACACACTGTTGCTGTGTGCATATATACTGATCTCAAGTCAGCTTTGGGGCATCCCATTCTGTAACATACCATTAGCCTCTGCATTCACTGTAAGCTGCACAGTTATTTAAAGTAATTTGGCCTGTTTCAGCCTGCTTACACACTGTTGCTGTGTGCATATATACTGATCTCAAGTCTGCTGTGGGCATCCCATTCTGTAACATACCATTAGCCTCTGCATTTACTGTAAGCTGCACAGTTATTTAAAGTAATTTGGCCTGTTTCAGCCTGCTTACACACTGTTGCTGTGTGCATATATACTAATCTCAAGTCAGCTTTGGGGCATCCCATTCTGTAACATACCATTAGCCTCTGCATTCACTGTAAGCTGCACAGTTATTTAAAGTAATTTGGTCTGTTTCAGCCTGCTTACACACAGTTGCTGTGTGCATATATACTGATCTCAAGTCTGTTTGGGGCATTCCATTCTGTAACATACCATTAGCCTCTGCATTTACTGTAAGCTGCACAGTTATTTAAAGTAATTTGGCCTGTTTCAGCCTGCTTACACACTGTTGCTGTGTGCATATATACTGATCTCAAGTCTGCTGTGCGGGCATCCCATTCTGTAACATACCATTAGCCTCTGCATTTACTGTAAGCTGCACAGTTATTTAAAGTAATTTGGCCGGTTTCAGCCTGCTTACACACTGTTGCTGTGTGCATATATACTGATCTCAAGTCAGCTTTGGGGCATCCCATTCTGTAACATACCATTAGCCTCTGCATTCACTGTAAGCTGCACAGTCATTTAAAGTAATTTGGCCTGTTTCAGCCTGCTTACACACTGTTGCTGTGTGCATATATACTGATCTCAAGTCAGCTTTGGGGCACCCCATTCTGTAACATACCATTAGCCTCTGCATTTACTGTAAGCTGCACAGTTATTTAAAGTAATTTGGCCTGTTTCAGCCTGCTTACACACTGTTGCTGTGTGCATATATACTGATCTCAAGTCAGCTTTGGGGCATCCCATTCTGTAACATACCATTAGCATCTGCATTCACTGTAAGCTACACAGTTATTTAAAGTAATTTGGCCTGTTTCAGCCTGCTTACAAACTGTTGCTGTGTGCATATATACTGATCTCAAGTCAGCTTTGGGGCATCCCATTCTGTAATATACCATTAGCCTCTGCATTCACTGTAAGCTGCACAGTTATTTAAAGTAATTTGGGCTGTTTCAGCCTGCTTACACGCTGTTGCTGTGTGCATATATACTGATCTCAAGTCAGCTTTGGAGCATCCCATTCTGTAACATACCATTAGCCTCTGCATTCACTGTAAGCTGCACAGTTATTTAAAGTAATTTGGCCTGTTTCAGCCTGCTTACACACTGTTGCTGTGTACATATATACTGATCTCAGGTCTGCTGTGGGCATCCCATTCTGTAACATACCATTAGCCTCTGCATTTACTGTAAGCTGCACAGTTATTTAAAGTAATTTGGGCTGTATGAACCTGCTTACACACTGTTGCTGTGTGCATATATACTGATCTCAAGTCAGCTTTGGGGCATCCCATTCTGTAACATACCATTAGCCTCTGCATTCACTGTAAGCTGCACAGTTATTTAAAGTAATTTGGCCTGTTTCAGCCTGCTTACACACTGTTGCTGTGTGCATATATACTGATCTCAAGTCAGCTTTGGGGCATCCCATTCTGTAACATACCATTAGCCTCTGCATTCACTGTAAGCTGCACAGTTATTTAAAGTAATTTGGCCTGTTTCAGCCTGCTTACACACTGTTGCTGTGTGCATATATACTGATCTCAAGTCTGCTGTGGGCATCCCATTCTGTAACATACCATTAGCCTCTGCATTTACTGTAAGCTGCACAGTTATTTAAAGTAATTTGGCCTGTTTCAGCCTGCTTACACACTGTTGCTGTGTGCATATATACTGATCTCAAGTCTGCTGTGGGCATCCCATTCTGTAACATACCATTAGCCTCTGCATTTACTGTAAGCTGCACAGTTATTTAAAGTAATTTGGCCGGTTTCAGCCTGCTTACACACTGTTGCTGTTTGCATATATACTGATCTCAAGTCAGCTTTGGGGCATCCCATTCTGTAACATACCATTAGCCTCTGCATTCACTGTAAGCTGCACAGTCATTTAAAGTAATTTGGCCTGTTTCAGCCTGCTTACACACTGTTGCTGTGTGCATATATACTGATCTCAAGTCTGCTGTGGGCATCCCATTCTGTAACATACCATTAGCCTCTGCATTTATTGTAAGCTGCACAGTTATTTAAAGTAATTTGGCCTGTTTCAGCCTGCTTACACACTGTTGCTGTGTGCATATATACTGATCTCAAGTCAGCTTTGGGGCACCCCATTCTGTAACATACCATTAGCCTCTGCATTTACTGTAAGCTGCACAGTTATTTAAAGTAATTTGGCCTGTTTCAGCCTGCTTACACACTGTTGCTGTGTGCATATATACTGATCTCAAGTCAGCTTTGGGGCATCCCATTCTGTAACATACCATTAGCCTCTGCATTCACTGTAAGCTACACAGTTATTTAAAGTAATTTGGCCTGTTTCAGCCTGCTTACAAACTGTTGCTGTGTGCATATATACTGATCTCAAGTCAGCTTTGGGGCATCCCATTCTGTAATATACCATTAGCCTCTGCATTCACTGTAAGCTGCACAGTTATTTAAAGTAATTTGGGCTGTTTCAGCCTGCTTACACGCTGTTGCTGTGTGCATATATACTGATCTCAAGTCAGCTTTGGAGCATCCCATTCTGTAACATACCATTAGCCTCTGCATTCACTGTAAGCTGCACAGTTATTTAAAGTAATTTGGCCTGTTTCAGCCTGCTTACACACTGTTGCTGTGTACATATATACTGATCTCAGGTCTGCTGTGGGCATCCCATTCTGTAACATACCATTAGCCTCTGCATTTACTGTAAGCTGCACAGTTATTTAAAGTAATTTGGGCTGTATGAACCTGCTTACACACTGTTGCTGTGTGCATATATACTGATCTCAAGTCAGCTTTGGGGCATCCCATTCTGTAACATACCATTAGCCTCTGCATTCACTGTAAGCTGCACAGTTATTTAAAGTAATTTGGCCTGTTTCAGCCTGCTTACACACTGTTGCTGTGTGCATATATACTGATCTCAAGTCAGCTTTGGGGCATCCCATTCTGTAACATACCATTAGCCTCTGCATTCACTGTAAGCTGCACAGTTATTTAAAGTAATTTGGCCTGTTTCAGCCTGCTTACACACTGTTGCTGTGTGCATATATACTGATCTCAAGTCTGCTGTGGGCATCCCATTCTGTAACATACCATTAGCCTCTGCATTTACTGTAAGCTGCACAGTTATTTAAAGTAATTTGGCCTGTTTCAGCCTGCTTACACACTGTTGCTGTGTGCATATATACTAATCTCAAGTCAGCTTTGGGGCATCCCATTCTGAAACATACCA
Source organism: Gastrophryne carolinensis (assembly GCA_027917425.1). Taxonomy (NCBI): domain Eukaryota; kingdom Metazoa; phylum Chordata; class Amphibia; order Anura; family Microhylidae; genus Gastrophryne; species Gastrophryne carolinensis. The sequence continues at coordinate 82,351,166 of CM051237.1, forward strand.
TTAGCCTCTGCATTCACTGTAAGCTGCACAGTTATTTAAAGTAATTTGGTCTGTTTCAGCCTGCTTACACACTGTTGCTGTGTGCATATATACTGATCTCAAGTCAGCTTTGGGGCATCCCATTCTGTAACATACCATTAGCCTCTGCATTCACTGTAAGCTGCACAGTCAATTAAAGTAATTTGGCCTGTTTCAGCCTGCTTACACACTGTTGCTGTGTGCATATATACTGATCTCAAGTCTGCTGTGGGCATCCCATTCTGTAACATACCATTAGCCTCTGCATTTATTGTAAGCTGCACAGTTATTTAAAGTAATTTGGCCTGTTTCAGCCTGCTTACACACTGTTGCTGTGTGCATATATACTGATCTCAAGTCAGCTTTGGGGCACCCCATTCTGTAACATACCATTAGCCTCTGCATTTACTGTAAGCTGCACAGTTATTTAAAGTAATTTGGCCTGTTTCAGCCTGCTTACACACTGTTGCTGTGTGCATATATACTGATCTCAAGTCAGCTTTGGGGCATCCCATTCTGTAACATACCATTAGCCTCTGCATTCACTGTAAGCTACACAGTTATTTAAAGTAATTTGGCCTGTTTCAGCCTGCTTACAAACTGTTGCTGTGTGCATATATACTGATCTCAAGTCAGCTTTGGGGCATCCCATTCTGTAATATACCATTAGCCTCTGCATTCACTGTAAGCTGCACAGTTATTTAAAGTAATTTGGGCTGTTTCAGCCTGCTTACACGCTGTTGCTGTGTGCATATATACTGATCTCAAGTCAGCTTTGGAGCATCCCATTCTGTAACATACCATTAGCCTCTGCATTCACTGTAAGCTGCACAGTTATTTAAAGTAATTTGGCCTGTTTCAGCATGCTTACACACTGTTGCTGTGTACATATATACTGATCTCAGGTCTGCTGTGGGCATCCCATTCTGTAACATACCATTAGCCTCTGCATTTACTGTAAGCTGCACAGTTATTTAAAGTAATTTGGGCTGTATGAACCTGCTTACACACTGTTGCTGTGTGCATATATACTGATCTCAAGTCAGCTTTGGGGCATCCCATTCTGTAACATACCATTAGCCTCTGCATTCACTGTAAGCTGCACAGTTATTTAAAGTAATTTGGCCTGTTTCAGCCTGCTTACACACTGTTGCTGTGTGCATATATACTGATCTCAAGTCAGCTTTGGGGCATCCCATTCTGTAACATACCATTAGCCTCTGCATTCACTGTAAGCTGCACAGTTATTTAAAGTAATTTGGCCTGTTTCAGCCTGCTTACACACTGTTGCTGTGTGCATATATACTGATCTCAAGTCTGCTGTGGGCATCCCATTCTGTAACATACCATTAGCCTCTGCATTTACTGTAAGCTGCACAGTTATTTAAAGTAATTTGGCCTGTTTCAGCCTGCTTACACAATGTTGCTGTGTGCATATATGCTAATCTCAAGTCAGCTTTGGGGCATCCCATTCTGTAACATACCATTAGCCTCTGCATTTACTGTAAGCTGCACAGTTATTTAAAGTAATTTGGCCTGTTTCAGCCTGCTTACACACTGTTGCTGTGTGCATATATACTGATCTCAAGTCTGCTGTGCGGGCATCCCATTCTGTAACATACCATTAGCCTCTGCATTCACTGTAAGCTGCACAGTTATTTAAAGTAATTTGGCCTGTTTCAGCCTGCTTACACACTGTTGCTGTGTGAATATATACTGATCTCAAGTCTGCTGTGGGCATCCCATTCTGTAACATACCATTAGCCTCTGCATTTACTGTAACTGCACAGTTATTTAAAGTAATTTGGCCTGTTTCAGCCTGCTTACACACTGTCGCTGTGTGCATATATACTGATCTCAAGTCTGCTGTGGGCATCCCATTCTGTAACATACCATTAGCCTCTGCATTTACTGTAAGCTGCACAGTTATTTAAAGTAATTTGGGCTGTATGAACCTGCTTACACACTGTTGCTGTGTGCATATATACTGATCTCAAGTCAGCTTTGGGGCATCCCATTCTGTAACATACCATTAGCCTCTGCATTCACTGTAAGCTGCACAGTTATTTAAAGTAATTTGGCCTGTTTCAGCCTGCTTACACACTGTTGCTCTGTGCATATATACTGATCTGGCATCCCATTCTGTAACATACCATTAGCCTCTGCATTTACTGTAAGCTGCACAGTTATTTAAAGTAATTTGGCTTGTTTCAGCCTGCTTACACACTGTTGCTGTGTGCATATATACTGATCTCAAGTCTGCTGTGGGCATCCCATTCTGTAACATACCATTAGCCTCTGCATTTACTGTAAGCTGCACAGTTATTTAAAGTAATTTGGCCTGTTTCAGCCTGCTTACACACTGTTGCTGTGTGTATATATACTGATCTCAGGTCTGCTTTGCGGGCATCCCATTCTGTAACATACCATTAGCCTCTGCATTCACTGTAAGCTGCACAGTTATTTAAAGTAATTTGGCCTGTTTCAGCCTGCTTACACACTGTTTCTGTGTGCATATATACTGATCTCAAGTCTGCTGTGGGCATCCCATTCTGTAACATACCATTAGCCTCTGCATTCACTGTAAGCTGCACAGTTATTTAAAGTAATTTGACCTGTTTCAGCCTGCTTACACACTGTTGCTGTGTGCATATATACTGATCTCAAATCTGCTGTGGGCATCCCATTCTGTAACATACCATTAGCCTCTGCATTTACTGTAAGCTGCACAGTTATTTAAAGTAATTTGGCCTGTATGAGCCTGCTTACACAGTGTTGCTGTGTGCATATATACTGATATCAGGTCTGCTGTGCGGGCATCCCATTCTGTAACATACCATTAGCCTCTGCATTCACTGTAAGCTTCGCAGTTATTTACAGTAATTTGGCCTGTTTCAGCCTGCTTACACACTGTTGCTGTGTGCATATATATTGATCTCAAGTCTGCTGTGGGCATCCCATTATGTAACATACCATTAGCCTCTGCATTTACTGTAAGCTGCACAGTTATTTAAAGTAATTTGGCCTGTTTCAGCCTGCTTACTCACTGTTGCTGTGTGCATATATACTGATCTCAAGTCAGCTTTGGGGCATCCCATTCTGTAACATACCATTAGCCTCTGCATTCACTGTAAGCTGCACAGTTATTTAAAGTAATTTGGCCTGTTTCAGCCTGCTTACACACTGTTGCTGTGTGCATATATACTGATCTCAAGTCTGCTGTGGGCATCCCATTCTGTAACATACCATTAGCCTCTGCATTTACTGTAAGCTGCACAGTTATTTAAAGTAATTTGGCCTGTTTCAGCCTGCTTACACACTGTTTCTGTGTGCATATATACTGATCTCAAGTCTGCTGTGGGCATCCCATTCTGTAACATACCATTAGCCTCTGCATTTACTGTAAGCTGCACAGTTATTTAAAGTAATTTGGCCTGTTTCAGCCTGCTTACACACTGTCGCTGTGTGCATATATACTGATCTCAAGTCTGCTGTGGGCATCCCATTCTGTAACATACCATTAGCCTCTGCATTTACTGTAAGCTGCACAGTTATTTAAAGTAATTTGGGCTGTATGAACCTGCTTACACACTGTTGCTGTGTGCATATAAGCTGCACAGTTATTTAAAGTAATTTGGCCTGTTTCAGCCTGCTGCTTTGCGGGCATCCCATTCTGTAACATACCATTAGCCTCTGCATTCACTGTAAGCTGCACAGTTATTTAAAGTAATTTGGCCTGTTTCAGCCTGCTTACACACTGTTGCTGTGTGCATATATACCGATCTCAAGTCAGCTTTGGGGCATCCCATTCTGTAACATACCATTAGCCTCTGCATTCACTGTAAGCTGCACAGTTATTTAAAGTAATTTGGCCTGTTTCAGCCTGCTTACACAGTGTTGCTGTGTGCATATATACTGATCTCAAGTCTGCTGTGCGGGCATCCCATTCTGTAACATACCATTAGCCTCTGCATTCACTGTAAGCTTCGCAGTTATTTAAAGTAATTTGGCCTGTTTCAGCCTGCTTACACACTGTTGCTGTGTGCATATATACTGATCTCAAGTCAGCTTTGGGGCATCCCATTCTGTAACATACCATTAGCCTTTGCATTCACTGTAAGCTGCACACTTATTTAAAGTAATTTGGCCTGTTTCAGCCTGCTTACACACTGTTGCTGTGTGCATATATACTGATCTCAAGTCTGTTTGGGGCATCCCATTCTGTAACATACCATTAGCCTCTGTGTTTACTGTAAGCTGCACAGTTATTTAAAGTAATTTGGCCTGTTTGACAGTGCTTAGACACACTTGCTGTGCATATATACTGGTCTCAGGTCTGCTGTGGGGGCATTCCATTTGTTTTTGACTGCTTTTAATAAACCAGACCGCAGGGCACAGCAAAACTGCACATTGAACCCTATCTGTTTATACTAAATAAGGAAATCCTTAAAAATGTCAGGCAGACAAGTGCCAGGATGTTCAAAGAGGAGTGGCAGAGGCCAAGATTCAGCAGGCAGAGGTCGCAGCAGACTAGGGGCGAGTGGCAGCAGGAGTCACGGTGAGAGACCTGGTCTGCCAGTATCTGCTAGCGGTCGTGTCTCCACCAGTAACGCATCTGCCGTGGTAGATTGGTTAACGCACTCATCAACAACATCATCACAACTTACGTCTGAGACCCCCAGTCTAGGGTCGGTAGGTTCCTCTGACACAACCCTGAGTTGGCATGCTCCGAGAGCAGTCCGTGTCCTCCCATTGCCTCTGTCCTACGCCGTTCCCTCCCCCAGCGACGTATCCTATGCTTTGGGTTCTGCTCCACTCTTTAGTGAGGAGGACGATCAGATAGAGGACAGTCAGCAGCTACTGCCCAGCCAAGAAATGGAGGTGGCTTCTTTAGCTAGGCAGACAAATAGTGATGTGGACAGTGTCGTGGGTGCTGCGAGCGTTCCAGCTCCTGCGCCAGACACTGTTGACGAATCCACGAACATCAGTGACGTACAGCCACAACTCGGTGATAATGATGATGACGATGAAGCCGATCGCACTTGGGAGCTGGGTGATGAAGGGGCTTCATCGTCATCATCAGGAGAAGAGGGGCGCAGGTTGCCCCGGAGTCAGCAGCTCAGGCAGCAACGTGTTAGCAGCATGGTTGGCAGGCAGCATGGGGGCACAATTGTAAAGCCTGGAGCCAAACGGGGCCGGGGTAGAGCACCTGCTGCGCGGCAGGCTACCTTATCGGGAGGTAGTGGGGCAGGGGTTCCTGGAGTTGGCGACAATAGCAGCGAATCAGTGAGGCCTGTTGGTGGAAAAAGTAGCTACTCGGCAGTGTGGCAGTTTTTCCTGAAGCATCCGCAGGAGGGTAACATGGCCACATGCAAGATATGTAGGCAGAAGGTGAAGCGTGGCCAGGGCCCAAATGTTGGCACCACGGCCCTGCGTCAACATATGCAGCGTCACCATAAAGCGGCCTGGGAAAACCTAGGCTCTGGAGAGGTGGGCCAGACTGCTTCCTCACCGACTGGCACGCCGCTCCCAATTTCTGCCAGCCAAGGCTCCAGCACCTCAGCCGAAGGCAGCTGTGCGTCATACCCATCCTCTGTCACTCCTGCTCCTCCTCCTCCTCCTCCAAGTCATGCATCCCGCCAGGAATCCATCAGCGAAGCCATGTCCAAGAGACAGCAGTATGAGCCCACTCATCCTACGGCGCAGAAGCTGAATGTGCTCCTGTCCAAGTTGCTGGTGCTGCAGTCGCTCCCTTTTCAGGTGGTGGACTCTGCACCTTTCAGAGAACTGATGGCTTGTGCCGAGCCGAGGTGGAGAGTCCCAAGCCGTCATTTCTTTGCCAAGAAGGCAGTACCAGCGCTGCACACTTTTGTTGAACAGAAGGTGGGCCAGTCCTTGAGCCTGTCGGTGTGTAGCAAAGTGCATGGCAGCGCCGACGTCTGGAGCTGTAACTACGGTCAGGGACAGTACATGTCGTTTACGGCCCACTGGGTGAATGTGGTCCCTTTGCAGCAGCAGCAGCAACTTGGACAGGTCACGCCGCTTCGGCCTCCGCGCTCCCTGCCCGCTGGGCCTGTGACACTGTGCGACTCGGCCTCCTCATCCTCCGCCATCTCCTCACCCTCCACTGTAGGCTCAAGTCTCAGTGCCCCTCCAGTCTACCATGTGTGCAGGGCACGGAGGTGTCACGCAGTGCTTCACATGGTTTGTCTTGGCGAAAGGAGTCACACAGGGGAGGAACTGCTTAAATTTATTCATCAGGAAATCCAAACATGGCTTACTCCAAGAAAACTTAGAATGGGAATCATGGTTACCGACCGGCAGTGGCAGCTCATACGTGACACCTGCCGTTTGCTCAGGCCCTTTGAGGAAGCCACTTTATTTGTCAGTCGGCAGGATTACGGGATGAACGACGTGATTCCACTGCTTCATGTACTACAGCACATGTTGGAAACCATGGCTGGTCAGGGCACTGGAGACATGGCATTTACGTCTTACGGCCACATGAACCCCGTTGGAGCTGAACTGGAGGAGGAGGAGTTGCCCAGCGAAACACAGTTTAGGCTTGGCGAAATGGCTGGTTTATCTAGTCAGCGGACAGGAGAGGAGGAGCAGGAGCAGCCAGAGGAGCTAGAGGTTTTTGAGGAAGGCGAGACAGAGGACCCGGACACACCGTGGCAGTATGCAGTGGAGATGGAGACAGGTAGTCCATCCGAGTCACTTGCGCAAATGGCAGGAAGCATGCTCACGTGCTTGCGTAGTGACCCAGAATTGTTTCCATCTGTCGGCGGGATGACTTCTGGCTGTCCACCTTATTGGACCCTCGCTTCCGGCACAAAATGGGGGCATTTTTTAAACCCACCGAGAGGGAGGACAAACTGAACTACTACAAAGACATTCTACGTAGGCAGTTGGCCGATGCCTATCTGCGCCATGGTCCATACTCTCGCAGGTCTGACTCGAGGGGACCTCTGCGCTCACCGTCCACTGCCATGGCTGCTGGGGGGGTTGGCAGGAGCAGCAGCAGCAGCTCCATCAGCAGCAGCCTCAGTCTTCAGTCGCTAATGAGTAGCTTTCTACACCCGCATAGTGAGGCTACTCATGAGCAGAAGGAAGACCTGGAGCAGGACCTCAACCAGCAGGTCATGTCATACTTTGACATGACCATGCCAACACACCTTGAGGATCCGCTGGACTTCTGGGCAGCCAAACTTGATTTGTGGCCGCAACTAGCAGAGTTTGCCCTGGAAAAGCTGTCCTGCCCGGCAAGTAGCGTGCCATCTGAGCGAGTGTTTAGTGCGGCGGGGGCCATAGTTACGGTGAGGAGAACTCGGCTGTCAACTAAAAATGTGGAGAGACTCACCTTTGTCAAAATGAATCAGGGATGGATCAGCCAGGATTTCCACCCACCAATGCCTGATGCATGCGACTAGATTCAGCATGGTGCCACGTGTTACACTTTCCAAATGGTGCAAAACATATTTATGTCTTTAGGCCAATTTTTGGGCTCCTGCTGATGCCAACTTCAGGGTGTGCCTTCCAACCAATTTTTGGCCTCCTGCTGATGCCAACTTCAGGGTGTGCCTTTCAGCCAATGTTTGGCCTCCTGCTGCTGCTGCCAACTCCAGGGTGTGATTCATCCAATTTTTGGGCTCCTGAAGCCAACCCCAGTGTCTCTTTGAAGTAATGTTTGGGCTCCTGCTGCTGCTGCTGCCAACTCCAGGGTGTGATTCATCCAATTTTTGGGCTCCTGCTGCCAACTCCAGTGTCTCTTTAAAGTAATGTTTGGGCTCCTGATGCTGCTGCTGCTGCCAACTCCAGGGTGTGATTCATCCAATTTTGGGCTCCTGCTGCCAACCCCAGTGTCTCTTTAAAGTAATGTTTGGGCTCCTGCTGTTGCTGCTGCTGCCAACTCCAGGGTGTGATTCATCCAATTTTGGGCTCCTGCTGCCAACCCCAGTGTCTCTTTTAAGCTATGTTTGGGCTCCTGCTGCTTCTGCTTGCAACTCCAGGGTGTGATTCATCCAATCTTTGGGCTCCTGCAGCCAACTCCAGTGTCTCTTTCAAGCTATGTTTGGGCTCCTGCTGCTGCTGCTGCTGCTGCTTGAAACTCCAGGGTGTGATTCATTCAATTTTTGGGCTCCTGCAGCCAACTCCAGTGTCTCTTTCAGCCAATGTTTGGGCTCCTGCTGCTGCTTGCAACTCCAGGGTGTGATTCATCCAATTTTTGGGCTTCTGCTGCTGCCAACTCCAGTGTCTCTTTAAAGCAATGTTTGGGCTCCTGCCCCTCATAGTGATGCCACTTCAACTCTCTGCAATTGTGCCGCTCTGCGATTCTATTAGCGATGCCTCTGATCTGCATGTGATATTTATTCAAAGTATTATTTAACTAACCCAGCACGCATCCTATGCGTGTTACAGCAAGGCAGAATGGTTTACAACCCTATTGAGGCTCTAGGAGGCTCAGAAATAGCCGTTTTTAATAGCGATTCGTCGCGAATAAATTCGGGTCAAAACTATTTTTGTCGGAAAATTTGGCGAATCAGTCGAATCGAATTTTTCAAAAGTTCGCTCATCTCTACATGTGATCGATATGCATGCGCCGCCGGTGCAATCTGGCCTCGGCCCTGCTGACACATGCAATGCCTTGGAGCTGAAGGCTCTCATATTCCTACATAAAAGCCTCAATACATGATCAAGCAAGCAAGCCGAGTACAAAATGGTCCCGTAAGTGGATCGCAAATGAAACTGTTTTATAGGGCGGTGGTCCCTCGGCAATCAGGTCTCAGAATCAGAAGCAAGCCCAATTATGTAAGTTATCTGAACGAACGAAAATTATCAGATTTTCATGGGAAAAAGATCCGAACTAACGCAAATGATCCAATGTCGATCCGTGTATTGAAAGCGCATATACACATTAGTGGGAACGAACATACGCATGGAAAAACGAACGTAAAAACCAAATAAAAAGGCCAAACACACACAAAAACATACACAGACACATACGAAAGTCCAGACGTATCTGTCTCTGAATCAACCCTAATGTGCAAGTCACCCAGCTCCTTTAAAAACTGTCCAGGGAGGGATCTTCTTGTTCCAGGAGGCCAGGAGCCCAGGACTGTGTGTCTCCTTGAAGCAGCAAGATGATGACTAATACCCTGGTGAAAACCAAAGCATGAGTGTGAGGTTGCAGAGTGAAGAAAAGCTGACAACTGTTTTTTAAAGAATTACATTCCTTACAGTTACCTGAAAAACTTTCAGGTAGGGAGGCCCTAGGCTTGGGCAGATGGTCAATTATTTATTTGGATGAGGGCGTAGTAATTTCAGCAGAAGCGGAGACATTAGGATTAGGAGGGGGATGGCGTAGAGTCTTTTTTTTACCCCAGAGTGGCCCCAACAGAGTTCCCCCACATGTTGGGTTAATTCACCCAGTCAATGCATAATGACATGTCTTTAAAAGGCTAAAACTGCCTGTGTCTGGGCCGGGTCCATTTTGTCTAGCCTGCAGATACTGTCATGTATCTGAATAGAGATTCGGCCAAAGTATATACTGACAGCTCCCAGCAATACTGCCTGTGGACTGGATACTGGGGAAACTCAGCAGAGGGAAGGGCCTAAGAGTCAAGTGTGATGACGAAGCAGAGAGTTAAGACTGATTGTACTTGGAGGGAGCCAACAATTAGCAACTGATGAAGTGCTACCCCAAGCACTGGCTCCAGCATGGCCTGGTTCTTGTGGGAGCCTTCACAATGAGGGTCAGACTGCACTGCAGACAAGCCGGGGTCCCACAACTGTTGCCAATGGGTGAGGGGTCATATAGGCATGCGCAAACTAGCCTAACAATTAACTTTGTGATCGTGCATAATAGTTCATCACATTCACAGCCTTAAGAAAAGAGCTTGATGCTCCGGAAAATGGGCTAAACTTACTGATCACCTCTGCCCTGTGCATTAGCATCCATTTAACCAGTTTCTTACTAGCTGACTACATCCAGACCAGAGAGTGTCAACACTATGTAAATACTATAGCTGTATTTGCCTTATACCTTGTTTCTGTAGAAGACAGTACACGCCTAAACTTTTTGCTTACAGTGAATTACTGCAAATGTACTCATAGGATTGTCCATGTTTACACCCCATAGTGACAATTGGTAATATTTTACCTTTTACTATATAAGCTACATTGATTATTGTTAATTGTTACCCGTTACTGCATCCTTTTTTTTGCATAGTGGGGCCCATGACTATCCTGGTGACAGAGTATATGACCTCATCATTGATGATTTGTATCCTTTTCTATCTATATTTGTTACCATTCTGATGTGTAAACTACTTTGGTGTACATTCTTCCAATTTTTTGTCTTTTACTGAAAAGTTGTTTGAAATAGTTAAAAAGATAATGAGAATTAAACTGCATTAAATTTTATCTGATATGGAAAACTTGCAAACTTTGCCTCTTAAAAAATATATAGAAATTAATTAGTGCACTTTCTTGCTTAGGTAATTATTTTACTTCCATAAGCAATTGAAGCTATATTAATAAGTACAGTTGAAGTAGTGTTCTCCTGTGTAAAAAGCATCTCATCCTTTTTGTTAAATGACCTCTTCTGAGTTTGGGTCAATGCTGGAATATGAATGCTGAAAGATAAAAGACCAGCTTTAATTAACTTAATTAGCTGAATGTGGACAATTACATGTTTGCGCTATAAAACAGAAAACATCTATTTATCATTCATTTAGCACAAACTGGATTAAAATATTCATGGAAAATTCACATTCACATTCAAGGAAAACGAGAGACAAAATGATAAGTCAAAGGTCTAAGGTTGTCCATTTAAAATTGTATCTCAGGCCAAGTCGGAATATCCATTTAGCTGAATAATTTTTTGGTTTAGAGTGAAAGAAGAAAACTCTTGCACAGGCTTTCCCCTCTGTCCACGATTAAACTCTAATAACTGGGAAGAAAGCCCAACTACCACTCTCTTGATGAGGTGGTGCACTGCGGTGGCCACAAAGCAACCAGTATGGTTCACTTTTAGTATTAATTATGTGTAGATTTACTAAGCACTAGTTATTTCTTTTATTTACCACAGGTTATGTAAAGGAAAAAAACTCATCACCTAGTGAAGTGAAGAACAACAATGCGTGAGATGTCAGAGGTGCTAGTTAAACTGAAAATATCATTTTACATGACCTCTCACACATGACATGCTTGTCGTGTTTATTGATTCTAATTGCTTGTTTTAATTATGGTCTTGGTTGTGTAAGACTAGTAATTGCTGAATGTAATGATCGTTAACTACAACACAAACTAAAATTACTTTTTGTATACATATATTATAATGAAAAATATTCCAGGTCAAAAATTAAAAAGAACTTAGATATGCATTCAGAGCATCAGAGTCTATTCAATAATTAAAATAAAAAATATAAAAAAACATTATTTTTGATTTTGTGCATAGATGGGCATTGTATGTTTGTGCAAACATAGGACTTTTTCTTCTGCATTTACCTATCCCTGCAGTGAGACAAGCACTGAGTACACATTTGCTTGAAGTGTTGGGCTGCCCAAGCCACAGCACTGGGGGAGCAGAAGGGGGGTTAGGTACATTGCCCTAGAGTGCTTCAGTTATGTTCCCTCCAGGATTCACATCTTCAACCCTGCAAATGATAACTTTCTAATTTGTTTTTATACCCCATAGGGTTGTTGTTGTTTGCAAACATTACCCATTTAAGAAACTTAAGAACTCTCTTGATTCAGGGGAAACATTTGAGACAATCTTGCATGTGTGAAAGCAGTCAAGAAAGCATCTCTCACACCATGCCTTTTTTAAGAGAGAAATGAAAGCACTCTTACATGAGCTTTCTAATTACAAAGCATGCTTGCATGAGTTCTCCAGCTCCAAAGGTTCAGCTGACTGCCCCTCCCTTCTGAGATTAGCGAGTTTGTTAAAAAGTAAATTTGCTAAATTGACCAAGTTTCCTCAGGAAAGTTTGAATCACTGTTAAAGAATAGAAAAAGCTCAAATCTATCCTGGTTTCAGCACTGGGCAATGTCCTCATTGTCCGTCGGGCCACAGCGTCTGCACCACAACAAGGAGACATAAACCCTTCGCATTAAACTGGGCTCCTGCCACCCACTCCCCAATGCATGGAGGAGCTATTCATAGGTAGGGAGTGAGCCAGCCAGGAAAGCCCTTCACACCTCCTTGTGACTCAGAATGATATCAGAGGACAAATCTGGGTGCTCTTCTTTACAAAAAATGTAAAACATAGTGGAATGAAGGCTGAATGAGGCGTGCTATTAAGGTTTACACATAGGATAGGATGTATGTGTGTAATGTTACTTCCATCTCCTCATGTCCAAAGCAGATGGTTAGGTTTCATGCCTTCTGCCGCTGCTGATAATGAGTGAGCTGAGAGGTGGGCCTGGAACCGGGGCCAATCTGGCCACCAATAATAAAAATGTGTGCAGCTGCATTACGTTTATTAGGTGTATTCTCCTGACATATCTTGGCTTTGGTCCCACCAGAGTTTTACCTAGTGCCCTGCTCTAGTCAGGCCTTGTGTGGCTCTTCCAAGCCTCAACAGTGTTAGAGCTCCATAACTGTTTTATTCTAGTAGTATATGAGCAATACAACAATGGTCCATAAGCCACATGTGTGCTCCCGAAGGGTGCAAAAAAGCCCTGGATGATATGCTTCTACTGCATACATAGTGGGCACAACATGCACAAGATTGTGAAGGCAGAAATTCAGAGTAGTGCCTTACAGCAGATCAACCAACACACATGGATGTGAACTCGCAAGGAAAATAATGGGCAGGACTTTCTTTGTGGTTTGGTTAGGGAGAAGTATTGGGCTGTGCAGTGTCGGCGCAGGAGGGTCACATTCTACAAGTGGAACTAACTGCAGGGGCCTACCTACAGTTAATTTCCACTAATGCTAGATAAACCACGACAGTCAGGGTAGGGTTTCCCTTTGGAGATAAATTCCTTGTTCCCCTATGGGCCAGTATGAACCTAGCTGTACTGATATACATCAGCATAGTGTAGATGTAAGCAGAGTAGTTGTAGCCCTGAATCTTCATCAAAAGACTTCAGGTAAGTCCACTTTCATTTAAATTTTTAAAAGTAACATAGTATGTAAGGCTGAATAAAGACTTTAGTCCATCCAGTTCAGCCTATTTATCTCCTTCCAGTGGTCTAGTAGCCATAGCTGGAAATGTTATTACATGCCAGGAGGCATCCAGGCCACCTTTGAATGTTTTTACTGTATCCTTCATTACTACCTCCTCTGGCAGCAAGTTCCATAGTGTCACTGCTCTTACAGAGAAGAATCCCCTCCTATGTCGGTGGAGAAAGCACCTTTCCTCTAACCTTTGTGGATGCCCTCGGGTTATGGTTACACTCCGGGGTATAAAAAGATTGTGGGACAGATCTTTGTATTGACCCGGAATGTATTTATACGGGGGGGGGGCGATTCATTAATAGCGCCAGGTAGCGACAGATGAGCGACTGAAGTATGGCGCTATGAGCGCCGTTAGCGTACGCCGCGGGCGGTAGCGATTCGCTATAGCAGGCCTCCTCAGTCGCTACCTGGCGTTGTTGGGAACAACGCCTACATTGCTGAATATGATGTTTCAGATCAGCTTTGTAGGCGCTGTCATTTTGACACACGCTATTCAACACAGCGCCTGCGCTTTGCTTTGCTGTGGGCTTAAAATCAATGTTAGTACCTTCAGAAGTAAACACATTGCAACATGTTTCTTTTTATTATTTTCATTTTGGTTTTAAATGTTTTTTTAATTAAAGTAAAATTATCAAATTACATTTTTGATTTTTCAGGTAGTTTATCGGGGTGCCTGAAAAAGAATAAAAAGTGCAGTTAGTATTTATATTTAATGTGGCTTTTTCGCAGTAAAAAACTAAAGCAATAATTTTTAGAAAACATTTTTGTCCAACTTGCACAACAACCCTAATTGTTATGTTGGTCAACTTCCACCCCCCCCCCCTTATAGTGGTTTAGGTCATCTTACACCCCCCTTATAGTGGTTTAGGTCATCTTACCCCCCCCTTATAGTGGTTTTGGTCATCTTACACCCCCCTTATAGTGGTTTTGGTCATCTTACACCCCCCTTATAGTGGTTTAGGTCATCTTACACCCCCCTTATAGTGGTTTTGGTCATCTTACACCCCCCTTATAGTGGTTTTGGTCATCTTACACCCCCCTTATAGTGGTTTTGGTCATCTTACGCCCCCCTTATAGTGGTTTTGGTCATCTTACACCCCCCTTATAGTGGTTTAGGTCATCTTACACCCCCCTTATAGTGGTTTTGGTCATCTTACACCCCCCTTATAGTGGTTTAGGTCATCTTACACCCCCCTTATAGTGGTTTTGGTCATCTTACACCCCCCTTATAGTGGTTTAGGTCATCTTACCCCCCCTTATAGTGGTTTTGGTCATCTTACACCCCCCTTATAGTGGTTTTGGTCATCTTACACCCCCCTTATAGTGGTTTAGGTCATCTTACACCCCCCTTATAGTGGTTTTGGTCATCTTACACCCCCCTTATAGTGGTTTAGGTCATCTTACACCCCCCTTATAGTGGTTTTGGTCATCTTACGCCCCCCTTATAGTGGTTTTGGTCATCTTACACCCCCCTTATAGTGGTTTAGGTCATCTTACACCCCCCTTATAGTGGTTTTGGTCATCTTACACCCCCCTTATAGTGGTTTAGGTCATCTTACACCCCCCTTATAGTGGTTTTGGTCATCTTACACCCCCCTTATAGTGGTTTTGGTCATCTTACACCCCCCTTATAGTGGTTTAGGTCATCTTACACCCCCCTTATAGTGGTTTTGGTCATCTTACACCCCCCTTATAGTGGTTTTGGTCATCTTACACCCCCCTTATAGTGGTTTTGGTCATCTTACACCCCCCTTATAGTGGTTTTGGTCATCTTACACCCCCCTTATAGTGGTTTTGGTCATCTTACACCCCCCTTATAGTGGTTTTGGTCATCTTACACCCCCCTTATAGTGGTTTTGGTCATCTTACACCCCCCTTATAGTGGTTTTGGTCATCTTACACCCCCCTTATAGTGGTTTGGGTCATCTTACACCCCCCTTATAGTGGTTTGGGTCATCTTACACCCCCCTTATAGTGGTTTGGGTCATCTTACACCCCCCTTATAGTGGGTTTGGTCATCTTACACCCCCCTTATAGTGGGTTTGGTCATCTTACACCCCCCTTATAGTGGTTTGGGTCATCTTACACCCCCCTTATAGTGGGTTTGGTCATCTTACACCCCCCTTATAGTGGTTTAGGTCATCTTACACCCCCCTTATAGTGGTTTGGGTCATCTTACTCCCCCCTTATAGTGGTTTCTGACAAATTATGATTGGAGCCAACAAATATTTTCCCTGTAGTGCAGTACTTGGATTAGAGTGAAGGGTAGTTAGCTTACCGCAAAAAATGAAGTGATCATGCTTTCCCTTAGCTCAAAGCCAGTCTGGGTGTCCTCACTTCTTTCTGCGGCCAAGTTGGGGATTTTGGGCACCAGTGCTGTTTCTTCAGGTGATTGGATTCTGTGGCATATGCAAATATTGTGGAACACACAGCAGGCGAGGATGATCTTGGAGACCTTTTGTGGACTGTACAGCATCTCTCCTCCTGGGCGTGCCAAACAGAGAAAGCGTGCTTTCAGCAGGCCGATGGTTCGTTCCACAATGCTTCGGGTTTTGCGGTGTGCTGCATTGTAGCGTTCATGGGCAGAGGTCTGTGGGCTTCTGACCGGAGTCATCACCCACGTTCTCTGCCCATATCCCTTATCCGCTGTGGAAAAAACACGAGAGAGACAGCAATTAGTACTAGTACATGTTTTTGGTTTCATTTTTAAAAATTTCGCTTACTACGCCACATATTTTATGCCAAATACTTTGACATGGTTAATTATTTATCCAGTAGCCAGCCAGCTGGCATTTCGTTGTTCTCGAACTTAAGACGTAAGGACGTAAGAATCGTGGCATGAGCCGGGGAACCCGGATCTCACGGCCCGCAGCTTCATTTCATGGTCACAGACCACCATGATGTTCATCGAATGATATTGTTTTCGGTTCCTGAAATACAGCTCCTGTGCACGGGGAGGGCGGAAAGGGATATGTGTACCATCAACGCACCCTAGCACATTCGGGATCCCTCCCATGAGATAGAATGCATGTTTTATTTTGGCAACCTCATCCTAATCCTCAGGAAACTTGATGTAAATAGTGATCAAATCACAAATCGCCAGTACTACCTGGATTAATATGCAGCTCATTGTAGCCTGGCTGATCCCGCTGAGGAGGGCAGAGGTTGCCTGGAAGGTCCCTCGTGCCAAAATATTCAAAGTGGCACACAGGCGTACTATGCCTGGAATGGAACGAGTGCGTTTGGTGGATGGCTCGATTTTGTGCTTAATCTGATCATATAGGGACTGTAGTGCAGCACGATTCAGACGGAAGCGGCTCCTGATCTGCTCGTCACTTAAGTCCCATACTGAAAGGCGGATTCCAAAGGAGCGGGGTGCCCTAAGCCTCACAGCACCCCCCTCCCTGTCCTCCTGCTCTTCCAGCATTCTCACACATCCATCCACCCATACCCCATACATCACCCTCTTATCCATCACACACTCAACAGATATACCAAATAAGCCAAACAAAACAAAAAACCACAAACACACCACACACACAAACAATCACACTCCTCACACACTCACTACAATGCAGCTCACCACAAAACCAGAAGTATAGTGGTCCAAACCACCAGACTGCTGAAAAACAGCTTTCTAAGTTAGGCACAACCAAGAGGGGAGTTGCTGCACAGCCCACAAAAGGCCCCAAAATCAAGCCTCACTTGCTGTATGCTCCACAATATTTGCATATGCCAACAAAATCAATCTCCTAAAGAAACAGCACTGATGTCAGAAATCACCCAACAAGCCACAGAGAGTGAGGACCAAACCCAGCCAGACACTCAAATGAGCTAAGGGAAACAAGCACCACACCACAGCCTTTGCCACAGTGTAACAATACCAGAAGGTTGCCAAATCCAGCCATTTATACTTCACTTTCAAAAAGGACAGGTCCGCTTTGCCGCCTTTTGCGTTGCTCTGCTATTTCCAGTCTCCAATTAGCTGACCCAGGTGTGCGTGAAACGGAGTGCGCACGCGCACGCTAGTAGCGCTACTAGCGTACGTGAGCCTAAACTTGCGTGCATTAACGGACATGGCAGAAAATTCTGTGGTGGGCCAATGAAAGGTAAGCTGCTGTTTCTTTAAATAGCCGTTAGTATAGCCACATGTCACAAGTGTTTAATATACATGAGTACATTGTTGTCTTTGGTTGTGTGTTGTTTGGTTAATGAGGTCTGTAATTAGTTAATTGCCTACCACACATGGTTCAGTCAGTGCAGTGGAGGTGTTGCTACAAGCACCTGGCCAGTATGTGTGAATCTATTAAGTGGACCTGTTTGTGATTGGCTGTTAGAGCACATAAAACCTGCCCAACCCAAATACAGGGCGATGCCATTCTGTAGTCTGCATGCGTGCTTGTTGGTTGTGTATTGGTGTGTGTGTGCAGCTACAGGATGGAGCCAAATTCAGGACATCTGCCGGCCACAGCAGGCCCAAGTAGGAGTGTGGTGGGTGCTGTGCGCAGACCTCCCTTACGGAAAAGGGCCCAGCCTGAAGGTGGTGCAGCACCCCAGGCTAAGCGCCCAGGTGCCAAGAGGGAGCCTGAATTTAATTTGGCGGAGAATAATAATCTTGTGCGCCTTACCCTTGCTAAATGGGAGCTGCTCTTTGGCTCCCAAAGCAAGTCAATAGGCAAACAAGAAAGAAGCAAACTGTGGGATGCCATTGGTGAGGAGCTTACTAGCAGTGCTCAACACCCACGTAGTGGCCCATCCTGCAGGAAACGCTTCTACACTTTGAGAGGGGCCCTTATGAAAAAGATGAATCACGATCTTGATGTCGAGAGTGGGACCATCCAGGGTCCAAAGAGTACCTACAGGCCGTATGAGGAGATGCTGAAGGGCAAAATTCCACTTGCTCGGCTGCAGGGTGTGGATCCTGGGGATGACACCACAGGTTGGACTGAAGGTACATATTTTCTGTCTATTTGGTGATGGTAATGTTAATGTATGTGATTTGCTTTGTCTCTTTCTGGCCAACTAACAGTAGGACCTGTGAAGTAGTACATTATACCTCATAAATGTTTTACTTTCCTGTGTGTTGCTTTCTGCATAGGTGCACATGGTGCTGTCCATGAGTCGGGGGAGGAGGAGGACACCCAAAATCCTGCCCTTCAACCAACCTCCAGCCTAACCCAGTCTGCCATTGAAGGTATTTAACACTAATTTAGGGGCTGGTTGTTTTTGCCCAAAATGGGTGTGGGAGCACCTCAAACAATAGCTTGTACCACTGTTGAGGATTACTAATATGGACCTGCGGACTAATTTCACGCCCACTTTAACCCTCACAGCAACTAACTAACAAGGCCCTAACATGTGTAGCTATGTGGGAAGTCAGAGATGTGTGGCCATATATCTGCTGTAGACATGTCACTGGAGAAGTGATCGAGGGGGTGTACATTTCACCTAGGTTACTACGCTGGGTGAGATGGTAAGTCCAGGATTGATTTGTTTCCCAGCAGTGATATGCTGCTGAGGTGTTGTTTAATTTTGCCGGGCCTGGATTTATATGGAATGGCAGGTAGGTTTGGTAGAGGGACCTGTCATTCCACACCTCCCCGATCCAGTTTGGGTTTTGAATCAGGTGAGCTCTGATCCTAATTAACCTGGGAGGTAAAAGCTCTGCAGAGACTGCAGGCTATTGCTCTCAGCCAGGAATGAACAGCCTGTGTGTGTGTTTGAAGGAAGCTGCGAACGCAGCCACTGCTGGAGCTAAAATCTCACCCTGCGATATCCTGGCTAACGCTGTGTTTTGAAACTGCCAGATAGGTGAGAAGAACCTGTTAGTAAGCGCCCAGACGGGCTAGGTCTTTTATTTTGTTTGGATACAAAAGAAGCACGTGGTTGCTGTATGTTTTGTTTACTGGACTGTTTATGCTATGAATAAACGCCAAGATCTGCTTTTATAACGTCTGAGTCTGCCGTGAACTGTGTCCAAACACACCATCCCCCGGGAAGATCCCTACAATTGGTGCTGCGGAGCGGGCAAAACGGTTGCTAGGGGCAACGGTGTGGACAGACTTGGCTACAGCTGCTTATGTCTTGGGTGAAAGCTGCAACTACACTCCAAGAACAGTCGGGCAACATGGAGGAGATGCTGAAGCAGTTTATGCAAGTAAGTTTGCAACAACAACAGGCTCAGATAGAGGCCAATAGACGACATGAACAGGCTCAGATAGAGGCTAATAGACGACATGAACAGACCATGGCTGCCCAACAACAACTTATTGAACACCTGATAGCAAAACAGGAGGCGCCTGTGGTTGCTAACCCCCAAACAGTGGTGCGAGCCGCTCCAGAGACTTTTGATGTGAGAAGAGCTGTGCAGCGAGCGCTGCAAAAGATGACTGCTGAGGATGATGTTGAGGCCTTCCTAACTGGGTTTGAGCGTGCGGCTGAGCGAGAGAAGTTACCCGTCGCTGAGTGGGCAGAGGTAATTGCGCCCTATTTAACAGGAGAACCTCAAAAGGCCTACTATGACCTCAGTGAGCAAGAGGTTAAGGACTATACTCGGCTAAAAGCGGAGATACTTGCCCGACTAGGCGTTACTACTGCGGTCCGTGCCAGGAGGGTACGCAACTGGAGCTACAGTTTGGACAAATCGGCGAGGTCCCAGATGTATGACCTGATCCATTTGGCGAGAAAGTGGTTGGAGCCAGACACTTCTACTCCTGCACAGATCCTAGAGAGGGTTGTGATGGATCGCTACCACCGAGCACTTCCTGCTGACCTGCAACGCTGGGTGGGACAAGGTGACCCTAAGAATGCAAACGAACTTGTCAACCTTGTGGAGAGGTTCCAGGCGACTGAGGACTACCTCCGTGATGTTTCTGCAGCCCCCTCACCTCCCCGGAGTGCCAGATCTGTGCCATCAGCTGGTAAGAGACTTCCATCTATTGGGGGAGTGTGGAGGGGTGCTGAGGGAGGAAAAAGGGCTCAAGTGGTGTCTCAGGGGCAAAAGACTGGGGATGGTCCCGGGTGGCTAAGTGGCCCTAAAAAGGACTCCTTGCCAAGGAGACCAGGCTCTATCCAGTGCTGGAGATGCCATGAGATGGGACACGTGTCTGCCCATTGCCCTCTTACCACTGAGCCCATGGAATGTGAGGCTAATCGACGTCAGTCGCTATTTGCGGAACCATCTTGTGTTGCAGTTCCTGGACTAGAGACTGAACCGCAAATCTGCAACATTACAATTAATGACTTTCCTGTTAAGGCGTTGCTGGACTCAGGAAGCCTCGTAACCTTGGTGCATGCCAGCCTGGTGGCTGGCGACTTTGAGTGTAAAAAGCATATGAGTGTTGTTTGTATACATGGGGATACAAAAGTGTACCCTATAGTGCTGACTGAAGTCGGGACTGAACAAGGCACCGTACAATATGAAGTGGGTGTGGTTAAAAACCTCATGCATAACGTAATATTGGGGCGCGATTTTCCATTATTCTGGGCTCTCTGGGGAAAAAGAAAATCCCCCGAAAGGAGTGAGGATACTCCTAAGGTTGTTGCATTGCCCCCTGTAAATGATAAAAGTGTGCAGGATGAAAATGATTGTTTTCCTTTGCAGGTCCTGGCTGGAGAGGAGGAGGCTCCTCCCACTGAGCAAAATATACCAGACTTAGAGGTGTCTAGGGATAATTTTGGGACTGCACAGTTACAGGACCCCACTCTCAAAAATGCGAGAGAGCAGGTTGCTGTCATGAATGGGGTACCTCAGGAACCAGATGCTGAGAAAAGATTTCCACATTTTTCTGTGACTAATGATCTTTTCTATAGAGTCACTAAGATTAAGGATGAGATTGTGGAACAGCTTCTGGTGCCTAAGCCGTACCGGCGTCAGGTGCTGGACATGGCACATAACCATGTTCTTGGGGGACACTTGGGGACTGACAAAACGCAGGAGAGGGTTCTCCAGAGGTTCTACTGGCCGGCGATATATAATGATATTAAAAAGTACTGCGAGTCGTGCCCCACATGTCAGCTTAGTGCCCCAGTGTCACATTTTCGCAGTCCTTTGGCTTCGCTCCCTATTATAGAGGTGCCTTTTGAGCGTATAGCCATGGATTTAGTGGGTCCCATTGTAAAATCCGCTAGAGGACACCAGTATATTCTGGTGGTCATGGATTATGCGACCCGCTATCCTGAAGCTGTGCCCTTAAGAAACACCGCATCTAAAACAATTGCACGTGAGTTGTTTTATATGTTCTCTAGGACTGGAATCCCCAAAGAAATCCTGACTGACCAAGGTACACCCTTTATGTCAAAGGTGATGAAGGAGTTATGCAAACTATTTAAAATCTCACCCATCCGTACCTCTGTATACCACCCCCAGATGGACGGATTGGTGGAGAGATTTAACAAAACTTTGAAACATATGCTGAAAAAAGTGGTGGAAAAAGATGGCCGTGATTGGGATCATTTGTTACCCTACCTCATGTTTGCTATTAGGGAAGTGCCCCAAGCGTCCACAGGGTTCTCACCATTCGAGTTGGTCTATGGTCGTCACCCTAGGGGTCTACTGGACATTGCAAAAGAGACATGGGAGAGCGAGTCCACCCCATACAAGAGCGTTATTGAGCATGTAGCACAAATGCAGGACCGTATAGCCGCTGTAATGCCCCTAGTAAGGGAACACCTCCAGAGGGCGCAAGAGGCCCAAAGTAGAATTTACAACCGGTCTGCAAGAATCAGGACATTTAACCCAGGCGATAGGGTCCTTATACTAGTTCCCACTGTTGAGAGTAAATTCCTGGCGAAGTGGCAAGGTCCCTATGAGATTGTTGAAAAGGTCAGTGAGGTGAACTACAAGGTGCACCAACCAGGTAGAAGGAAGCCTTTCCAAGTTTACCACGTAAACTTGATTAAGCCCTGGAAAGACAGGGAATCCTTGGGGGCGACAAATACTGTTAATAATTTGTCACAACCAATCCCTCCAGTCAAGGTTGGTGATACCCTATCAGTGTCACAGAAACAGGAGGCTCAGGAATTTTTACAGAAAAACAAAGACAAGTTTTCTGACCTTCCAGGGCGTACACACCTCATCTATCATCACATTGAAACTGAGCCTAGAAGCAGAGTAAACCTCAAGCCCTATAGGATCCCGGAAGCCCGTAGGGAAGCCGTATCTGCCGAGGTAAAACGTATGCTTGATCTGGGAGTAATTGAGGTGTCACAGAGTGAATGGTCCAGCCCGATTGTATTAATCCCAAAGCCTAATGGAACTTGGAGGTTCTGTAACGATTTCAGAAAGTTGAATGAGATCTCAAAATTCGATGCCTATCCTATGCCCAGGGTAGATGAGTTGATGGAGAAGTTGGGTAATGCCAGATACATAACCACCCTCGATCTCACAAAGGGCTACTGGCAGATTCCACTTACTGATGAGGCTAAAGAGAAAACTGCATTCTCCACCCCTGATGGGCTATTCCAGTATGTAGTGATGCCGTTCGGGTTACATGGAGCTCCTGCGACTTTCCAGAGGTTGATGGACTTGATTTTGCGACCACATTGTGATTACTCAGCTGCCTACCTCGATGATGTGGTCATTTTTAGCCCTGATTGGGAAAGTCACCTCTGTAAGGTACAGGCCGTATTGGATACCATAAGTGATGCAGCTGTGGCGGGGGCCCATGCTGCTGGCCGTCCCGGGAGGTGTGGTGGGGAGGATGGTCACCGGCACCGTCTGCGTGGCAACATCTGTCAGGAGAAATCAAAAGAGAAAAGCAAAATTAGTGGGCCAATGACACATGACTATTTGTCATCCATCTGGTTATGTAGTCTGCCAACTCAAATGCTTGCATGGTTACACACATGTTGTCCCACATTAGCATCTTAGGACTAATTTGCAGTTGATTGTAGAATGTTACTAGTGTGCAACATGTGTTAGCCGGAACAACTTAACCAAATAACACATTTGCTAGCCCCCATCATGGTGTGGACAGAAACATAGGGGTGGTTGCCAGTTGGATTGCACTGTAGTGGGGTTTGTGATGTTAATGTACATTATCCAACCAGCTTGTACTATGGACCAGGAAACATGTGTCTGGTAAAAGTGGGCCAAGACCCAGGATTGATACTATTCTGTGTTTTGGTCCACTTTGGCAGAGCACAACAATTTGAGTGAGACACCGTTCGCCGCCTCTGCCTTCCGCGCATCACTCCTCCAGTGTGTGCGCACGCGCAGGCCATTATGGAACAGAGAGCAGGCGCACACACATCTAGAGGGGCACGCAGGAGGGTGCGGCGGTGGCTTCTGCCACCCCCAATGAGGTAAGGAGTTTGTGGGCTTTTTGGGGGGTGGGGCCCTGGGTGAGGGAGGTGATTGGGCATGGAAGCTTAGAGATTCCAAGCACAATCAACAATGGGTGTTGGTCCACTTTAAGGAATGTCATAACATATGGAATGTGAAGGATAACAACAAACACTTACCACGACTATGCCCGTGGAGAAGGCGTTGCCAAAAGGCCATGGAGGTGCCGCCTATATGATGCCCTGCAAATTAGAGAGGAATGGCAAGGGCTAAGTACAAATGGCCAGATGAAACCTGTCACAGACTAACAATGCAAAAATGTGCACTCACCAGGGGATGATCCGCCACTTGAAGCCCAGGGAGGGCTCTGAGGAGGAGGCGGGGAGCCTCGGCTCCTCACACTCTGCTCCGAAGATCCCCCAGCCAAAGGGCCACCCTCCTCCCTCTCACTCCCTGCTCCTTCAGGGAGTGTGGGAGAGTCCATTCCTTCCACCCCACTTGGACTCCCCACTTGAGAGTGGCCCCTTGGCTGTTGAGCCTCCTCAGAGTCAGAGTGTGAGGAGCTGAGGCTTGATCCTGCCAGCCCCCCAGCAGCACACTCCTCTGGGGCGTCATCCCCTTCCTCCCCTGGGTCCTCTAAATAGGACCCGCGAGAGGGACCCTCCCCCGATGACTCCCCCGAGTCCGCCTGTCTGGTTTGGGGGAGGACTCCCTTCCCACGTTTTCCCAGGGGAGGACGCTTATCTGTGTTGAGGGGGTGAATGAAAATAATTAATATTAATACCCAAAATGGACACAGCTTAGAAGATTATTTATCAAAAAGGATAAACATAACATAAGCTTAAACTTACCTGATGCGTAGGCATCATATAGGCGGTACACGCCTTCAGGGTCCCGGCGCTTGAAGTCCGACCATTTTTGCATTATTGATCGGACTGATAGGTGGGTGTCGAAGCGCCGGGACACTGTGGCTTTCACCTCCATGGCAATTCGCTTCTTGCCCCCACGGGCATAGTCGTATTGGTGGATGCAGAAATCCTATGAGCAATGACAAACAAACACAAATAAATACATGACATCAGAACAATGGCCTAAACAGTTATACTGAGAACAGATTAAAGTGGACCAACACCCAGGATTTTGACTATTCTGTGTTTGGGTCCACTTTGGTAGGGCACACCAATCGGGGGTGGGCTGCTGTCTGAAACCCCCCGGGAAGGCCAGAAATACTCAACTGACCACGCTCCCACGTGACTGCGCCAGGCTATCACAGCGCTCTGCGCCGCTGTGGTATGCGCGTCCAAGGCCGCTTGAGCGCTGTAGGACGCGTGTTGCGGTTCCCTCTAACAGGGAGGGCGCCTGCGCCGGCCATTAACAAATGTCCGGCGCAGGGGCGCACCCTGCTAGAGGGAAGCGCAAGACGCATCCGCGGCTCACGCATGCACAGATGGGACAGGGCTGAGGTAAGGTTTTTTGGCCTCCT
Organism: Gastrophryne carolinensis; assembly: GCA_027917425.1. Lineage (NCBI taxonomy): Eukaryota > Metazoa > Chordata > Amphibia > Anura > Microhylidae > Gastrophryne > Gastrophryne carolinensis. Next base: position 82,376,141 of record CM051237.1, read on the forward strand.
GGGGGGTTCATCCCCGCAGGACATCCCGAATTGGGATGCCCCACGGGGAGGGATCAGATTGGTCCGGAAATCTAAGAGATTTCAGGGCCAATCCCCCCTGTGTGTTGGTTCACTTTAAACATAAAATCCAAGATAAACATACTCACTTTGACCACCTGGCCGTTTACGCGGCTATCCACCCTTTTCCGTTTTGCTTTTGCTGGCCCAGGAGGGGAAGGGGTTGGAGGGGGGTTAGGTGCAGGCGCAGAATCCGTCTCCTGGGCAGCATGGTGGAAACGCAAAGGAGGAAACAGGAACCGGATATGACCAAAGTGACAGGGAAAAAAAAAACGCTCCGCGCACCAGGAACAAGCTAATATCCGCTATGTGCAAGCTAAGTGGCGGAAATAGTCGATTTACGCATTCCAAAAAGCTATTGGACTAAGCGCTAGTAATTTTTTGCTTTATGTGGCTTTGAAACACAAAGGATGAAACTGGAACCGGATATGACCAAAGCAACTGGGGAAAAAAAAAAAAACGATCCGCGCACCAGGAACAAGCTAATATCAGCTATGTGCAAGCTAAGTGGCGGAAAAAGAAAATTTACCCATTAAAACAAGCTATTGGACAAAGCGCCAGAAAGTTAAAGCTTTATGTGGCTTTGAAACGCAAAGGAGGAAACCGGAACCGGATATGACCAAAGCAACTGGGAAAAAAATAAAAAAAAAAAAACCTCCGCGCCCCAGGAACAAGCTAATATCAGCTATGTGCAAGCTAAGTGGCGGAAAAAGTAAATTTACGCATTCCAAAAAGCTATTGGACTAAGCGCTAGTAATTTTTAGCTTTATGTGGCTTTGAAACGCAAACGATGAAACCGGAATCGGATATGACCAAAGCAACTGAGGAAAAAAAAAAAAACGCTCCGCGCACCAGGAACAAGCTAATATCAGCTATGTGCAAGCTAAGTGGCGGAAAAAGAAAATTTACACATTAAAACAAAGCGCCCGGGGGGCGCGCGCACGTGACCGCGCAGCATGGACGTCTGCTGAGTGAGCTCCGTGCAGTCGGGAGGCACAGAGCCCAACCAACATCGCCAGACCCCCAAACTTGCACCCAGGACGACTGCGGAGGACCCCAGGACTTACCTGGGCCAGATGTCTGCCACCCCAGCTAAGAAGAGGGGCCACAGGGAGGGTCGGAAATCGGCAGCCCCAGGATCCAAGATGGCGGCCGCAGCAAGGCAGCTAGCAGATGAGACTGCAGCTTCTGAGGACGCAGCACGCTCCAGAGCAGGAGAGGACAGAGATGAAGCCCTGAGGGTGAGTGCAGATGATCTCTCCCAAGAATCTAATGATAGCTGGCCGCAATTCCCCTCCTCTCCACACAGCTCAGCTCACAAAGCCCCAGCTCAGCTCTCCTCAGAAAATCAGACCCTGATCACACAGCTCAGAGCTGTTATCAGAGAAGAGGTCACAGCAGTGTCAGCAAAGCACACAGAGACACTTTTAAAAGAAATCAGGGACATTGGAACCCGCACTGACGCCCTAGAATCCCGCATGGATGACTCCACATTGATCCTTGATAATCACAATTCCCTGCTGGGCCAAATGCAAGACGAGATTACCTCACTTAAAAGTTTAAACGAGGAACTCGAGAATAGAAATTGCAGATCTAACTTGCGATTCCGCAGCCTCCCTGAGACGATGGAGGACGCCACAGCCACTATCACCGCTCTCCTCCAGGAGCTGGTCCCAGATATACCGGTAGCCAGGCTTGAGCTGGATAGAGCACATAGGGCCCTAGCAAGAAAACCCACAGAGGGCCCACCGCGAGACATCATCGTCAAGTTCCATCACTACTTAACAAAAGAAGCGGTACTCAAGGCATCTAGAGAAAAATCTCCTCTTTACTTTCAGAAGCATAACTACCAAATTTTTGCAGATCTCTCCCAGACCACTATCCTGAAAAGGCGGGCCTTCAGACCCTTACTACAAGCCTTGCAAGCACAGGGGATCCGCTACCACTGGGGATTCCCCTTTAAACTCTCATTTACACATCAATCTAAGCAGATCCAGGTCTCTTCGCCCCCAGAACTCCTGGCCAAGCTTAAAGCCCTGGGCATTTGAATCCCAGACATGGATCCTACAACCTCATCTCTCCCCACTACCCCGAGAACCCCGGGACTGCCCCGCAGATCTACCCCCCAGGCCACCCCCTCTCCAAGAATGGAACCTCATCCGAGAATCAACCAAGCAATCAAGCGGCTACTATCTCAGTCATTTCAGCCGGTCTCCAAGGGCTGACAAGCCCCTGCAATATCCTTTTGTATTCACTTACATGCTAGTTAAGGTCTAATATCTTATCACTGTGCAAAAACCCAGTTATCTGAATCAAGCTATGTTTACTCACATTTTTTGCTCCTTATAGAACATACTTGGACTCTTTTTTCATTGCATTGTTTTCGTTCTGTTATTGCTCCCCTTCATGCCAGGCGCAGCCACTGTCACTCTCAAGAGCTGAAACATGTTACTGTAGGAGACCTCACAGTGTTCAATACATCCTGTAAGGGGACCAGCTATAAAAGAGACCCCCGTCTCAGTCCTCCTACCTAGTCTCCAAAGATTGAAACATACCCCTGCAACAAGTTTCTTTGTATTAGCCCCCACGCCTGGTATGATTTAGTAACTCATCACTGCGCAATGCCCCAATTACCGGGGTCATACTATGTTTATTAATACCTATCTGCTCCCTATAGAATATGCTCAGATTCACCCTGTTTGTAATCTTTTCTCCTTGCGGACCATTCTCCCTCATGTCATGAGCAGCCACTGTTAATCTCCATGAGCTGAAACATGTCACTGTAGGAGCCCCTTCTGTATCTTTAATGATGTTGTTGCTGCTGTTATCTTCCAATCAGTGAATTACCTGCCTTACAGTTAAAATACTTTGGTTAATACTAAAATCTCCATGAGCTGAAACATGTCACTGTAGGAACCCCCTCTGTAACTTTAATGATGTCGTTGCTGCTGTTGTCTCTCAACCGGTGAACTACCTGCCTTACAGCTAAAATACTTTGGTTAATACTAGCTGTCAGAATTAGGCTGCTACAGAGGACTTCACTTTACTATAACTGTGAATCTATTTAACTCCCCCCTTGAAAACCGATCTCCACTGCAGCGGAAACCCCTGTAGTTAATTAACAGAAAACTTATACATGCCACTGCGTGTCCCCCCCTTGTGGCAATAGCAGGGCCCTAATCCCTCTCAATCACTGGCCACATGGCCGGAGGCAGGAGAACCCTAACAAGCTCTGGAGAGCTTCTCCACCTCCAGGCCCCCAAGCTGGTATACAACTTTGGATAGTTCCTTTTCTGCTTCCTGTCATTATATTGCCACCCCTTCCCTATAAGTACTTGCGTCTCCTCCACTCCTGGGACCGTGAGGTGGGCCCTCCTGGGATTTCGGGTTGTGTGCCCCCTGCGTGTCCACGGAGACGGGGGACACTTGTGCCCTAACTGTGGCCTTCTGCACTTTTTACTGCATTGAAATATGTTGTTGTGTTGTTATATGTTTACACGTTTGTGCCAGTTTTGCCTCCCGACTCACTCTGGCGCACCCCCAACTCCCTTTGGTTCTGACTTTTTCGGGGTCTGAGCCTCAGGGACACCATCCTGCACGGCTGTGCAGTTTCAATAGAGCTTTAAATTGTATGTTAATTTTAAATGTTCTATGTACTTTCTTCTCTTCTCCCTCTTCCCCCCCCCTCTCTCTTTTTCTACCTTCCCCTCCCCCCTTTCCCTACCCCCCCTCCTCCTGTCCCGTCCCGGCCGGGGTCCTGGGCTCGAATCCTAGCACATACTTGGGGGCAGCTGCCCTATCCTCCCAAAAATGTCACTTAAAGTAGTGTCACTCAATGTTCAGGGTCTGAACTCACCTAATAAGCGGTCTAGAGCTTTCAAACACTTTAACTCCATTCATGCTGACGTGGTATGTCTTCAGGAGACCCATTATACGAAGTCCTCCACACCTAAAACTCTTAACTACAAATTTCCTCTCTTCTTCCAAGCAGTAGGACATAGCAAACAGAGAGGTGTTCTCATCGCCTTCCGTAAAGAGGTCCCCTTTATATGCCATAAACAAATCGCAGACCCTGGCGGCAGGTACATTCTACTCCAGGGAACACTTCAAGACTCAGAGGTAACCTTTCTGAATTATTATGCTCCCAACACCAAGCAGTTACCCTTTATATCACAAATGTGTTCCATGATCCAGACACATGGGAAGGGCACTATCTTCCTATGTGGAGACTCAAATCTAACTTTACAACCTGATATAGATAGATCTCTCCCCCCAAATACACAGTCCAGGCAGGAGGGGAAACAATTCCGGGACATAATTAATAATTCTAACTTAGTGGACCCCTGGCGAGACCAGCACCCCCATAAGAAAGACTTCACTCACTATTCTGCCCCCCATAAACTTTTTACGAGAATAGACCATATTTTCGTGCAGACCTCCTTTCTCCCCCAGGTCACTGCTGCTAGAATCCATCCTATACCCTGGTCTGACCACGAATTGATCTCAATCTCTTGTAAATCGCTGATTTCTGGATCCAGATCTTCCTCGTGGTCGCTCAATGATTCTTTACTTTCCTCGACCTCCCTGGTGGAGGAATCCTGTTCACGAGCCAGAGACTTTTTTACGTTGAATGAGACCCCAGACTCCCCCCCCAACAATGGTTTGGGGCGCCTTTAAAGCTGTAATGAGAGGCCACTACATAGCTCTCTCCTCTCGGAAAAAGAAAGAGAGAATGGCGCTAGCAACAGTACTTAATGAACAATACTTAGCGGACGCTCAGGCCTTTAAGGCAACCCTCTCCCCAAAGCGTCTTCGCCAGCTGGAGACCTCCAGAACGAAATTAAATCTTTTACAAACAGAGCAGGCCGAGAGGCGATATAGGCGCTCCAAACATCTTTACTACACCTCCGCCAACAAACCAGGGACACTTTTAGCCTCACAACTGAAATGTCAGGACCAATACATAGCTCCCGTCAAATTACAAACCAGGGAGGGTATAGAGACCAGCAACCCCCTGGCAGTGGTGAAGGAGTTCTCAGAGGGCTTAGCCAGCTTGTATGAGGCCCCCCCGCCCCTGGACTTACAATGGGCACATACATTTTTTGATGACATTAATACCCCACACATCTCGGAAGATCAAAGATCTTTTATAGACGGGGACATCACCACTGATGAGGTCCTGAGGGCCATTAAAACCTTGAAAAACAATAAGAGGCCCGGGCCGGACGGATTTACCGCTCTATTCTATAAAAAACATGGCCCCATAGTGGCCCCTAGATTAGCAGCAGTTTTCAACCATGTTAAAGAGGGGAACCACTTTGACCCAGAGATGCTCAGAGCATCCATAGTCATGATTCCGAAACCTGGAAAGGACCACCCAAAATGGACCAATTTCAGACCCATCTCTTTACTGAACATAGATCTCAAAATCCTTACCAAAATCCTAGCCACCAGAATTAATATGTTTTTGTCTGAGATGATTCATAAAGACCAGGTGGGTTTTGTGCCCAGGAGACAAGCGGGGGATGGGGTGAGACGGGTCATGCAGTTAATACAGGAGGCGAAGGATAGTGGGGTTGAGTCAATGCTTCTCTCTCTGGACGTGGAGAAGGCATTTGACTCCCTATCTTGGCAATATCTCCGCTGTTCCCTTGAAAGGTGGGGATTTGGCACGGGCTTCCTTTCTTGGATAGAGGCGCTTTATTCCCACCCCACTGCTTGTGTCAAATATGCTGGCTTCTCCTCGACCACTTTTTCAATCCAGAGGGGAACTAGACAGGGCTGCCCCCTTTCCCCTATCTTGTTTATATTGGCACTCGAACCCTTAGCCCAAAAATTTAGACAGAACCCAGCGGTTAAGGGCATCCCAATGGGCTCCACAGAGCAAAAAATCTCACTGTTTGCAGATGATATGTTACTTATGCTGTCTAACCCCCACGTCTCAGCCACAAATGCACTTCAAGATTTGGCTGAGTTTAGTCGGATCTCTGGACTCCGGCTGAATACTTCCAAGTCCATGGCGCTTGACATATCCCTATCTGATACCACTAAACAAACCCTTTCTCACAACTTCTCATGGACGTGGACACAGCGCCTGCCTTTCCTGGGAATCATTCTGACAGCAAATAGTAATGACATTTTTAAAGCAAACTACCCGGAAACTATTAAAAAATTTGACTCCCTGCTCCATGCCTGGCACTATGTAAAGCTCTCCTGGCTAGGCCGCATTGCTGCCCTTAAAATGACGATTCTACCCAAAATTCTATATCTATTCAGAGTACTTCCAGTCCGTGTCCCCCAAAAAACATTGGACTCTCTTCAACAGAAATTTATGCACTTTGCGTGGATCAAGGCTAGGCCCAGAATCAATAAAGCAACCCTGATGTGTAAAAGGGAGAGGGGGGGCCTGGCGTTCCCCTCAATCAAAAAGTATTACATAGCAGCCCAGGTGGCGCCCCTGGTCTTGCTCCATGCGACACAGGATAGGCCGATCTGGGTATCGAATGACTTCCTAAAATGCTCACCCATCTCCCCAGCTTCGCTGTTATGGATTCCGAAGGCTTCCCGACCTAAGTTCCTGCCTCCTACCTTGGCGTTTTCCCTCTCTGTCTGGGATGGGGTGAAATCCCATTTTACTTCCTCTTTGGGACCGGCCTCCCCGCTACTCGGGAACCCCTTATTCCCCCCAGGTGTTACTCACTCCAATAATTTTAGATGGTGGGTGGAAAGGGGCTATACCAGGGTGGAGAACTTCTGCACCTCAAGGGGGATGAAAACAGCTCGGGACCTCAACTCGGGGGAGAACCTGCCCCCGTCTGAAACCTTTAGATTCTTACAGATCAAACATTTTATTAACAGCATGCTGGCCCGCTCTCCTCCTCCATATCAGAGTACTGCCTTTGAGTCCCGGTGTATCAGGAACCACTTCAGTGGGGGCTTGATATCGAGCCTCTATGCAACTCTGGTGTCCCCACCATCCCCTATTAAGCATAACTACATGTCTCAGTGGGAGAAAGGGGCAAAGAATGTGGGATAACATAAAGAAGATTTCCTGTAACACGGTAGTGTTAGAAAATGCATATAAGACACTCTTCAGATGGTATCTCACGCCCGACCGGATTCATAAGTTTTCCCCATCGACTTCCCCGCTCTGCTTTAGGGGATGTCCTTCTGTGGGATCAATGGCTCACATCTGGTGGGACTGCCCTATAGTCTCGGCCACATGGAACAGGGTGTATAGACTGCTTTCTGATATCCTCCATCTCCCGATGACCAAGAACCCTAAGGAGGCATTACTTTCTCACAAATCAGGCAAATACTCTAAAAACCATTGGAAATTAATTCAGCATATCTTGGCTACTGTCCGCCTCACCATTGCCAGAAACTGGAAATCGCCTAGAATCCCCTGGCAAGAGATCCTGAACAGAATCTCAGATACACTGTGTAATGAAAAAATTACAGCAATAAATAGCAACGCTTATAAAAGATACCTTGACATATGGACCCCTTGGCTTGAATATATAGATGTTGACCATCACCAGACGGACCCGGTCCACCCAGTTTGAGTATAAAGAAACCCAATTTCACTTTGGGCCTGGCCCCCCAGCCTTGGACCCATCCTTATCCCTCTTCCCTCTCCTCATCCCCTTCCCTTCTCTTCCTTCTCTCTCTGCTCCGCCTTTTTTTTCTCTTCCTATCCCACTGTCCACCATTTCTATCGACTATGCATTAATGTTAAGCCTTGAACATCGATCTTTAGCACCAGTGAAGAATTGTAAAGATAAACATGCTCCTCTGGTGCAAGCTATTCAGCCCAGACTACAACTCATGGTACCTCAAGCACTTGTTGTTTTGTGCCAGAAGCTGATCTTAATAGCTAGTACTAAGTTTAAGAGAAATAACACTCAGGAACCTTTACAACCCGTCTAATAACCATTGTTTATTGTGCAAGTGCAAGCACACTCAGGAAGTTTTATATCTCTTTTGATAACTATTTAATACTGTGTTATAATGTACATTTTGTAAGCCTGTTCACCTGTCAACATTGATGCATAAGTAATGTCTGACTCATGTATATTTTATATGAAAACCCAATAAAATCTTTGTAAAAGAAAACAAAGCGCCAGAAAGTTAAAGCTTTATGTGGCTTTGAAACGCAAAGGAGGAAACCGGAACCGGATATGACCAAAGCAACTGGGAAAAAAATTAAAAAACAAAAACCTCCGCGCACCAGGAACAAGCTAATATCAGCTATGTGCAAGCTAAGTGGCGGAAAAAGTAAATTTACGCATTACAGCAAGCTATTGGCAAAGACGCCATTAATTATTAGCTTGATTTAGCTGGGTGTTCAAGATCCTGTAATGCATAGGTCCGAGAAAACCAAAAAGCTGGTTGCTTACAAATAACAATCTTATTCCTTCATAAAATAATAACACAATAAAACTATACAACTACATGATAATGTGGCACACAGGAGAATGCATAACGGGTTGTTATGAGCTTGTACGCCTGAAGAAATCCTGCAGAATGTGGACATGCACGCTCACAACTACAGTGTATTCATTAAGAACGACTGGGGTCGCGGCAAGTGAATTCAGGGAAAATGGCAGAAGGGCACATGTATGAACAGCAAAGCGCAGCACAGCGACGCTCGCGCCGCCACATAGCGAATCAAAACAGCGACTGCCCAAACTCTGACCACCACAGATTCATCAAGGACAGGGCTGCCGAATAGCTTGGGCGCTGACAATTTTAATGAGCGAACGTGAGCGCCAAACATGACTGACTAAAAAGTACCTTTACAAGCCCCGTGTGTTGTGAAAACAAGCTATTTTGAGCCGAATGTGTTTTGTGGGAGGAGATGCCTTTTAGATGTCACTCACAACATTACAGTGTAAAAATTACAACTTTCATCTAAAAAACAAAAATAACAAGACAGATGAATAAAACATATCCCAAAAAACATGTGTTGAATTTTGTGCAAAAGACAAGAACACAAAAACCACTTAAAACAATCATTGCAGTGTCTGCCATTGAAATGTATGGGAGAGCGGCAGGTAGCGACAGGTCAGACCTGGCGCTGTGATGGGATTAGCAGCGGCGCTGTTCGTTGCAGTCGGCTACATGATGAATCCCGCGCTAGCTGACGCTCTCGCCGGCGCTAGCCGCATTTAGCGTGATAAATGCGTCATTGTGGCCGACGCCGGGCGTACTTGAGTCGGTAGCCGCCGTTAGCTGGCGGTACCTGGCGCTCGTCAGACACTACCTGGTGCTATCGCTTGATGAATAAGGGCCTATATAGTTATTAGATCACCCCTCAGGTGTCTTATTTCTAAACTAAATAAACCTAACTTTGACGATCTTAAAAGTGTATTTTTTGTGGGGGGGGGGGGGGAATTATATCTTAAATGTGCAGAGCTCATCTAGCATCTGCAATCTGTTTCTACTGGCAATGCACGCCAAGTGCAGATGTATATTGCTAATAGCAACAGATTGCAGATAGTTGCAGAGAACACTGCTGCTGGGCATGTGTAAGGTTGAGTGAGCTCCCTCACCTCAGCACTAGCCATAGCAGCAATGTTCTGTCTGTACAGAGCTCAATTCTCTCATTTTGGTTTACAGACTTGGTGAACAGTTGACAATTGCAACCAAAGTGCAGCTTGTGAAAACTGCTTCCAAAAAAATACTGGATCAGTTCAGCACCTTGAAGACAGCTTTTTGGTACAAATAATAAACACTTTCCAAAAAACGAAAGTGGACTAACCCTTAAAAAGCAATCCAAAAGTCGAGATTGACTGACCGATATTACAGTGTGGCTTGCAAGGATACATGCCAATTCAAGATGAGCCAAACATAAAAAAAGGTTCTTTTTGTTGGCTATACTCTAATCTATAAGATTCCAAAGTCGCTAGATTCCCTTCCCCCGGGGCATCCCAAAGGTCTCCCAGAAACGTACTTTCTTTCCTGGTTCAGCAGCGCATGTGTGAGCAGCGGGTGCATCCCCGCTATACCTTTAGCAGGGCACGTGTCTGCGCTATGCATTTGTCAATGGCCAGGACGGAAAAGCTCCTTGTCAGAGGGTAACGGGGGATAAGGCCGCTGTGCTAGACCCACGTTTTTTTTCCTTATAAGTATCCTATATTTAAATTTAAGTCACGGTTGTTTTTCTACTTTTTCTACTATTTTTCTTTACATTTCACAACAGATAGAATAAAGATTATTTTTGTGTACTAGGAACAGTGTAGGAAATTTTTTTTGCTAAATACTTGATTTCACATATTCCTAGTTCCCAAAGCACGCCCTTTTCAGCGCTATCAGCTCCTGCAGTTTACCAGACCGGCTGCGTCATCTGCCATCTGCCAATGATGCACACGCTGGAAATAACATCCGCCTAAAAGAAACACATTCAAATAAACCTTCCCGAATGTGTTTGAGTTCGCCAAATAAAATACAGATGTTATTTTTAAATAGAAGAAAATGTATTTTCTGAGCTGAGTAAGTAAGTAAGTGAAGTTAAATAATTAACTACGACAAAACTTTCATAGTGTTTAAAAGTAATTAGAATTACCCTCTATGTTGCAACATAAAATAGGGCGAGGGGGTCCATTCAGTAACAGATGTGAAATGCAGGCTGGGTAGAAGGGAATAGAAGTACTCTATTTAAAAACAGAATAGTTACTTTGTACAACTGGGGTGCTGAATCCAACCCTCTGCCTTTTTAAATTATTACAGTTTACTCTCTGAGTGCAAAACATGGACTTTCTCTTTGAGCCAGGTTGTATGCTTGTCTGAACAAGTTAGTCTTAAGAATATTTTGAAAGCTTGCAGGGTTGGGGAGTGGCTAACTGAAGGAGGTAGGGTATTCCAGAAAAATTGAGCATTGCATGAAATGTCCTGGAGGCAAAAGTGAGAGGATGGGATCATGGTGGACAGCAGAAGGTCAGAGGATAAGCAAGGGTTGCCTTTGAGTTAGTATAACTGAATTGGAGGTGAAGCATAGGGAGAAGCCTGAAAAGGCATAATGGAGATGTGGTATAGGGGGAACTACATGACTACTGACTCATCAAATTAAATAAAATGATAAACTAAATGCTCTTTTTAAAAATGTTATTTTTCCATTTAAAGTGGACCAAAACCCACCAAAATAAGTTCCCTTAAAAAGAAACAACATACAGTCAGACTTTCCTTTGGACGACGCTTGCATCCTTCTGTCCCTTGCAGTGCCCGTTTTCTTCAATTTCCAAGGCCGGAAGTCCCGCCCTCCAGCTCTTAGACGGTCCGTTGAGTGGCATCGCTGCAGCTTGGCATTCCTCTTCTTCTGCTAGGCTCTCCGATCGCAGGATTTCAGTTTTGTTTTGTACTTGGTGATGTCAACGTAGCCTCCTCAGTCCTGGCATCCTCTCTCGTCTTTCTTCTTCGGGAGGCGACTGACAGCATGTGCTCAGCCATGATTGGCTGTAGCAGCATGAGTCCCCGCCCTCCCTTCCTCCCCTTGGCTGCTTGGGCGCACTCGCCTCCAACAAAAAAGAAATTTGCGCATGCGCAGTAGCGCCGCTGTTCAGTACAGGGAAGCGCGGCTCGCTCACGATGTAAGTGGCGCTTGCGATAGCTACTGCGCATGCGCAAGATTTCTTCAAGCAAGAGCAGAGGAAAGGTGAAAGGATCACTTCCGATGAAGGAGAAAATCAAGATGGCAGCGAAAGAAAGAAACTGATACGACATTGCGCAGGAGCTTCGGAGGTAAGTTTTGTTATGTGAATTTCATTAGCATGTTGCCCAGCATTTAAAAAAAAAAAAAAAAAAACGACTGGGTTTTGCCCCACTTTAAAGTAAATGTTCAGGATGGTTGCACACCCCACTCCCCCCCCCCCACACCAGGGGGAATCCCAATTTGGTATGACCACTGCCTGTATGCTCCCCCAGACCACCAATCACTCGAGGATTCATTGTGGTGGTCCGCTTTACCATTCGAATTTGCAATAAAAAACAAAAGCTTACTTTTCTTGAACAACACTTTAGCTTACCCTGATCATGGTGTTGAGTTCATTGCTCAGAAACGAAAAGGTGTCTGTACAGCATTTTAGGAGGTTTACATATGGAGAGATTACATTTATTTTGCAAACATTTAGGTTACAGATGATTAGGAAGTGCTGTAAATCACACTTTGATTTATGCTTAACTTCCTCCTGCATATGCACTGCGCTCTAATAAGCTGAAAATGTGAAATGTTCATATGAAACAGCGCAGCAAAACATCTCATGCTGAGAATCAAATCACAATGCTCCTTCACAAAGGATTTAAAATGACTTATTCCCCACATCATGCTCTTGGGCTTCTATATCTCTTTCTTTTTTTATACAAATAAAGGGTTATTGAATCCCACTCATGAGATTTTGGCTAATGTATACTTTAATGGCTGGGAAAAGTTTCAAGAGCATTAAAGGAGAGAGAAAATAAAGTCAATAGTATTTTTATGGTCATTCTAAGTCTAATTCCTGCCAGCACAAATAATAATATCTACAAGAAATACAATTTGTCTTTTGCATTTCATAAAATACTGATTATTACCAGGCTGAGAAAGCTTCATGTGTTGAGCTAGTGAAAAGGCTATATTTGCTATACAACAGAAAATGTAAAACAAGAATAACTATTGGCAAGGGTCAGATGCAGGTCCAGATTGATCATTAAAGGACATTTGTAGGCAAAAGTGAAATTTCTGCATTAAGAAAGCACCATGTCTCTCCCCTATAGCACCATAATAAAAATAATTTCAATGTATTACCAATTTACTAGATGCTGAGAGGTGTGGACCAAGCATAGATGCTTGTAAACTACTAGGGAAGGAGCTCCGACCAATGATACTAGTATCCCTGGTGATACTTTAGAGCCTATCCGATGCTGTGACTTCTGCCTACATCCTACCATCTTACCTCTGCTCACCTCACCTGTTCCTGTCCCACATCTGCTTACGTCACCTCCTCCCTCCTCTGTTCACCCCGCTTCTACCCACCTCACATCTGCTCACATTTGCCTATACATAAAAACATATACAATGCTTCAAGGTTAAAACTTACCGTCAGTAAACTGTTTGCGTTTTTGCAGCTTACATTTTAATGTGGCCTAAAATGGAACAATAAGACAATGCACTTTACCATTTAGCCTGCTCATTGGTCAGCTTGTTGTGATGCTGCCATTATTGAGATTGGCCCTGTTTGAATTCAGCATACTATTAGATGGCTGATGCCGGTGACCCTGGTCAGCCCCAGGTAAAGGGTGATTACACATACTATAAACAAGGTAATGGTCATGCAACTAAGGGTATTTTATCCCCTGAAATGCATCATGTTGATGTCTGCACTTTGCTCTTGGGAAACGTTGATGGATTTTAAGCTTTTCTAATAAACTGACATTGTACTCATCTGCCTGGAGCCGGATAATTTTCTACTAATAAGACAAAGCAGTCCTTGGACCAAAAATGTTGTGCACTCAGGAGAGACAAAGTCAAGATTAGCAGGAAAAACAAAGCAAAGAAAACAAAATGATATAATCTTACTAGCGCAAAATTTGAAGGGGTGCATTATAACTAATTAATAATTTTGCCTTCTACTTTTCCATCTTCAACTTACAATCCATCTTCATCTTTTCCAACTCCTATTTACTTTTGCATTGATCCAGTGCTCTGCAAAAAAGTGGGTACCCTTACAAGGGCATTGGACCTATGCTGCTGAACACCCAGCTTGTCCCCAACGCCGGTGCCCAGAAGGTGGTACAGGTATTCGGGAATAGGTATTGGTAAGCCAGTAATGTTTTGTAGTAAATAAATCATAACTCCATCCTCCCCGGGGATGGAGACATAAGACAAATAGAAATTCTCCTTTTCCCTGGCAAAGCCCCTCCCATAATTTGTAATAAATAATGCCAGGATTATAGCGTTCCTTTGAACAGATCTACCGTAGATTATCAAAACAATTGATTTCCGGCTACCACCTTTGTTTACCTTCGCTGATGCAACCACTGATGGCTGTGGCGCTAGCTGTGTCCTTTTCTGTGCAATAGTCTCTTCTTCCTTAGTGGTCATATGGTCACATAGCTGCTAGTTTTGTCTTTGAAGAAATACATTTTATAGCTTTAATGGTCATGGGAAAAAAATCTTGCAAACCGAGATTTTGAAATAATGTCCCAAAATTTTATTCTGCTTTCATACAGTTCGATAATCCATTTTGTTGTTTTTATAGTTCCTTTTCTATCACAGCAAAAGGCGCTTCCAAAACAAATATCCAAGGAGGCCAGCAGTGTTTTAAAATCATCCACCTTTAATAGTATTTTCATTAAAAAAAAGACATCCAATAAACGTTCTAATCAGCTCAACTTAGCAGAATAAGACAAATTAGGGTCCATGTACAGTCTCTCCAAGCGTCTACGAATTTCAAGCTGATTCTCTTAATCATGACACTGGAGAGCTGCACACGGAATGCAATGTAGACATGCAATGTAGACATGTATTTTTGCAGTCTCCAATGTCATGAGTAAGAGCAGTTAGCTTGAAACTTTTGGTTCCAAAACTCAGACACGTAACATAGTAGCACCATCAAGGTATATATAAACCGGCATTAAGCAAGTATGCATGTGAAATCTTTTTGAATAAATACGTATAAAGTATACCAGTTGCCTGGACCTTGTTGTCCATTTCTGCACCAGGACCAAAGCTCTCCTGGATGTGGGTAGCTGTGCAATACGCCCACCCCATCCAGTCATATGCTACTGAGAAGCAGCAGAGGGGAAAGCCCCTCCATGCTTCTCACACTGGATATGGCCTTGTAACTGATGCCAGCACCCAAGATGGTAAACACAGCCAATCCACATCACAAGGAAACATCAAAATAACTGGACTGGCCAGAGAAAGAATGGAGGAATGCAGGGGGAGGATGACAAGTACAATAATAGGAGGCCCATCCCAATCAAGGGAACCCGTAACCAGGGCAAATAAAGAATGGCAACAGTCATGTAAGGGTCCTGAGACCTTCTGGAGAGAAACAATACATCAAATATGGATATTGCAACATTTAACATTAGGTAAAGGAAAAGGACAGAGTGCTTTGAGTTAAATAAGACTGTTGGCAACTGCTTAGGTAGACCAAGCTTTTTTTAACTATGAAAGGAAGAAAAGTCTTTGCTGGGCTTTCTTTAGTACTAGTTTGATATTTGCCTCTCATTATAAGTTTCTGTATATTAGCCTCGATTCAGAGACACATTTGTCTGGACTTCCGTAGCTGTCTGTGAAAGTTTTGGTGGGTGTTTGTCATTTTTTTGCTTTTTTTCGTCCATTTTCTACTCGCACGAACTATCGGGAAAATGTGTATATGCTCTTTCGATGAACGGAAGCAAATCGGAACATTTCCAAACAAAATCGGAAATTTTCAGTTCGTTCAGATAACTTCCGTTGTTGGGATGGTTTCTGTCTGATTCAGAGATCTGATTTCCGACGGATCTCCACCCTATAAATCCGTTTAATTTCCGATCCACTTACGAGACCTTTGAGGGCTCGGATTGCTATTGTTGAACATGTTTTGTGGCTATGTGGAGGAGTCTGCGCGCCTTTAGCACCAAGGCATTGCATGTATCAGCATGGCCGAGGCCATAAATTGTATAGCAATGCATACCTGAATCAATACATTTCATGTATACCTTATAGATGCATTTTAATGCTGATCTAAATTAGTCCTTAGCATGTAAACATTTATTTTCCCACACATCCATATAATTGCTATATTTTTTTAGACTTGTGTCCTTTGTGAATTATATTAGGATTGTTGAACTTGAATCTTAATTTGTTGTAGGAGTTATTGTTTTAGTTGGTTACCTTTGCTTTGTGTAATTATTTTATATTTGGTTGCAGGAACCGCAAGATGTGCCACTCGCCCTTGCTCCTGATGCCCGTTCTTTGCCTGCAGAATGCGGGCCAGGGGTTCTCTAATCGGGCACTATGCAAAACCCGGGCCGTGGTGGCAAGGGCCCTCTGGCTTTTGAAGTCCAGATTTAGGTGTTTGGACCACACGGGGGGGGGCACTGCAGTATGACCCCAACAAGGTTATACCAAAATTTTAATTTACGTTTTTAAACAGGGACCACACGTGCCAGAGTGGCACAACTGAGTGGCAGGGTCCTTCAGTTGGTGGGCGAGATGCAGGAGCTGCGCAACCCGTTGGGGACCACAGATGAAGAATAATGTTCAGTGGCCTGCCATTGCTATGTATTTTGTTTTTTATAGTAGTAAAAATTTTACATTTTCAAAATGTTTTTAAATTTTATGATGGTATAAAAAAAATGTTACATTGTCATTTCATTTACAAAATACATTAACACAAAACTAATGGGCCCAGAAATATTTAAAGATGAATATTCACATGACCGAGAAGTGATTTGGGTAAGTTTTAGGGGGCTAAAATGGAAGAAGAACCTAACCGAGAAGTGGTTTGGGTGAGCTTTAAGGGTCCAAAAGGGAAGATGGAGGACAGTGCTAAGTGATTTAGCTAAACATTGTAGTAGAAGTGAGGGTGGCAAATATGTAGGCAAGCACTTTAATGAGTTAAGTTTGTAGTGCGCAGGCGCAAGATGGTAAGGATTTCCGTCTGGACGAATATTTATTGAAAAAGGGAAACAGAAGCAAACGGGAAACGTAAAGGATTCGTTGGAGGATACGATGGGAAAAGGGCAAAAACGAAAGCCTACGTTGTAACATGTGAAAACGAAACGGAAAAGTCTGGATGGAAAATGACATCCTCGTAATTCATAATCTGCCGTACGAACGGACGGAAACTTTACAGAAGGTTTTCAATGCATGCATTGAATCACTCGAACGCTCATACGAGAACGGAAACATTTCACAAAAAAAACAGATCGGCACGAAAACTGAAGTTTTTTTGTGTCTCTCTGAATCGAGGTGTCACGAATGACTTACCTTCTACCCGTGCCCGTGGTGTCCCTAGGCAACGGGTTCGGGTTCCTCCTGCCCAGGAGCCGCTTATGCCTCGGTTGCCATCCCCTGTGGCGCATGTGTCACCGAGTAAGTCCTTCCCCCTTGCCCATTGTCACTCAGCTTGTGCTTGCTGGCCTATACAGTCAGCTCATGTCTTCCGGTGGTGCAATACTCAGAATGGCCACCGGAGGCTGTTTAAAAGAACAAAGTCTAGAAGGTGCAGCACTGAGCAGTTTGCCTGGGAAGCTCAGCTGGGGCAATCAGCCCAGAGCTCACCAATCAGACTACAGGGCCAGTGCTCCAATCGGCCGCCAGATCCTATGTGCACCAATCCTAGCCATTGTCTCCCTGTCCAATCCTGCCGGTTTTCCCACTATAAAGGGATTTCCTCTGCAGTTGATCCTGGCCCGTGATAGCGTGCTGCTGGGTGTGATTGTGATATCTGTTTTCACTACGAATCTTGTCGTGTATGACCATTCCTGATTTCCGCCTGGACCGACCTTGCCTGTTTTGACCACGATTCCTGCCTGCTCCTCTGTACCGCGTATCTGTACCTGGTGTGACCTTTGGCTAGCCCTGACTATTCTTCTATCTAAATCCTCCTGTACCGTGCACCCTCAGACTGATCTCCCGTGTATGACCCCTGCCCGATTGTCTCTACCCAGTCTTGTTCCTGGTTCGTTTGCCTTCCCCTGCATAAGTCAGCATCCTTTGTGCTAACAAGTCCTGGGGGCAACTGTGTCCGGTGAGGCGTATTCTGCATCCCGGCAAACGGGGGCTTGGCTATAGGCGAAGAAAGCAGCGGAGATTGGGGGTTGCTGACTTATTGGAAGGTAGGCGTCCCACGGGACCTGACACGAGGCTATTGTGTACCCAAGCAATTATATCTCCATGATGAACCATCTTCACCTCTTCTTCCTGGATGAATATAGGCTTCGGAATGATTTTTCATGAAATCTACCTGTGAACCTTTCAAACTCAACAAATGTTGTATCTTCCACAAACGTCAAAATTTTGGCTTTATCTGCCATGGAATTTCAATTGTCGGTGTATGGTGAAAAGCTATAAGTATAGGGCACACATGCTCAAGACAAGTCTCCTTCTCAAGGGCCACTAACAGGCCAGATTTTGCCAAAATCCACACCGAACAGGTGAAGTAATTAGTTCTCAGACACAGCTAAAGCTTGTGCACTAATTACTCCACCTGTATATCTGTGTGTCCAATTCCTATTGCTGCCATTTGTGTGACAGCTAGAAACCAATTCAGTTCACCTGGCCTGGCAAACCCTATAGGCTGTTGATCAGGTGTATGGCAATGGACATTGGGGAACGTAGAAGGGGTTAGTATGGGGCTGCCGGGGCTTGGGTTACCAGGGGAGATGCACAGCAGAGAATTACAAATCAAGATGCCCCCTTGCTTAGAGGAGGAGTAGACCTCCAGTCAGTTTTGACTGAAGGGTTCTCTTTAAAAAGTAATTTAAGGCTGGCTAAATTTTATGCAAATACTGCCTAAACTTTGCTTAGATCCAACCAAAACAAGTCTAACAAATTAAGGTTAATACTTATTGTGCAGTACCTGCAGCATCGGTAAAGATATTCGATACCAACTAAAATAGATAACACTTTTCTCCTGTTCCCCACTAATTGAAATGACTTGATATTCATTAAGAATTGGGAATGCATGCTGGGTAGCATTTCCTCACATCTTTCAGTTTCTCTGTCATTAAATAACAATATAACTCAACTGTACTTTTGCCATTAGTCACATCTAAAACCATTATGAATACTTAAAATAGGAAGTGGGCTTTCAGCAAAATATATTAGGCACTTCCAAAGCAATGATGATCTTAGCCATATGACACACAGTTGTGCCTATATATAATATTCTTTTGTAAAATGATAACTCTTTCATGTTTTAATTTCCCTAGAGCATTTCACTTCTAAAACCTTTATATGATTGATTGCATGAGGAAATGTCAAATTTTCATAAGGAATAAGATAACTGGCCCGAAAAAGTGCAGTAGGGTCACTTTGGCTTACTTAGTAGCATACTCATAGAAAAAGGATTTTTTAAATGCCTTTCAAGTATACTCTCCTTTTCCTAGCTGGAACATAGCCAGCAAATGAGGACCCAACATAAGTTTTCTAAACTCTAGACAAAAGGCAGGCCTCAAGTTTTGAGTTCCCTCTATTTCCAACCTTCGGAAGAAATGAAGATATGCATAGGTCTTTTGGTACATAACTTATCTGACACAGGTCTCTAGATCCTAATCAGGCTCCACAGTAGACACAAGGAATGTAAGGCACAAAGGAGGAGTGGCAGCCGCTCAGGTAAATTTATAACTAATTTGGGAGGTGCACATTAGCAGGGCAATCTGATTCCATGGCACACCGGAAAGAATCCTGTGCTTATACCGATGGGCACCAGGCTCTTTGGACGGGTGTGGGCACGGGTGTTAGCCAGTAAACCACAGAGAAGGGTGTTGCAGTATTCTTGTTGGAAGATGATCAGGGCATGCACTAGAATTTGGGTGGTTCCAGGTTTGAGTAAGGGATGGATATGGGCAATATTATTGTGGAGGTGACAGAGGGAGGCTAGTGACTGAATGTGGGGTGTGAATGAATGAGAGTCCAGTATAATGCCAAGACAATGTGCTCAGGGAGTTGCAGTGATGAGGATCATCTATATATATATATATATATATATATATATGTTAAGGATGGGACCAGAGTTGGATAGTGGGCAGACGACAAGCGGTCATGAATGATGACATACTGTAGTCGGACAGTAGGGAACCTGTGTCATCTGCCAATAAGGCCATAGGTGTAAACTGAAACGAGTAGGGGCCCAAGGAGAGATCCTTGTGGTACCCCAACAGATAAAAGTCAGGTAGAGGATACAATGTCTGTGTATCTAACATTGAGCAGTTTTGTGGAATCTATCTATGATAGATTTCAAAATCCCAAAAAATTGTAAAATAATGGCCTTAAAGAACCCAACTCTGCTCGCTATTTGAAACTGCTGCTCATTCCCAGCAGACAGGATGGGGGTTCTGTTGAGCTGTCCAGTGGTGTGATCCAATTCCTGTGTATGATACTAAGATATTTTTCAAACAGACATGATTTACAGTAAGTAAAAATCTTTTCATTTAAACACAATGCAAACAAATAGGACTGATCACCAAGAGCAAATGGTTTCCCCATGACTTAGACCCAGTAAGCAGGCTATGTGAACTATCCCTTTATGTCCCTGTACACGTCTGAGCTCCCACTCTTCGGAAATACTTTCTACAAGATGTTGTAGTGTGTTTGTCAGTGTTTTTACCTCATTATCTAATAGAGCATTTGTAAGGTCAGACATTGATATTGGATAGGAGGGCCTGACTCTCAGTCTTCATTGTAGTTCATTCAAAGGGTGTTGTTCTAGGGGCCAAGCCATCAGACTCACCCAACCTTGCTTTTATGCAGCTTGCTTGTGCACTGGGGCAGGGGAAAGGGCTTTATCCAAACTGTTCCCTAAAGTATTGAAAGCATAGATTTTCTCCTGCTACAGTATGCTGAAATATACCAATTTTCCTTCATAGGAACTAAGGGGGGGGGGAACCAAACACATATAATTATCCCTCCTCCACCAAACTTTGCAGTTGGCATAACCTGCAGGCCGAAAGACTTGTCCAGACTCCAAGTCTGACTCCAGACTTATCCATCATGCATTACTGGTCTCTCTACAGCACACATTACCACTGCTTGGGAGTGCAGAAGCAATATTATGCTTTACACCTCTCCATCCAAAACTTGGCAATGTTCTTTGTGATGTAGGGCTCAGCCATTGAAACTACATGGCATGAAGCCTCAAGGGTTTTGTGCCGATGGTAACGCCCGGGGAGGTTTGAGTCAGTAGGGCACTGGTAACTTTCATGCGCCTCATCAATCCGTCACCCACTCTTGTCTGCCAATTTGTGAGTTGCTGTGGTTCCTAAAGGCTTCCAGTTTTTATTAATACCACTCCTTGTTGATTTTGAGAACATCTGAATATTTTGGAAATGCTGAATTTTGAGAGATTCTACAACTTATAAACCAACAAGTATGTTATTATAGAGTAAAAGCACTTTAATTTAGAATAGAGTTTTTTTAATCGATTGCACCTGATAAGCTTACAAAGGCAGGACCTTCTCTTTTAAAGTGGACCAACACCCAGGATTTTGACTATCCTGGGTTTTGGTCCACTTCGGTGGGGCACCCCGATCGGGGGTGCCCCGCTGTGTGAAACCCCCCAGAAAGTCCCCAAAACTCACCTCTCCCCGCTCCCACGTGACCGCTGCTGCCAATCCCCGCCGACGGACAAGCGGGAGGCAGCGACGGACAAGAGAGCGCGTCCGCCGCCGCCTCCCGCGTGTCACTCTTACAGGGCGTGCACCCGCACCAGCCATTCACAAACGGCCAGGGCGGGTGCGCGTCCTGCTAGAGGGACGCGCGGGAGGCGGCTGGATCGAGGAGCAGGTAGGGATTTAGGGGTTTCCTGGGGGGTTTCACCCCCGATCGGGGTGCCCCGCAGTCAGGGGACTGATCGGTCCGGGAATCTTATAGATTCCCGGGCCAATCAGTGCAGGGTGTTGGTCCACTTTAATGTTTCCTGTTTTTTTAACATTGACTCAGAATTCTGTTGCATATTGTAATGCTCTCTATACTGAATATTTTCAGTCCTACACTGTGGGTGAAAGGATCACCAAGGGATATGGTGTGTTTCTTTTTGTTGCTTGTTCTTAATCTGATCAATAATACATTGCAGAGGGAGTAGAGCTTCTCCATTTGTTACAGGTATAACATTCTGGTACACCCTGCAATGTCTATAGTAACTACTGTTATTACCAAGGTATTACTTTCAAAGTGCTATTATATACATTATTATAATTATGTATCTATTTACTGCCCATTGATTGATTGCCAATGGTTAGAAATACAATTCATACTAAATGACAATAAGGATAGATTACTTATTAACTGTTTGGTGTATATTACAAACATTTATGTTCCCAAAGCTATAATCAGAGTGTAACAGCTGGTAATAAAATGGTGGCATTCACTATAATCAGAAATAATCACCTGTAATCATACAGCATAATGCATGTAATGGCTAGGTGTGCTGAGGTGCATGCTATGATATGGTAATTACAGCATGTGGCTACTTTGCTTGGGTGCATTATACCAGCTGCAAGGAGAGAGAGATTGATATTGTTACCAAGTTCTAGAGAGCCTTGTATCAAATCAAATTTGTTGTTTCAATGCCATGAACAAATAGCTTTGAAGTTGGTTGTCAGGGCCGGTTCCAAGTTTACATGGGCTCTTGGACAACAGTCTCACTGGCCACACAAAACAAGCAGCATTCAAATCACATATAAAAGTGAAATACACTAAGAACTAAATTTTCCGAGCCTAGTACAACCCAAAAACTAGGGGCTGCATCAGTATGCGCTGCATAAAGCCTTGATTGGACGAGCACCCGTGCAGTGGGAACTGGCAGAGGTGAGCGAAACTGGGCTACCTGGGGGGTTTCACATGGGGGACATCCTACATCAGGATGCCCCCAGGGTAGGGACCAGTCACCAGGATACTGAAAATTCTGGTGATTGGTCCACTTTAAGCCTCCAGGACCAGCCATAAGTTGGGTTGGTCCTCTTTGAAGGGAAAGTTCAAAAAATATTTTTGTGAAAAGTTGAAAAGAAATGTAGTCTAACAAAAACAATATGTAAAAATAAAAGCAAAAAAAAAAAAAATCTACTTACTAGAATATTACAATTGAACAACATTTGCAATATGTTTATTTGTTTTAGGTTATTTTATGCAGCTTCTGATTCTGTGAATGTATTAAAAATGTTATTTTTTAATACAAAATGATACTTTTGTTCATAATTAGTATTAAGAACAGAGCGAAGTAATTTCTTGAGCTTTTATTTTTCATTTTAATTTGCAACATAATGTGGCTGGAATAATGACGTTTAGAATATATTACCGGAAAGCGGATCAATATTACTGCAGCATGAAATCAAACTGTGTGACTTATTAAAATGAATTCATAAACATGGCACACATCTGCCAAACACACCAGCGCCTTGATACGCTTTCATTCAGCAGCCAGCCGTGCTTCTTCAGACCTCAGCTTCCTCTTCCTGCCTCGGATTGTGGAATATGAACTAATTTTCTCAGAAGTCTGCAACTTTTTTTCAAACACAGTCTCCCCTGTGCTATTGTTTTAATATATTAAAGTAGAACTCCTGGCAAACTGCCACATTATCCTCACTTATTTGCATGACTAAATGAATTAATTTTACAACATAAATAAATAAAATTGACCTTGGTCCTACCATGGTCTTTGGCAGGTGCTGAGTATTTCAAATAAAACTTTGCAATGCACATTAAATTAAAGTGGACCAACACCCAGGGGGGATCGGCCCGGGAATCTATAAGATTCCCGGGACGATCAGATCCCTCCCCGCAGGGCGTCCGAAATCGGGATGTCCCGTGGGGTGAAACCCCCCAGGAAGCCCACAATCCTACCTTTTCCACGTTCCAGCGGCGCATGCGCGTCCGCCGCCGCCGCCTCCCGCACGTCCCTCTAGCAGGGAGCGCTCCCGCGCCGGCCGGCGCTGGTGCGCTCCCTGTAAGAGGGACGAGCGGGAGGCGGCGGCAGCGGACGCGCTCTGCTTGTCCGCCGCTGCCTCTCGCTTGTCCGGCAGTGGCGATTGGCTGCAGCGGTCACGTGGGAGCGGGGTGAGGTGATTTTTCGGGGCTTTCTGGGGGGTTTCACACCCCTGATTCACCCCACCGAAGTGGACCAAAACCCAGGATAGTCAAAATCCTGGGTGTTGGTCCACTTTAAGTGCAGACTTACCCCAACCTTCCTGCCTGAACTGGTCATCAGAATCACTAAGGGGGTTATTTAAGAAGGGATAGCCCCAGGTAGTGCCTCGTAGCGGCAGGCAGCATCTGATGAACGCCGGGCGCTGTACGGGAAACCACATTTATGAAAGTGAATCTGGTGAGCGACTCTAACAGTGTATCATTACAGGCGGCTCAGCGTATAGCACCAGCGCTCTAGACTTTTTTTTTTTGCTCCAATCATTGTGTGACCTCTCCTGGCTGCAAACAAACACTTTTAGAAACTTTTTTGACTTTTTATATTTTTATGCAGAATTTTCATTACAGGTCTGGCACTAAATTGTTAATGTCCCCGTGTTAAAACTATGAGGCCGATTCATTAATAGCGCCAGGTAGCGACAGATGAGCGACTGAAGTATGGCGCTATGAGCGCCGCTAGCGTACGCCGCGGGCGGTAGCGATTCGCTATAGCAGGCCTCCTCAGTCGCTACCTGGCATTGTTGGGAACAACGCCTACATTGCTGAATATGATGTTGGAGCTCAGCTTTGTAGGCGCTGTCAGTCAGTTTGACCACGCTATTCAACACAGCGCCTGCGCTTTGCTTTGCTGTGGGCTGGGAATCAAGTACCTTCAGAATTAAACACATTGCAACATGTTTCTTTAGTTTTTTTTTTTATTTTGTGTTGAAAAGGAAATAAAATTAAAACAGAAATTAGAATGAAAAGGAAAATTAAAACAGAAATTAGAATGAAAAGGAAAATTAAAACAGAAATTAGAATGAAAAGGAAAATTAATACAGAAATTAGAATGAAAAGGAAAATTAATACAGAATTAAACACATAGCCACATGTTTCTTTAGTTTTTTTTTATTTTTTTGTAGAAAAAGGAACTAAAATTAAAACAGAAATGAGAATGAAAATGAAAATTAAAACAGAAATTAGAATGGAAAGGAAAATACAGAAATTTGAAAGAAACGGAAAATTGGCTTCAGGGTGCATCTCGGGGTGCCTGAAAAAGATAAAAAAGTGCAGTTAGTATAAATATTTAAATTAGTTTTTTCGCTGTAAAAAAATATTGCATTAATTGTTAACCAACATTTGCGTCAATCTTGCACACCAACCCTAATTGTTATGTTGTTCAGCTTCCACCCCCCCTTAGAGTGGTTTTGGTCATCTTACACCCCCCTTAGAGTGGTTTTGGTCATCTTACACCCCCCTTAGAGTGGATTGGGTCATCTTACACCCCCCTTAGAGTGGTTTTGGTCATCTTACACCCCCCTTAGAGTGGTTTGGGTCATTTGACACCCCCCTTAGAGTGGTTTGGGTCATGTTACACACCCCCTTAGAGTGGTTTTGGTCATCTTACACCCCCCTTAGAGTGGTTTGGGTCATGTTACACACCCCCTTAGAGTGGTTTTGGTCATCTTACACCCCCCTTAGAGTGGTTTGGGTCATCTTACACCCCCCTTAGAGTGGTTTGGGTCATGTTACACACCCCCTTAGAGTGGTTTGGGTCATCTTACACCCCCCTTAGAGTGGTTTGGGTCATCTTACACCCCCCTTATAGTGGTTTGGGTCATCTTACACACCCCCTTAGAGTGGTTTGGGTCATCTTACACCCCCCTTAGAGTGGTCTGGGTCATCTTACACCCCCCTTAGAGTGGTTTGGGTCATGTTACACACCCCCTTAGAGTGGTTTGGGTCATCTTACACCCCCCTTAGAGTGGTTTGGGTCATCTTACACCCCCCTTATAGTGGTTTGGGTCATCTTACACACCCCCTTAGAGTGGTTTGGGTCATCCTACACCCCCCTTAGAGTGGTTTGGGTCATCTTACACCCCCCTTAGAGTGGTTTGGGTCATGTTACACACCCCCTTAGAGTGGTTTGGGTCATCCTACACCCCCCTTAGAGTGGTTTGGGTCATCTTACACCCCCCTTAGAGTGGTTTGGGTCATGTTACACACCCCCTTAGAGTGGTTTGGGTCATCTTACACCCCCCTTAGAGTGGTTTGGGTCATCTTACACCCCCCTTAGAGTGGTTTGGGTCATGTTACACACCCCCTTAGAGTGGTTTGGGTCATCTTACACCCCCCTTAGAGTGGTTTGGGTCATCTTACACCCCCCTTAGAGTGGTTTGGGTCATCTTACACCCCCCTTAGAGTGGTTTGGGTCATCTTACACCCCCCTTAGAGTGGTTTGGGTCATCTTACACCCCCCTTAGAGTGGTTTGGGTCATCTTACACCCCCCTTAGAGTGGTTTGGGTCATCTTACACCCCCCTTAGAGTGGTTTGGGTCATCTTACACCCCCCTTAGAGTGGTTAGGGTCATGTTACACACCCCCTTAGAGTTGTTTTGGTCATCTTACACCCCCCTTAGAGTGGTTTGGGTCATCTGACACACCCCCTTAGAGTGGTTTTAGCCAAATTATGATGGGAGGTCAAATAAATTTACCCAGTAGTGCAGTACTTGGATTAGAGTGAAGGGTAGTTAGCTTACCGCAAAAAAGGAAGTGATCATCCTTTCCCTTAGCTCATCGCCAGTCTGGGTGTCCTCACTTCTTCCTGCGGGCAAGTTGGGGATTTCTGGCACCAGTGCTGTCTCCTCGGGGGATTGAATTCGGTGACATATGCAGATATTATGGAGCACACAGCAGGCGAGGATGATCTTGGAGACCTTCTGTGGGCTGTAGAGCATCTCTCCTCCTGGGCGTGCCAAACAGAGAAAGCGTGCTTTCAGCAGGCCGATGGTTCTTTCCTCAATGCTTCTGGTCTTGCGGTGTGCTGCATTGTAGCGTTCATGGGCAGAGGTCCGTGGGCTCCTGACTGGAGTCATGACCCACGTTCTCTGCCCATATCCCTTGTCCGCTGTAGAAAAAACACAAGGAGAGAGACAGCAATTAGTACTAGTACATGTTTTTTTTTTCTTTTTTTCTAATTTGGCTTACTAGGCCACATATTTGAGTCCAAATACTTTGACATGGTTAATTATTTACCCAGTAGCCAGCCAGCTGGCATTTCGTTGTTCTCAAACTTCCGGCACAGGACTGTCCGCTGCAAGACGTAAGAATCGTGGCATGAGCCGGGGAACCCCGATCTCACCGCCCGCAGCTTCATGTCATGGTCACAGACCAGCATAACATTGATCGAATGAAATTGTTTCCTATTTCTGTAATACAGCTCCTGTGCACGGGGAGGGCGGAAAGGGATATGTGTACCATCAACGCACCCTAGCACATTCGGGATCCCTCCCATGAGATAGAAAGCATGTTTTATTTTGGCAACCTCTTCCTCATCCTCAGGAAACTTGATGTAAATTGGGATTAAATCACAAATCGCCAGAACTACCTGGATTAGTATGCGGCTCATAGTAGCCTGGCTTATCCCGCTGAGGAGGGCGGAGGTTGCCTGGAAGGTCCCTCGTGCCAAAATATTCAGAGTGGCACACAGGCGTACTATGCCTGGAATGGATTGAGTGCGTTTGGTGGATGGCTCGATTTTGTGCTTAATCTGATCATATAGGGACTGTAGTTCAGCACGATTCAGACGGAAGCGGCTCCTGATCTGCTCGTCACTTAAGTCCCATAATGAAAGGCGGATTCCAAAGGAGCGGGGTGCCCTAAGCCTCACAACACCCCGCTCCCTGTCCTCCTGCTCTTCCAGCATACGCATACATCCATCCACCCAGACACCATACATCACCCTCTTATCCATCACACACACTCAACAGATATACAAAATCAAACAAACAAAAACAAAAACCACAAACACACCACACACACAAACAATCACACTCCTCACACACTCGCTACAATGCAGCTCACCACAAAACCAGAACTATAGTGGTCCAAACCACCAGCCTGCTGAAAAACAGCTTTCTAAGTTAGGCACAACCAAGAGGGGAGTTGCTGCACAGCCCACAAAAGGCCCCAAAATCAAGCCTCACTTGCTGTATGCTCCACAATATTTGCATATGCCACCAAAAACAATCTCCTAAAGAAACAGCACTGATGTCAGAAATCACCCAACAAGCCACAGAGAGTGAGGACAGAACCCAGACAGAGACTCAAATGAGCTAAGGGAAACAAGCACCACACCACAGCCTTTGCCACAGTGTAACAATACCAGAAGCTTGCAAATTCCTTCCATTTATACTTCACTTTGAAAAAGGACAGGTCCGCTTTGCCGCCTTTTGCGTTGCTCTGCTATTTCCGGGCGCCAATTAGCCGACCCAGGTGTGGGTGAAACGGAGTGCGCACGCGCACGCTAGTAGCGCTACTAGCGTACGTGAGCCGAAACTTGCGTGCATTAACGGACATGGGCGAAAATTCAGTGGTGGGCCAATGAAAGGTAAGCTGCTGTTTATTTAAATAGCCGTTAGGATAGCCACATGTCACAAGGGTTTCAGATACATCAGTCCATTGTTGTATTTGGGTGTGTGTTGTTTGGTTAATGAGGTCTGTAATTAGTTAATTGGCTAACACACATGCTTCAGTCAGTGCAGTGGAGGTGTGGCTAGAAGGAACTGGGCTGTATGTGTGAATCAATTAAGTGGGCTGGTTTGTGATTGGCTGTTAGAGCACATAAAACCTGCCCAACCCAAAGAGAGTGCGATGCCATTCTGTAGTCTGCATGCGTGCTTGTTGGTTGTGGATTTGTGTGTGTGTGCAGCTACAGGATGGAGCCAAATTCAGGACATCTGCCGGCCACAGCAGGCCCAAGTAGGAGTTTGGTGGGTGCTGTGCGCAGACCTCCCTTACGGAAAAGGGCCCAGCCTGAAGGTGGGGCAGCACCCCAGGCCAAGAGGGAGCCTGAATTTAATTTGGCGGAGAATAATCATCTTGTGCGCCTTACCCTTGCTAAATGGGAGCTACTCTTTGGCTCCCAAAGTAAGTCAATAGGCAAACAAGAAAGAAGCAAACTGTGGGATGCCATTGGTGTGGAGCTTAGTAGCACTGCTCAACACCCACGTAGTGGCCCATCCTGCAGGAAACGCTTCTACACTTTGAGAGGGGCCCTTATGAAAAAGATGAATCACGATCTTGATGTGGACAGTGGGACCATCCAGGCTCCAAAGAGTACCTACAGGCCGTATGAGGAGATGCTGAAGGCCAAAATTCCACTGGCTCGGCTGCAGGGTGTGGATCCTGGGGATGACACCACAGGTTGGACTGAAGGTACATATTTTCTGCCTTTTTATAAAAGCTAATGTTAATGTATGTGATTAGCATTTTCTCTTTCTGCCCAACTAACAGGAGGACCTGTGAAGTAGTACATTAGACCTCATACATTTTTTAATTTCCTGTCTGTTGCTTTCTGCATAGGTGCACATGGTGCTGTCCAGGATTTGCCTCAGGACACACAAACTCCTGCCCTTCAACCAACCTCAAGCCTAACCCAGTGTGCCATTGAAGGTATTTACCACTAATTTAGGTGCTGGTTGTTTGGGGAACAAATGGGTGTGGGAGCAGCTCCAACAATCGAGTGGGGCACTGTTGAGTATTAATAATATGGACCTGCGGCCTAATTTCACGCCCACTTTAACCCTCACAGCAACTAACTAACAAGGCCCTAACATGTGTAGCTATGTTGGAAGGCAGAGATGTGTGGCCATATATCTGCATATAAATGTGGAAGCCACACTGGCCTTGATTAGTGAATATTAGTGAATGAGCTGCTCACACACACCTTAATGCATGTTGGATTTTTGCACGCACATTAACAATGGCTCAATGTTTGCTTGATTTTTGCCTAGCTGCCCCGCCATTGGCCCCAGCATCTCCTCAGGAGCCAAGCTACTCTTTGGATGTCGGTAAGTGCATGTGTCAACCTTGCTTTATCCACTTTAACCCAAGTGCATGTGTCTCATTCCTCTTTTTTATTGGTAGGCCAAGTGACTGGTTCATCTTTGGACCCCACTTCCGATGTTGCAGGTCAACAGGACCCTGTTGGTGTGTATAGCAATACATAATGTATCCTTTATGCTGTTTCTGTTACACTGGTTCGATTTGGTTAGTCTAATAATCTACATGTTTGCTCTGTCAACTTGAAGATGCCTCTTGGGAGTGCTTATTCCCTCCCCAGGGTCAGTCTAATAGTTCTTGGAGTGATTGCAATGCATTTTGTTTGACATATTTTTGGACAAACATTCACCCTAGTAGTTTGAGGAATATTTAGAGCCATTACTTGTGTTTTTTAGTTGACCAGAATATCGGAAGTGGCTGTCCGGAAAGGGCCCTTCAAGTTCAGGCTGCCAGAGATGAGGGTAAGTTGTTTTGTCTTGCTCTAGTATGTATTTTGGCTCTACTTTTGTTGCACTTGCTTCAGGCAACTTGTGTGTCCACATGTATTTTAAAGGTCCAAGCTCGAGTGAGGGCCCCACTCCAGACATCTGGGAGATTGCGGGTATGTGTAATTTAAGCAATGTGTCTGATCTTATTTGGCCAAATTATTGCCTCTTAGTCCTCTAACATACATGTTAACAATCTGAGTTTAACAGATACCTTTGGTCTAGTGTGTAATTTGGCACTTTGTGGAGGTATGGCCTCGATAGCCTAGCCATGTTACATTTGAGTTTGGTCCACTGACCTACTAACCTGACTTTCCTGTTTAGCATATGCCAACTTGCCGGAGATCTCTGATGTTGAATTGCCCCTCTCTGGCAGCGATACCTCGCTCCTACCTGTGGCGGACGACACGGAGGTAACATGGCTGATTTAGAGGACCAATAACCACATTGCCATGTTCGTGGGTAGTGGATGAAGCAACATGTCACATTTCCTTTCTTTGTCGTTTTGGCAGGAGGCGGAACCAGAACCCCAAGCTGGGACCTCTTCCCAAGTCCCATGTGGCCAAGCTTCCGAGGCTCAGACAAGGGTAAGTTGTATAGTGACTGTTTGGGCAAATGATTTTGAGGGGCATACCTGCATTGGTTCGGTTTGTCTAAAATGTTGTTTTCTATTTTGTTAGCCTCAAACCACAGCAAGAGGAGGTGTGGCACCAACCAGTGCAGATTTTTACGAGCTAGGGGTCCGGATGCTGGAGGACTACAGTCGCCAACAGCCGCGTGATGGAACTAATGAGCGCATTGCGGCGTTGGAACAGCAGGTGCTGATGTGTCAGCAACAAAATGAGGCCCAGCAGCGCCAGATCGACCAGTTGATGCGTAACCAGCACCAGAACCAGGAACTTGGTCGGCTGGCCAATCTAATGGAACAATCTCTCCAGCAGCAGCAAGAAGCTATACAGCGGCAGGACCAAACTTTGTTGTTGATACAACAGCTCATACAACAGCAGTCTATATTTTTTACTGCACTGTTGTCCCCCAACACCGCCCCTAGCAATGACTCCCAACCTCCCCGGCCACCCAGCCAAGAATATTAATTTTGTTAGTGTTTTTTTTTCTGTAAATATATTTGATTAACCCACCTCTAAATTGTGTTTTTCCAAAGACATAGCTAATAACACAGTCAGGGATGAGTATCTTGATCTAGATATGTAAATGTATTTGTAAATTTAGGCCACACATTTGTGACCATAGCTTACTATGGTTTACACATGAAATGGCTCCAAAGGTATGGCTAAATTTACACACAAATGGGTTTTGAGACAGTTAAACTATGCTTGCCAAGGCACAACACTGTAATTATGTAAATAGAACATTTTTATTTACAAAGGTGGCCAACAGGGCCAACATTGCCCAACAAAGGGCGTCAACCAACGGGCCAGGCATCCCCCCACCCTAACGACGCCGCCGCCGCCTCTTCTTGGCCAGCAGCATCAGCTTCAGACGCTTGATCTCCCGCCACAGTCTGCGATGCTGGTTTTCACAAGCTGTAGAGATGTATAAACAAAAATGTATAAATAAATGGAATGTTACCTCAACAGACACAGATGTAGCAATGTAATGTCAGTGTGTCCAATTAGCTGACACTCACATTAACATTGTTGCCCACTGTGCGCTTATTTGTTAACATTATATGAGTACTATTGACTGGCAGAAATTTGGACACCACATCCCAAGCATACATTTACTCTTAAAGTGGACCAACACCCACCGGTGATCGGCCCTGGAATCTATAAGATTCCCAGCCCGATCACCTCCCTCCCCGCGGGACATCCGAGATCGGGATGTCCCGCGGGGTGAAACCCCCCCAAAACCCCAAACTCCTTACCTCAGTTTCGGCGGCGCACGGCCACCGGCCCCTCCCTCGCGCCCCTCTAGACGTGCGCGTGCCTGCGCCGGCCACCTGTGAATGGCCGGCGCGGGCACGCGCGCGTAAAAAGGGACGCGCGGGAGGCGGAGGAGGAGGAGCCGCTTGTCCGCGGCTTGTCCGTCGGCTCGAGGAGAGGTGAGTTCAGGGGGTTGTCACACAGCGGTGACGATCGGGGGTGCCCCACCGTAGTGGACCAAGACCCAGGAAAGTCAAAATCCTGGTTGTTGGTCCACTTTAACTCTTGGGAAGCAAAGAAGGTATAAGTCCCAGTGTGTACATTTATGTGTTTAGTCACAGCCAAACATCAGGGCCTAAGTCCTAACGCGTAAACTAGTTTTGACAAGATTCTTAGAGGTCACGACCTAAGCAGCCCCATTTGGTTGTGTCTAAACCACTAATTGACTCAATGTGGCAAAATCCAGAATGTGAGGCAACAATCAAGCATGCAGACAGGCATGTAGGATTGTTGACCAAACACATGTAACCTAGATGTGTGTTAAATTAACACATAGGTACATTGTAAATGTCTGCAGATTGGACTCGAAGACATAGGGTTCACAAGTGCATAGGAAGTGGGATGTACTCACCATCGCAGCTGTGGCGGGGGCCCATGCTGCTGGCCGTCCCTGGAGCTGGGGTGGGGAGGATGGTGACTGGCTCCGTCTGCGTAGAAACATCTGTCAGGAGAAAGCAAAAGAGAAAACCTAAATTAGTGGGACAATGACACCTGACTATTTGACATCCATCTGGTTAGGGAGTCTGAAAAACCAAATGCTTGCATGGTTAGATACATGTTGTCCAACATAAGCATATTTCCTGGACCATGAGTTCATGTAAATTATTTATGGTTGCAACATGGACCCCTAAAGATAATGTGCCAATAACCTTGACAGTGCAATGTTAAGGACTAATTTGCAGTTGATTGTTGAATGTTACTAGTGTGCAACATGTAAGCCGGAACAACTTAACCAAATAACACATTTGCTAGCCCCCATCATGTTGTGGGCAGAAACATAGGGGTGGTTGCCAGTTGGCTAGCACTGTAGTGGGGTTTGTGATGTTAATGTACATTATCAAACCACCTTGTACTATGGACCAGGAAACATGTGTCTCTTCAAAGTGGGCCAAGACCCAGGATTGATACTATTCTGTGTTTTGGTCCACTTTGGCAGAGCACCACCATTTGAGTGAGACACCGTCCGCCGCCCCTGCCTTCCGCACATCACTCCTCCAGTGTGTGCGCACGCGCAGGCCATTAGAAAACAGAGAGCGCAGGCGCACACACATCTAGAGGGGCATGCAGGAGGGTGCACCGGTGGCTTCTTCCACCACCAATGAGGTAAGAAGTTTGTGGGGTTTTTTTTGGGGGGGGGGCCCTGGGTGAGGGAGGTGATTGGGCAGGGAAGCTTCGAGATTCCAAGCACAATCAACCATGGGTCTTGGTCCACTTTAAGGAATGTCATAACATAGTGAATGTGATGGATAACAACAAACACTTACCATGACTATGCCCGTGGAGAATCCGTCGCCAAAAGGCCATGGAGGTGCCGCCTATATGATGCCCTGCAAATTAGAGAGGAATGGCAAGGGCTAAGTACAAATGGCCAGATGAAACCTGTCACAGACTAACAATGACAAAATGTGCACTCACCAGGGGATGATCCGCCACTTGAAGCCCAGGGAGGGCTCTGAGGAGGAGGCGGGGAGCCTCGGCTCCTCACACTCTGCTCCGGAAATCCACCAGCCAAAGGGCCACCCTCCTCCCTCTCACTCCCTGCTCCTTCAGGGAGTGTTGGAGAGTCCATTCCTTCCACCCCACTTGGACTCCCCACTTGAGAGTGGCCCCTTGGCTGGTGAGACTCCTCAGAGTCAGAGTGTGAGGAGCTGAGGCTTGAGCCTGCCAGCCCCCCAGCAGCACACTCCTCTGGGGCGTCATCCCCTTCCTCCCCTGGGTCCTCCAAATAGGATCCGCGAGAGGGACCCTCCCCCGATGACTCCCCCGAGTCCGCCTGCCTGGTTCGGGGGAGGAATCCCTTCCCACGTTTACCCAGGGGAGGACGCTTATCTGTGTTGAGGGGGTGAAAGAAAATAATTAATATTACGACCACAAATGGACACAGCTTAGCAGATGATTAAAACTAAAGTATAAACATAGCATAAGCTTAAACGTACCTGATGCGTAGGCATCATATAGGCGGTACATGCCTTCAGGGTCCCGGCGCTTAAAGTCTGACCATTTTTGCTGGATGGCACGGATAGACAGCTGGGTATTGAAGCACCGGGACACTGTGGCCTTCACCTCCATGGCAATGCGCTTCTTGCCCCCATGGGCATAGTCATATTGGTGGATGCAGAAATCCTATGACAAATGAAAAACAAACACAAATCAATACATGACATCCGAACTATGGCATAAACAGTTATACTGAGACCAGAGTAAAGTGGACCCTCACCACGGATTAGCAATAATCTGGGTTTTGGTCCACTTTGGTGGGGCACACCAATCGGGGGTGGGCCGCTGTCTGAACCCCCCTTGGAAGGCCTGAAAAACACCACTGACCACACTCCCACGTGACTGCGCCAGGCTAGCACAGCGCTCTGCGCCGCTGTGGTATGCACATCCAAGGCCATTTGGACGTGCATACCAGCTCCGCTGCCTCTGAGTGCCAAAGAACGCGTGTGGCGTTTGACTCTAACAGGGAGTGCGCCTGCGCAGGCCATGAACAAATGTCTGGCGCAGGGGACCACCCTGCTAGAGGGAAGCGCAAGACGCATCCGCAGCTCACGCATGCACAGATGGGACGTGGCTGAGTTAAGGTTTATGGCCCTCCAGGGGGGTTCATCCACGCAGGACATCCAGATTGGGGATGGCCCATGGGGAGTGATCAGATTGGTCCAGAAAACTAATAGATTTCAGGGCCAATCCCCCCTGTGTGTTGGTCCACTTTAAACATAAAATGCAAGAAAAACATACTCACTTTCACCACCTGGCCATTAACGCGGCTATCCACTCTCATCCTCTTTTTTTTGGCATGCCCAGGAGGGGAAGGGGTGGGAGGGGTGCTAGGTGGGGGAGGTGAGGTAGGTGGGGGAGGTGGGGGAGGGGTGGAGGGGTCGGATTCTGAGGAGGAGCTGGGGAGGCGCTGGATCCGTCTCCTGGGCAGCATGGTGGAAACGCTAAGGAGAAAACAGGAAACGGATATGACCCAAGCGACAGGGACACCAAAAAAAAAAAAAAAAACACGCTCCGCGCACCAGGCACAAGCTAATACCAGCTATGTGCAAGCTAAGTGGCGGAAAAAGTAATTTGACGCATTACAACAAGCTATTGGCCTAAGCGCAAGACTTTTTTTACCTTTAGGTGGCTTTGAAACGCAAAGGAGGGAACCGGAACCGGATATGACGAAAACAACTGGGAAATAAATTTGAAAAAAAAACGCTCCGCGCACCAAGCACAAGCTAATACCAGCTATGTGCAAGCTAAGTGGCGGAAGAAGTAATTTGACGCATTACAACAAGCTATTGGCCTAAGCGCTAGACTTTTTTACCTTTAGGTGGCTTTGAAACGCAAAGGAGGGAACCGGAACCGGATATGACAAAAACAACTGGGAAATAAATTTGAAAAAAAAAAAAAACTCAGCGCACCAGGCACAAGCTAATATCAGCTATGTGCAAGCTAAGTGGCGGAAACAGTTAATTGATGCATTAAAACAAGCTATTGGCAAAGACGCCATTATTTATTAGCTTCATTTAGCTGGGGGTTCAACATACTGTAATGCATAGGTCCTTGAAAACCAAACAACTTGGTGCTGAAAAAGACAAATCTTATTCCTTCATAAAATCATCACACAATAAAACTATCCAAGTACATGATAATGTGGCACACATGAGAATGCATAACGGGTTGTTATGAGCTTGTACGCCTGAATTAAATCCTGCATAATGTGGACATGCACGCTCACAACTACAGTGTATTCATTAAGAACGACTGGGGTCGCGGGAAGTGAATTCCAGGCAAATGGCAGAAGGGCACATGTATGAACAGCACAGCGCCGCACAACGCAGCGCAGCGAAGCACAGCGACGCTCGCGCCGCCACATAGCGAATCAAAACAGCGACTGCACAAACTCTGACCAACACAGATTCATCAAGGACAGGGCTGCCAAATAGCTTGGGCGCTGACAATTTCGCAGAGCGAACGTGACCGCCAAACAGGACTGGCTGAAAAGTAGCTTTACAAGCCCCGTGTGTGGTGAAAAAAAGCGATTTAGAGCTCAATGAGTTTGGTGGGAGGAGATGCATTTGAGATGTCACTCACAACATTACAGTGTAAAAATTACTACTTTCTCCCAAAAAAGTAAAATAACTAGCCAGATTAATAACACATATCCCAATAAACATGTGTCGAATTTTGTGCCAAAGACAAGAACACAAAAACCACTTAAAACAATCATTGCAGCGTCTGCCATTGAAATGTATGGGAGAGCGGCAGGTAGCGCCAGGTCATACCTGTCGCTGTGATGGGATTAGCAGCGGCGCTGTTCGTTGCAGTCGGCTACATGATGAATGCCGCGCTAGCCGTCGCTCTCGCCGGCGCTAGCCTCAGTTAGCTTGATAAATGCGTCATTGTGACCGCCGCCGGGCGTACTTGAGTCGGTAGTCGCCGTTAGCTGCCGCTACCTGGCGCTCGTCAGACACTACCTGGCGCTATCGCTTGATGAATAAGGGCCTATGTCATTCCATGTGTTTTCGCTTTGTTACTAGTCGATATGTGTTCAAAAACAGACTTTAATCACACAGCGTCTGGCGCTCTATGCTACAGCGACCAGATTTACAGTGCCGACGCTGTGTGTGTGTCCTTTTTTGATAAGTACTGTGTGGAGAGCCGTGAGCCGGTCGCACAGAGCTGGCGCTACCTTTTGCTCACTGCAGCGCTGTACTGGTGTTAGAGAGCCCAGCATACATCACATTCATCAATGCTAGCCAGGTTACTAGAGCGACTGAGATGCTATGTTACAGCGCCCGATACCCACTTAAAGCGTCTACTAGCGGTTGCACTAAGCGCCTCCATAAAGACGCTTATCTGCAGATACCTGGCGTTAGTAATGAATCAGCCTCCACGCAACGCACATTAAATTAAGTGCAGACTTTCCTGTAGCTTGCTACCCCAACCTTCCTGCCTGAACTAGTTATCAGAATCACTAAGAACATTTGTGGTGGGCAGCCTGCCCCACTGTCCTGAAACGCAGGGGTTTTTTTTAAATCAGGGTTAAGGCTCCTTTCACAATGGGGCATTGTTAGCATTAGTCTTACTGAGATTGAGTTTCACAAACGATTTAAAAATGATAGCGCATGTTATTTCCATTCTATTGTGAGCAATCACAAATGCTATTGCCCCAAACAAACAGCGTAAACTGTGTTTTTGATATTGACATACTGTAGTGTGGAATGGGCCAAGGGGTTACTATGAGCAGAGTTTTACTGGGGAATTTGCGGTGATCAAAATTACTTGTGATCGCCCTGAAATCTTCTCAGTTCAAAATTGCCTCATCCCAAAATCGGACTTTGAATGTTTAAGAAGACATAAGTAAGGATGGCACTGGTTGAACTGGGGGGGGGGGGGGGGGCAGACTGCTTGTGGGGCAGTTAGTCGTTAAAGAGAAACAAAACCTTTTCAGATTTTCACTCTCCTGGATTATGTTCCTCATCCTAAGGACCTCTCAATTTTGAATATCCACTGTATGAAATCCCCAGGAATGCCCTTTCTGCTTACCTCTTCAATGATTTCAGGGCAAATGTGCAGCCCCCCCCCCAATCACCATTCTATGCCGTGCATATTAATGAGCGGCATAGAGTTCTGAATGGAAGGGAAGTGGCAAGCATCCCGGTGGCCTGTTCTCTCTGGCTGTCCGTACTCATGCCAACTGTTCAGACGGGTCTGGCATGGGCCCACATAGCGGTCAGAGGGATGCCACCACAGAATGCACCATGGGATCTCTGGAAGCAGGGTTGTAACTTAGGAGGGCCCAGGGGGTACGTCTGCACCATGGCTCAAATGGTAAGGGGGCCCCATCATTGTTGCTCATCCACCTTATTTACCACATTTGTGCTCATTTGGCCTCATTTAGATAAAGGATGTCGCTATTAATGAATCAGTCTCCCAATCTTAGGAGAGGATTTGTTGGTCAGATAAAGGTTTTGTAGTGATGTGTTGTTATTGATTGATGATTGATGTTATTTTTGCAGGGACGGAAGCAGAACGTAATGTCGGGTGTTGCAACTCTACAGCAGAGAAGAGGCTTATGTTTTGTTTCTTTTTATTGTCAGTTACTGTGATAGCAATGTGTGAGTGTGTAATGAAAGAATCCCTATCTGAGTGTTTTATTTTATTACCATTATATAGCCACTATGCACAATGGGGTCGATTTAGAGCCAGGTCAGAAATCTCTCTCCTTGTTTAGGAGAGAAAACAGCCATTTACTTTTACTGTCTACCTTGGGGCTGATTCAACACCAAGGGCCTTATTCATGAAGGAATAGCGCCAGGTAGTGCCTTGTAAGTGACAGGTAGCGGCAGGTGACGGCAGATGAACGCCGGCCACAGCACGCAATTACACATTTATGAAGCCGATTCTGTTGAGCGACTGGGATTACGCCATGTAGCGTATGATTCATCATTATCCCAGCCTCAGCGTACAGCGCCGGCGTTCAAACTTTCAGAGCGCCACGCCTTACCTCTCGCTACCTGGCTCTCTCCCAATGGACGTTCTTTTACTTCTCTTTAAACAGGGGGTTTTAATTTTTTTTTTTATTCTCAAATAATGTCATGACCTCTCCTGGCCTAGAAAAAGCCATTTTTGAAAACGTTTTCCATTTTTTAAATATTTATGCAGAATTGACATTACAGGTCTGGCATTAATGTGTTCATGTTATAACAATGTAATTCCATATGTTTTTGCTTTGTTACTGGTGGATACATGTTCCAAAACAGGCTTTTTATCGCATAGCCTCCGGTGCACTGGGCTACAGCAAAGCATTTTTGAGTGCCGGCGGTGTGAGGCTGCTTTTCTGATGAATAAGCTGTGAGTCGGTCGCACTGACCAGTCGCTAACATTTGCTCCCACACAGCGCTGTACTGCTTATATACAACTCCCCACAACGTATTCATCAATGGTGCACAGCGACTGAGGCGCTCTGAACTAGTGAACCACGGCCGAACACAGCGACTACTAGCGGGTGCTCTAAAATGCCTGCTACAGACGCTCATCTGTAGCTTCCTGCCGCTAGTAATGAATCAGCCTGCCCGTGAAATTTTACATCCGGTTATGAAATCACCCCCAAGGTAAACAATGAAAGTGAATGGCATTTTTATCTTCTAAAAAAGGATTGGGTTTTCTCACCTGGCCCTGAATCGACCACACAGTATAACCTATGTCTTTCACATGTTTGTCAGATATATATAACATATATTTCGTTTGTAAGGTGATGCTTGACCCTGTAGGGCAACTCTCTGTTTGATAGGATAGGTGTATTCTCTGTTTTGGAGAATTAATTAGATGTGTGGGGAATGGAAAAAATATCGACAATATCATTTCTCCATTTCACAAATGTTTTCCATTTGTAGGGCACAATGTATCCCAGATGTTACAGTTTATTAATTCTATATAAACACATCGGCTAATGAGAGGAGGTCACTTTTATACCCGAACTGAATAAAACTCCTGCCAAGCCTGTGGTTTATTCTCTTGAATGAAATAAGGAGGTGACAGGTTTAGTCTATCAGTGGGTGACAGAGCTTGTCACCCTTGATATCCTCTTCCTTCTATTAAAATAAAATAACAAGCCCAGCTGGTTATTTCTTGATGTCGAGTGTATAAGGGACCCCTCCTCCCGCAATCCTATATATTAATAAGGATTTTTAACATTGGGCAATTTTTTTGTGCTTTAAGAAGGAATATTTATGTTTCAGTGACCTTGTACAAGCAATGACACAGTATAGATGCAGGCCTTGAAAACTCCCATTAGAGTCTTTTTGATCTAATGATATAGAACACTTTGAGGCTGATTCATTAACAGCGGCAGGTAGCGACAGTTGAGCGGCAGTAGCGGCATTTTCAGAGCGCCCGCTAGTAGTCGCTGTGCTTGGCCGTTGTTCGGTAGTTGATAGCGACTCAGTCGGTGTGGCGTAATGTTGAATATTGGGTGAGGAGTCGCTATTTGACAGGTTCCGCGCTGTATGGGAGCGCATGATAGCGACTGGCCATAGCGACCGGCTCCCACCATATTCATTAACAAATCACGCTCAAAATATTCTCGCGCTGTGAAATGCATGTTTAAACCCCAGAGCGCTGGCGGCGATGGGTTAAAAGTAGTTTTTTAACCCCCAAACAACCATATTT
Source organism: Gastrophryne carolinensis (assembly GCA_027917425.1). Taxonomy (NCBI): domain Eukaryota; kingdom Metazoa; phylum Chordata; class Amphibia; order Anura; family Microhylidae; genus Gastrophryne; species Gastrophryne carolinensis. The sequence goes on from CM051237.1 coordinate 82,416,661, forward strand.
TTGGAAACCAAAAAAACAAGTTTTTTAAATAATTTTGTAATATGAATACATTAATATCAGACCTGTAATATCAATTCTGTACATTTTTTTTTTATTTTTTTTTTTTTTACCTTAAAAAAATTATTTAAAATGGCAGAAGTGGTCACAGAATTTTTCACATTTAAAAAAAAAAAAAAATTAATAACAATTAATTATGAATATTTAAATATTGTTCCATTGGAATGCATTGGAGAGCGGCAGGTAGCGAGAGGTCATACCTGTCGCTGTTCCAGGTCGGACACTGGCGCTGTGGGCTGAGGCAGGAATAATGATGAATGAGTGGCTATCTGGCGCTATCTCAGTCGCTAAGCAGGATTGGCTTGATAAATGTGTGATTGTGGTGCGGAGCCGGCGTTCTCGTGGCGGGGCCCGTCATTACCGGCCGCTCACCAGTCGCTACCTGTCGCTATCCCTTGTTAAATAAGGGCCTTTGTCAGTTCTTCTGTTCTTTAACTTATGTTCTTTAACTTCTTTAACTTGTTCTTTAAATTTTAGTGCACTTTACCATTAAATTCACACCTACCTTTATATTAATAGAAATGCATTAAAGAGATTGACCAGTCAAACTAAATGATTTGCCTGTCATCTTACCTGATGCGGTGTCAGTCCATGCTGTATTTTTGCTTACTGGTCACTGAAAAGGAAGGAGAATGTCTTCTTCTCCTTTGCTACGTCCAGCACTTCCTCCCTCATTCTAATCACAAATCCAAGCCTGAGACATGCGGCAGGTTGACACCCCTTCTCTTAGTGATAGGTTAAAAAGAAGCTCTAAACACTGTCAGCCAATCCCAGCTTATTCCAATGCACGGCACAGTGTGCTTACATCACTCAGCCCGACCACTTCTAACACATGAAATGAAATTTTTCATAAACTGGAAAATACTACAAATATCCAATGTCTCAACAGTCACTGGCATTTCAAAAACCTTGATGATCTTGACAGATAAATTATGCACATCACCTATAAAAATGCCCCGTCACAGGTACAGGTGATTTTAAACTTTAAACTTTCTTTTTTTGCTCATCTTTGTGTGTTACAGTTAAAAAAGCTCATAGAAGTGCAGGCTGCAATTCAAACCTAATTGTGAAGTTTTCTTCTCAACTACTGTACATACAACTAAGAAACAAAATGCATGTCTTCTGTTCAGACAGTAATGATAATGCTTTGGTTGTAAGGGGTTAATGGTTACAACTCACGAGAAAAATGAAAATCCTCTTTTTCACTGTCCCTTTTTATGGTCAATTATTAGCTGTGCATTAAAATGTATAGTGTTATTATAGGTATTTATTTCCACTGCTTATTTATTTTATGTGTTTTTATTGACGTATTAGACAATTTCTTCATGCATCATATTTCCATGACAGCTTAATAACCTACTTGAGGAATAATTCAGGGTATCCAGGCAGCTTCGGAAGCCTTTCACATTACCTATTCCCATTTAAGTGGCTGTTATCTTTATGCAGTATTTGGAGTTGTTAAGTGATGCCTTGCATTGTGCATCTCTCATTTTGGCACTTTCATTTCACACTTCATATTTCGTTTCTCAGTGTCTGAAAGGGGAAGGATACAGTTTTCTGGGTAACGCTGCAATGGAATGAAATTAAATTCTAATATCCAGAAAGGGAAAAATATGCAATCTTTGGAAGTAAGCAATAGGCGACACCTCATTCTCCTTATTGTAAAATTGCATTGCTGTACCAAGTAAATGACCCAAATGATAACATGACATTAAGGAAACAAATTGTTTAAGGTTGAGTAATGAGTGTAGCATTTTGAGTAAATGTTAATGGGACAGATTTCTATATTTTAATTAAATAAAATTATTACAGTCTTTGTGGATGTCATAGAGAGAAGAAAAAAATATATACAACTAAAGGGAAATTAACTTGTATTCCAAGCAGTATTGTTGTACTGGAAAGAACATAACATTTCTAAATGTTACAATATATTTCAAGATTTTAAAATGAAGATTGACAGAAGTGCCATTTCCCAACCATATCCTTGTTGCAAAAAACTCTTGTTTAAAATATTTTATTTTCGAGACATTTTTAATTTAATAGGAGTTTTTTGGTGATGTTACAAAATACAGAAATTGTAATAACCACCCATTGATCTCATAGGGAGTGTTTCAAATAAAGGGCCCGCAGGTGTTCAGTAAGAGGGTGGTCTCCTGCCTGATGGCATCCTAATCTGTAGGTCTGAAAGTGAAAGTGTGCCAGATTTATATTTTTTAATTAAATAAAATGATTACAGTCTTTGTAGATGTAATAGAGCAGGGATGTCAAACTAACTTTCACCAAGGGCCACATCAATTAATTATAGAAGAAACCAATGCACACCATGCGGAGGCTGATTTAAGACTAACGGCACATATTACCATTTGTGCGTCTATGTAGCGGCGCTTAGGGCACTTAGATCATCCCCAAATCCGAGTTCTCTGGCACTACATTGTAGCTTTGGCGCTGGACAAGTGTAGTAACCTGTTCAGCATTGATAAATGTGATGTCTGGAGGGCGTTGTGAAGCGCTCTCCCTGATTCACTGCAGTGCCTGAGCGTAACAATGTTGCTATTGTTTCACGTAGCACCCTGAGGGAAAGCTGCCCAAGGTGACGCTACATATAACAACAGGACAATAATGCAGCGAGTGATAGGTAGTGCCAGTTAAGTGCCTCCAACACCTGGTGCTGAAGGCCATATTTAAGAATAAAAAACACAAAGGCAGCGTTGGCGCTAAAAAACTGGGCACTCTAGCGACAAGCGCCGGACACAATATAAAAAATGATCTGTTTCTGAACACATACACCAGCACCAGAGTGAAAACACATGGAATGATATGGAGGCTGATTCATTACTAATGCCAGGTATCGGCAGATGATAGAGCGACCGCTAGTAAACGCTGTAAGCAGGTATCGGATGCTGTAAGAGAGCGCCTCACTCGTTGTAGTAACATGGCCCGCATTGATGAATGTGATGTATGTAGGGCGCTCTAACACCAGTACAGCGCTGCAGCGAGCAAAAGGTAGCGCCAGCTCAGTGCGTCCGGCTCTCAGCGCTCCACACCATACTTATCAAAAAAGGACACACACAGCGTTGGCGCTCTAAATCTGGTCGCTATAGCATAGAGCTCCAGACGCTGTGTGATTAAAATCTGTTTTTGAACACATACACCAGTAACAAAGCGTTGACATTGTTTTAACACTGTGACATTAACACTTTAGTGCCAAACCTGTAATGACAATTCTGCATAAAAATCTGTAAAGTCAAAAAAGTTTCTAAAAGTGTTTGTTTGCAGCCAGGAGAGATCACACAATGATTTGAGCAAAAAAAATGGCAAACACGCTGTTTAAACACAAGCGAATGAACGGCCATTGCAATGTATGGGAGAGCGACACTGAGCGAAAGGTAATATCTGGCGCTCTGGAAGCTAGCTATACACTGAGCCGCCTGTAATAATACATCGGACGCTACATGGCGCTGTTACAGTCGCTCACCAGATTCACTTTCATAACAGTGGTTTTGCCTATCCCTCCTTGAATAACCCCTGCAATGGCAGACCAACACATACAATCATGACAAAAAAATAAATATAGAAATACATAAAGTCTAGGTTGGTGGCCAGGAGAGCCAACACATGGGCCTTGATTCACTAAGAGTTGAAAAAAACTCTCATGGTAGTAAAAAATTCAATTCATAAGAAAAAAGCCTGAGAATTTCACTGTTACTGAATCACCAGATAGGAAGACAATTAAAGTCAATGGCACTTTTTTACTCCTGGAAAAAGTATTGACATTTTTACCCCTTTTTACCTGTAGTAAAAAGAGCCATTGACATGGTTTTTCTATCTGGTGATTACCGTATTTTTCGCCCTATAAGACACACTTATTTTTCCCCAAAAGTGGGGGAAAAATGTCAGTGCGCCTTATCGGGCGAATGTAAAAAAAATAAAAAAAAAAATTAAAAAAAAAATTAAAAAAAAAACAAAAAAAACTCACCCGTCCCCGCCGCTCCCGCATTGTCTGGCACACTGCGAGAGGCCAGAGGAGCGGCGGGGGCTCTGTCCCGGCCCCGCCGCTGCGATCGCTGTCTTTTCAGGCAGCGATGACAGCGGCGGGGCCAGAGACAGAGCCCCCGCCGCTCCTCCATCTGCTCCTCCACACGCGAGCACGAAGGTCCCGGCAGTGGGTGGGCGTGGCCTGCACCGGTGCAGGCCACGCCCACCCGCTGCCCGGACCTTCGTGATCGCATGTGGGGGAGCAGATGGAGGAGCGGCGGGGGCTCTGTCTCTGGCCTCGCCGTTGTCATCGCTGCCTGAAAAGACAGCGATCGCAGCGGCGGGGCCGGGACAGAGCCAGCTCGTGAATGGGGTGGGCGTGGCCTGCGTCGACGCTGCGGCGCAGGCCACGCCCACCCCATTCACGGAGCCGGCCGCTCAGCGCAGTGGTGTCAGCGGACAGGTGAGTTTATCTTTTTTTTTTTTTTTACTATGGCGCCTGCCTATACTAATGGGGGGAGGGGGGTGGGAATGGGGGGAGAGGGGCCACACTGCCTATGGGAATGGGGGGATGGGGATGCCACACAGCCTTTGGGAATGGGGGGATGGGGATGCCACACAGCCTTTGGGAATGGGGGGAGGGGTATGCCACACAGCCTATGGAAATGGGGGGAGGGGGATGCCACACAGGCTATGGGAATGGGGGGATGGGGATGCCACACAGCCTTTGGGAATGGGGGGAGGGGTATGCCGCACAGCCTATGGAATGGGGGGAGGGGGATGCCACACAGCCTTTGGGAATGGGGGGAGGGGTATGCCACACAGCCTATGGGAATGGGGGGATGGGGATGCCACACAGCCTTTGGGAATGGGGGGAGGGGTATGCCACACAGCCTATGGAAATGGGGGGAGGGGGATGCCACACAGGCTATGGGAATGGGGGGATGGGGATGCCAGACAGCCTTTGGGAATGGGGGGAGGGGTATGCCACACAGCCTATGGGAATGGGGGGAGGGGGATGCCACACAGCCTTTGGGAATGGGGGGAGGGGTATGCCACACAGCCTATGGGAATGGGGGGATGGGGATGCCACACAGTCTTTGGGAATGGGGGGAGGGGTATGCCACACAGCCTATGGAAATGGGGGGAGGGGGATGCCACACAGGCTATGGGAATGGGGGGAGGGGGATGCCACACAGCCTATGGAAATGGGGGGATGGGGATGCCACACAGCCTTTGGGAATGGGGGGATGGGGATGCCACACAGCCTTTGGGAATGGGGGGATGGGGATGCCACACAGCCTTTGGGAATGGGGGGAGGGGGATGCCACACAGGCTATGGGAATGGGGGGATGGGGATGCCACACGGCCTTTGGGAATGGTGGGAGGGGTATGCCACACAGCCTATGGAAATGGGGGGAGGGGGATGCCACACAGGCTATGGGAATGGGGGGATGGGGATGCCACACAGCCTTTGGGAATGGGGAGAGGGGGATGCCACACAGCCCATGCTAATGGGGAGAGGGGGATGCCACACAGCCCATGCTAATGGGGGGAGGGGGATGCCACACAGCCCATGCTAATGGGGGGAGGGGGATGCCACACAGCCCATGCTAATGGGGGGAGGGGGATGCCACATTGCCTATGGGAATGGGGAGAGAGGGATGCCACACAGCCTATACTAATGGGGGGAGAGAGGGATGCCACACTGCCTATGGGAATGGGGAGGGGGGATGCCACACAGCCAATGGGAATGGGGGGAGAGGTGGATGCCACACAGCCTATGGGAATGTGGGGAGAGGATGCCACACAGCCTATACTAATGGGGGGAGAGGGGGATGCCACACAGCCAATGGGTATATGGGGAATGGGAGGGGGGATGCCACACTGGATATACGGGGAATGGGATGGGGGCATGCTACACTGTCTATGGAATGGGGGCATCCCACACGGCCTATGGGAATTGGATAGGGGAATGCCACACTGTCTGTAATGGTGCGTTTTTGATTGAAAATTTTTTTTTCTTATTTTCTTCCCCCAAATCCTAGGTGCGTCTTATGGGCAGGTGCGTCTTATAGGGCGAAAAATACGGTAACTAACAGTGAAATTGTCAGGCTTTTTTCTTATGAATTGATTTTTTTACTACCATGAGAGTTTTTTTCAACTCTTAAGGAATCAAGGCCATTGTCATCAAACTCACATGGGAGAACACAACTGAGCGACAGGTACTACATGGCGCTGCTGAACATACAGCGCTGGCGCTTTACACTGAGCCGCCGCTAGTAATGCATGTGATGCTACATGACGCTATTAAAGGCGCTCACCAGTTTGACTTTCACATATATAATTTTCACATACTGTGCCTGGTGTTCACCTGACGCTGCGTGGTACTATGTGGTGTTAGCGCTTATTAAATTAGGTCCTTAACTGAGTTAAAGGTGATGTGGTGCTGCTAATAAAAAATGTGTCCCTAAGCACACTATGAGTATAATCAAAGCAAAATAAATAGCGCATGCACAATAATAATTTTAGAAATGCTAAATATTTAATAAATTGGTGGGAAAAATTACAGAAAAAAATAGACAATATTAGCCCACATGGCTAGAGAGCATGCAGTAAAATGCGATCTTGCTTTGAATATATGGAAAAAGCATTAATGGTTTCTAAGCTGTTCCCATACTTTGGGTCAGCTTTAAAGTAGGCATGCCTTAAAGTTGCTCAGGATTGCAATTAACATACTCACTGCAATGTTGATATGACAAGATAAATATAAATGGATAATGTATGAATATTTTGCAAAAAATAAATGATCACTTTATCATAGCATTATATAGCTAAGTAGCATTGCATACTTCTTAAGCTAGCCGCCAATCGGACGTACTTTTCAGGAGCTACGCTGCTCCTTTCTTCAAAGAGTGCTCACCGAGGGCCACATCAACATTATAGGGCTGATTTTTATGTTTTTAACTGTGTAAAAGTTTAAATAATTAGCACAGCTAAAAATGATGCTAAATTGCACAAGGAAAAAATCAAGATACATTTTTTTTCACAAAATAAACAGAGAAAAAAATTTCAAGGCGCCGAATCAGCCTTTATGGTTGTCTTCAATGGGGCGGTTAAAAACAAAAACAAAATGGAAGCATGACCATTCAAATGTATGTTTACAGATAGAGATGAGTGAACTTTGGTTTGCCAGAACCCAAGTTCGTTTCAAATTTCAGGAAAAAATAGATTCAGCACAAAAACTAATTTTTGGGAGTTTTCCCTGAAATTCACTGGCACCTTGGGTGGTGGTTAAAAAAAAAAACTCACCGCCATCCTCGTTCCAGCGCCACACTTGGATCCAGTGTGCGCAGCGGAAGCCGACTTGCACAGCTGACAGTGTAGCCGGCTCCCTACTCCTCCCCTGCATGGGGGGGCGGCTGCACTGTCAGCTGTGCAAGTCGGCTTCCGCCGCCCATTGACAGGGCGGCCGGCATCCCCTGACCCCAACGTACTGTGTTGGCTTGCAAGCCAACTTGTGCCCAGAGTCAGCCGCTGGACCAGAACGACTGGGAAGCCAGCATGTAGGTAAGTATCTGTGCAATATACACAGCGCTACGGGAGTGAGGAAGGCCGGTGGCACTGTCAGCAGCTGCACTGTCAGCTTTGCAAGTGGGCTTCCGCCGCCCTTTGACAGAGCTGCCGGCCTCCCCCGCCCCCAACGTACTGTGTGACATGCCAGCTTTCCCGTCATTATGGCCCAGTGGCTGGCTGCGGGTGCAAGCCAACTTGCGCCCACAGTCAGCCACTGGACCAGAACGACGGTGGTGAAGTTGGCATGTAGGTAAGTTAGGTAAGTATCTATGCGACACACACCGCGACGGGAGTGGGGAAGGCCGGTCGCAGTGTCAACACGCAGCGGAAGCCGACTTGCACAGCTGGCAGTGCGGCTATCCTCCCCCGCTCCCACCGTGCCCACTAGAGATGAGCGATTCTCAAAGGTCTGATTCAGACTCACCTGAATTTCTTGGAGAAATTCGGCAATTCACCCGAATCGAATTTTCTAATTTCAGACACAGAAACATTTTTTTGATTACAGACACAGAAATATATTTTTTAACAGCGAAGGCTTTTGGTAAATGTAACCTTTTAATGGTTTTGCTGTAATTTATTATTTTCGAGGCCAAAAGTCTCATGTCAAAGTAATTCAATTTATTGACTCACTCAGTAGATTAAAGAAGCACCCGACAGGAATCCTTTTAAGGCATAATCAACATTTTTCATTAAATTTGAGGTCAGTAAATCACATATCTGTCTAACTTCATGTGCAAAATCTGGAGCATTTTTTAACATAACATAAGGCTGTTTTACTTATTGCAATACTACTTGAAACACATGATAATTTCCCCTTAGCTGTATACACATCGAGAAACAAAATCCTTAAACCAGAATTGTTCCCAAAATGGGAGTTGTTCCTAGCATAGGGGGGCATCCCATTTGCCAGTGCACCCATATGCATTAACCCTGTTAGATCAGAGAAAACTTACCTTTCTTCTTGATCATTTGCTGCTGTGGTCATGTAGTCCACAGACATCTTCCTGGTATTCGGGAACTGGTAAACGGCAATTGCAGCTGCTGATCGCAGCAAATTATTTTGCTAGGGGACCAAGCAGAAAATTCCTGGGGGACAAGTTTAACAAGGTTAATGTGCAGGGGGTACCAGGAGTACCCCTGCAGGTATCTGGCATTCAGTAACCACTTAACCACACCACTCAGTTTTTCTGGTGGATCGAGGAGAAAGGGGTTAAGGCAGGGGGGTTTGTAAAAAATGGGTTTAAAATTATTATAAAACTTATCACTGCATTGAGTACCATTTTTAGGTTATTAAAATGGTCCAAAACCCTCTGGGTTTTGCCTACCTCCAGGGCATTCACAATTATAATTGCCCCCCCCCCCGTGTAAAACCCCTGAGACTGCCCACAACTTCCCAATACCCTGGGTTTCCACAGCTTTTTTGCCACTTTTTTGACCACATCTCCAGCTCCCCTCTAGCTGAGACGCGCTCCAGTGCTCAGCTATACAGATAGACTGGGTGCTTGAGTGCACCTCAGGCTATAGGGTATCAAGGAATATGGCCAGCAGGCTTGTCTCATCACCCAGCAGTTTTGAGATAAAGCTTTGGGTTGAACATTGGTGGAGAACGATTTCTGCATAACCTATATAAATAAAAATAAAAAATAAAATAAAAATATAAAAATAAATAAATATATATACCATACCCCATATATATATATATATATATATATATATACATATATACCCTATATACATTTCAAACTCCTAGTATAAGACTGTTTAGCTGTGCAGGTATTTGGTTAAAAAGACCCGAATTTCAAAAAATGGGTGTTGTCCTGGGAATAGGGAGTCTTTCCAATTATGGATGCCTCCCTGGGGATTAACAGGCACTAACTGGAGAAATCTTACCTTTCTCCTTGTTTCCCAGAGAAATCCAGCACTCTGATTGGCCAGTGCAATCACATGGGTGCTTCATTAAATCAAGCCTCAAAGTAAATAGCCCAAACATGGTAAAAGGTTGATTAATATTTGTAGCATTTTGTGTAAATGTTAATAGGACAGAAGTCTAGTTTTAATTTAATAAAAATATTACAGTCTTTTGTGGATTTCAAAACGTATATAATAGAAAAGGAAATGATTGCATTCCCAAAGTATTGTTTTTGTTAAAACAGAAAATGTTGGCCTTTTCTTTCCTCCTTTATTTCTAACTTGTTCAATATAAAACTTGACAGATGTGCCATTTACTTATGATTCAAAAGAGAGAGTTGGAGGTATTATTGGAGCGTAAAACTTTCGCTAGATCAGTGTAACAAATAATTCATTTGGCTATACAAAGTGTTACATTTACTGGATATCTGCCCCAGTGAAAGTTTTAGGTGTTAAAGTGGACCAAAACCTCTTTTCAGCCATCCATGGAGTCTAAAAGACTTCCCTCCTCCCAGGACATGAGAATGTCAGGTGCCCTCCTTTGCGAAATTCTCCAGAATTGCACGAAACATACAGTATTTTTCGTACTATAAGACACACCTGACCATAAGAAGAACCTAGGGTTTAGAGGAGGAATATAGGGGCAAAAAAATCATCCGAACCAAATAGTGCGCTAAAATACCTCGCTCCCAGTAGCCAATAGCATCCCCCCATGAAGAAACAGAAAATAGGCAGTGGAACCCCAAAAAACAGACATTGGGCAGAATCCTCCCCCCCCCCATCACTCCATAACAGGCAGTGGGGAGACTCTCCTCCTAAACACCCCATAACAGGCATTGTGCAGAATAACCCCCCAGAATACTATAGCAGAAAGTGTGCAATACAATATCAATTACCCGAATAACAGGCAGTGTGCAGAATGCCCCCATCACCCCATAACTGGCAGCATGCAGAGTCTTCCCCATCATCCCATAACAGGCAGCATGCAACATCCCTCTCAGTCAAACTATAATATGCAGTGTGCAGAATACAACCCCATTCAACCCAAAGCAGATAGTGTGCAGATACCCGTCCCATCACACCGTCCCATCACACCATAACAGACAGTTTGCAGGATACCCCCGTCCCATCACCCCAAAACAGTCTTGAAGGAGGGCTAGAGAATGGAGGACTGGCAGGAGTGTAACTGCTCCCTGTCTGCTAGCTAGTCTCCCATTGTCCGGAGCACTCACAGACACAGACGCCTGCAATGCTGAACATGTGCTCGCAGGTCCAGGGCCTTCCTACAGCCATCATCCATTGTTATGTATACACAGGCCACGCCCACCGGCCAGAACTAGTATTTAAGCTGCCAGCACCCAGCAGCACAAATCTATGTAATCCATACAGCTGTTATAACAGTGAAATCCCTGAAACTAATTAAAGTGGTTTCCAGGCTTTTGGTCACTCTGACAGCCTGTTAGAGTTAACAATGCTAAAAACACTGTGTAAATTAAAGTCAGTATAAAAGGATATTAGGGTCTTTTGAGCAGTGTTTTCTCTCTCTCCGCAGATCCAAATTCAGTTCTTAAAGAAAATCTAGTTACATAGTTACTTTAAGACATAGCATAAACAGTGTTAAAGTAATTTCACCAAATGTTAGCCCTGTGTGAAACACACAAACATATACAACATTTTTCTCTGTCTAAATGGAAACATCTAACATTCCCCTAGATGTATAGGAGGTCAACAGTAAAACATGAGTCACTGTGAGGAGAATATAGATAGAATTTTTAGTTATAACCTGCTTATGTCAGAAAACAAAAGGCCTAATTTCCACCAAAAAATTGTGACACATATTACTTTTTAGGAGTTTAGCCAGGATATGCCAGGGGGAACAGATTAAGGCCCATCCCTCTGGGCAGTGGGGAGCATCCTACCTATGTATAAAGGTATGAGATACCCAGGCCCTTTTGTCCAGAATCCAGCAGGCTCTACACGCACCCTGTAGCCATCTGCATCACTGCTTAACATTTGTCTGCAATAAGGTAACTGACATACACGTCTCTTCTAACTCAGAATGTAAAATATCCACTTATATTTGCCTTTATGACATGTATTGCATCTATTCATTGTATTTATATAGTAGTTTGTCTAGTGTGCTCTTAAAGTGATCAAATATATAACTTAATCTTGGGCTGCTCTGTCATCCTGATTATGAACCAACTCATCCATGTTTCTTGGTTATAGTACACGCTTCCTGGTATATCAATCGAGCTGGTGGCCTTCCTACAGGGCTTGCTGGGCTCTGTTCAGTGGTAGTAGTTAGAGATGAGCGAATCGATTCGGACGAACCCGAATTCATTCCGAATTTCAGGAAAAATTCGATTCTGAACGAATCTGAATTTCCCCGCGCATCGATCGATCGAAGTTTTCCTTTAAACTCCATTAATTTCAAGTACAGCCATTGTAAAATGGTGGATGCACATGTCTGGACATATCCCCTGGGGCAAGTTATCATGGGAAGGTCACATGCAGCCTATCAGCAGCCAGGAAGCCCGGTGATGTCACAGTGCTATATAAACGGCAGCAATCTTGCTTGTGCGCATTTCAGCCTTGCATTTCAGACAGAACGGAGGTTGCTGCAGACAGGGAGAGACTTACAGACAGGCAGGGAGAGTCAGGGAGACCCACAGAGACCCACATAGTGCCAGGGAGAGCCAGGGAAAGATAGGGAAAAATCGGGAACAACAGCAGAGAAAGTGACAGGGAAACTTTTTTTTATTTACACTTCACTTCATTTGCCAGTTCAGTTTTAAATTGCTTTTTTTTCTGTGCTGTAAATATTCCTGGCCACTGTGCATCCCATCTTGGCAGTGGCATATTTAACCCTATCTGTTACACACAAGCACTTCTTATAACTCGATTAGTTTAAATTTTTTTTGTATGCTGTAAAAACCCCAGCCCACATGGGCATACTATTTCAGCACATTCGACCCTATCTGTTATACTAAAGCAGCTTCTACAGGCTCTGTTTTATTAATATATTGCATTTTGAATTGGTTTTGTGCGTCCTGTAAAAACACCAGGTGCAGGGTATCCCAAACCAGCACATTTCACCCTACCTGTTATACTAAAGCAGCTTCTACAGGCTCTGTTTTATTAATTTATTGCATTTTGAATTGGTTTTGTGCATCCTGTAAAAACACCAGGCCGCAGGGTATCCCAAACCAGCACATTTCACCCTATCTGTTATACTAAATCAGCTTCTAAAGGCCCTGTTTTATTAATATATTGCATTTTGAATTGGTTTTGTGCGTCCTGTAAAAACACCAGGCCGCAGGGTATCCCAAACCGGTACATTTCACCCTACCTGTTATACTAAAGCAGCTTCTACAGGCTCTGTTTTATTAATATATTGCATTTTGAATTGGTTCTGTGCGTCCTGTAAAAACACCAGGCCACAGGGTATCCCAAACCAGCACATTTCACCCTATCTGTTATACTAAAGCAGCTTCTACAAGCTCTGTTTTATTAATATATTGCATTTTGAATTGGTTTTGTGCGTCCTGTAAAAACACCAGGCCGCAGGGTATCCCAAACTAGCACATTTCACCCTATCTGTTATACTAAATCAGCTTCTACAGGCACTGTTTTATTAATATATGAGCATTTTGAATTGGTTTTGTGCGTCCTGTAACCCTTTCAGTGCCAAGCCCGTAGATTCTACGTGCTTGCTTCTACTCCACTTAAGTGCCAAGCACGTAGAATCTACGGGCTTGGCTTTCCCCCCCGCTAGTAAAAAAAATAAACATCAAAAATACTCATCTGACCCCTCGTTGGATCCGGCTGGGTCTCCTCTTTAATTTGGTGCCATCCGATCCCCCGTGGGGGGTCGGATGGCTCCAGGAGAGCCCCCGGAATAGCCCCCCCCCTCCGTTTGGCAGCAGCAGCTGCTAACTGTAAAAAAAAAATAAATAAATAAAAATGACATTTACTTACCTGCAGTCGCGCTGCCTCCCTCCGGGTCTCCTCTTCACTGGGGGGGGCCTCCGATCGCCCCCCCCAGCCTCTTCAGCTTCAGGGGAGAGCTTGAAAGGGCTCTCCCCCTCCTCTCCCGACGGGCGCCGCCATCTTGCTGTTAAGCCCCGCCCCTTTGGCTTATGACGTCACTCCCGGGCCTCTTGCTGCCTCTCCTCGGCTGAGCTGTCAGATGCCCTGGTGATCGCTGGGCAGAGCAGTGGAGGGGCAGGGGATGCTCTGATCCCCTGCCCCCCCTCCTCTGGCCAGCGATCACCAGGGCATCTGACTGCTGATCAACACAGGAGCTGACAATCGGGTGAGGTGAGTAAAGTAAAAAAAAATTTTTTTTTTTTTTTTTTTAATAAATGACATTTTTGTGCGTGTGTTTTTTTTTTATGTTAACCCTTTGTGAACTGGTAAGGGGTCCATGAGACCCCTTATACCAGTTCACAAGGCTGGGGTCTGGCAAGCCACCTGCAACTAGCGGGTGGCTTGCCATTAACCCCCGCACCCCCAATTACCTGCCTCCCCAAAGCCCAGGGGGGGGCAGAAGAGCCCGGGCCCACACAGGGTATGTGGGCTCGTAGGCTGCAGGGTGGGGGGCCACAAAAGCTGGCCCCCCACTCTGTTCCTACAAGCCCCCATAGCTGGTCCCGGGCTGGTTATGACGGGTAAGGGGGACCCTACGTCATTTTTTTTTTTTATTTTAAGGGTTAGGGTTAGGGTTAGCCTAACCCTAACCCTAACCCTTAAAATAAAAAAAAAAAATGGGTTCCCCCCCCGGAGGGGGGACCTTATGTCACTTTTATTTAATTTTTAAGGGTTAGGGTTAGCTTAACCCTAACCCTTAAAATTAAAAAAAAAAAATGGGTTCCCCTCTACGTCATTTTTTTTATTTTTAAGGGTTAGGGTTAGCCTAATCCTAACCCTTAAAATTAAAAAAAAAGTATTTTTTTTATTTTTACGGGTTAGCCTAACCCTAACCCTTAAAATATATATATTTTTTTTAAAGGGTGAGGGTTAGGGTTAGCCTAAAAAAAAACAAAAAACAAAAAAAATGACATGGGGGGGTCCCCATTTTTTGGGGGGAATTTTTATTTTTGTATATTTTTTTTATTTTTACGGGTTAGGGGTAGCCTAACCCTAACCCTTAAAATTAAAAAAAAAATTTTTTTAAGGGTTAGGGTTGGGCTAACCCTAACCCTTACAAAAAAAAAAAAAAATGACATGGGGGGGTCCCCATTTTTTGGGGGGGAATTTTTATTTTTGTATATTTTTTTTATTTTTACGGGTTAGGGTTAGCCTAACCCTAACCCTTAAAATTCAAAAAAAAATTAAAAACATGTTTTTCAAGGGTGAGGGTTAGGGTTAGGCTAACCCTAACCCTTAAAAAAAAAATGACATGGGGGGGTCCCCATTTTTTGGGGGTAGGAATTTTTATTTTTGTATATTTTTTTATTTTTATGGGTTAGCCTAACCCTAACCCTTAAAATTCCCCCAAAAAAGGGGGGACCCTATGTCATTTTTTGGGGGATTTTTGAGGGGGAATTTTTATTTTTGTATCTTTTTTTATTTTTAAGGGTTAGCCTAACCCTAAACCCTTAAAATTACCCCAAAAATGCCCCCCCCCTTTGGAAGGGGAGACCCTATGTCATTTTTTTTTTTAATTAACCCCTTATGTTTATAGTGTGGATAGTAGTTGTATTTTATTTGTAAATGTAATAAAGTGCTCTTTTCAGTTTGGGGGGTCTCCAGGGCAAGAATGGGGGGGCTACCGATACATATGTGGTACCGTTGTAATCGGGAGAAATGGGGCTATCACATGCAATATGGTTTTCATTAAAAAAAAAAAGGTTTTATTTAAAATAAAGGAAACAATTGTTTAAAAAATATATATTTTTTGTTTTTTTTTTGTTTTTTTAAGCAGAAATATTCAAAAAACAGTGGAAAAATTACAAACAAGACATTTCATGTTAAAGCCTAAACTCTGCTGCAAAAAATGTATATGTAATGTATATAATTTTTCTGGAAATTCCAGCAAAAATCACGGTTAATCATGCCGCAAAATGGGGAAAAATGACCTGTCAACAGAGGGTGACAAAACTTCAAGTAGGCTGACAATTAAAAGGGTTAATAGTACCTATGCATGTTGGGTATTGTTCTGCTCGGGGGACCTTGCGCTTTCAGATTTAGCTTGTTTTTTCTTGTTTACATATTGATATTTTAGGAAAACATGGTTTTTATTCTGCTTTTTTATAATTGTTTTTAGGGAAACCCTGTGCAACCTAAGAATTCTTCAGTGGATTACTTCCAGAAAGATGAGCCCACTACAACAAGCTCAGTACTCTTAGAAAGCTTAACATGTGTACTTTCAGGGAATATATGGTTTGTGGGGATATTTTAAATTTAAAGGGTTGTTTTGGTTGAAAAATCGCAAGGTGCGCACTTTGTCTGCAGAGCTGAAATTTTTAAGTAAAATTACCGTTATGCGCATGCTTTACTTTGGGGTGTTTGGCAACTCTTCCCTTGACAGAACCTATGCATATTGGGTATTGTTCTGTTCGGGGCATGTTGCTTTTTCAGATTTTCTGGTTTGCATATAGTTTTTTTAGGAAAATGTGGCTTTGATTCTTCTTTTTTATTCTTTTTTAGGGAAACTCTGTGCAACCAAAGAATTGATTGAGGGATTACTTCCAGAAAATTGCGCCCATGTCAACAAACCTGGTATGCCTAGAAAGCCTGAGGTGTATACTTCCAGAGAATATATAGTTTTTGGGGGGTATTTCAAATTTAAAGGGTTCTTTTTCTGGAAAGACCGCAAGGTGCGCTTAGCGCGGTGCATAGTTGTATTTTATCTGAAAATCTCCTAAAGCGCTGTTTCAGTTTGGGGAGTCTCCTGGGCAGGAAAGGGTGTCTACCTATACATATGTGGTAACGCTGTGACCGGGATTAATTGGGGTTTCACATGCAATAAGATTTTATTGACAAACTTACATTTTTTATTACAAAAAAACACTACAAATTGCAAAAAATAGATTTTTTTTAATTTTTTTGCACATATTTCACCCAAAAGTATTGAGAATACACCTAAAAAATTACAAACAAGACATTTCATGTTAAAGCCCAGACTCTGCTGAAAAAAACAATATATCATTTTCCTGGGAAATCCCTGGAAATCCCTTCAAAAATCACATTTGAACATGGGGAGCGCAAAATAGTGCAAAATGGTCTGGCAACAAAGGGTGACAAAAACTCCAGGTAGGCTGGCAGCGAAAGGGGTATAAACACCAGGCCGCAGGGTATCCCAAACCGGCACATTTCACCCTATCTGTTATACTAAATCAGCTTCTACAGGCTCTGTTTTATTAATATATTGCATTTTGAATTGGTTTTGTGCATCCTGTAAAAACACCAGGCCGCAGGGTATCCCAAACTGGCACATTTCACCCTATCTGTTATACTAAATCAGCTTCTACAAGCTCTGTTTTGTTAATATATTGCATTTTGAATTGGTTTTTTGCATCCTGTAAAAACAACAGGCCGCAGGGTATCCCAAACCGGCACATTTCACCCTATCTGTTTTACTAAATCAGCTTCTAAAGGCTCTGTTTTATTAATATATTGCATTTTGAATTGTTTTTTTGCATCCTGTAAAAACACCCGGCCACAGGGTATCCCAAACCGGCACATTTCACCCTATCTGTTATACTAAATCAGCTTCTACAGGCTCTGTTTTGTTAATATATTGCATTTTGAATAGATTTTTTGCGTCTTGTAAAAACACCAGCCCGCAGGGTATCCCATATTGCCAATTTTCATAGTATTTGGTGCAGATAACCAGTATCTCACTTTATTTATCTTCTGCTTTTTAAAGTAAACACATTTTTTTTAGGCAAGCGGTGCTTGTTGTCCATCATTGAAAGAGCTTGTGCTTCAAGAAAAAAGAAGTCTGACTATTAAAGTTATTGGGGAGCCAGAGGATTGAAATTGATCTAAGGCCTTATTACTGTGTGCATCTGGTAAGCATTTTGTGTGGATGGTGGAGGATTTTTGAGCACGACCACGTTATTGCTGAACACATGCACTGGGGCATCCCCATTTCTGATACAGCTTAAAGGACTTGCTTAAAGAACATTACATGTTGCTCTGTGTTATTTGTATACATTTTCTAATGCTTTACTGGTGGAGTGGACAGCAGATATACACGTAAGAGCATATTTAAGATTGTTTGTTTAAGATCTATTGGGTTTAGCGCTGTGCCTGTTGCTTACATTTTTTTAAGTGCCTATTGAGCATTTCAAATACATAAAAATGTCAGGCAGACAAGTGCCAGGATGTACAAAGAGGAGTGGCAGAGGCCAAGATTCTGCAGGCAGAGGTCGCAGCAGACTAGGGGCGAGTGGCAGCAGGAGTCGCGGTGAGAGACCTGATCTGACAGTATCTGCTAGCAGTCGTGTCTCCACCAGTAACCCATCTGCCGTGGTAGATCCACATCATCACAAGTTACATCTGACACCCCCAGTTTAGGGTCGGTAGGTTCCTCTGACACAACCCTGAGTTGGCATGGCCCGAGAGCAGTCCCTGTCCTCCCATTGCCTCTGTCCTACGCCGTTCCCTCTCCCAGTGATGTATCCTATGCTTTGGGTTCAGCTCCACTCTTTAATGAGGAGGACGATCAGATAGAGGACAGTCAGCAGCTACTGCTCAGCCAAGAAATGGAGGTGGCTTCCTTTGCTAGGCAGACAAATAGTGATGTGGAGAGTGGCGTGGGTGTTGTTGTGAGGTTCCAGCTCCTGCGCCAGACACTGTTGAGGAAACCGAGAACATCAGTGACGTGCAGCCACAATTCGTTAATGATGATGATGATGAAGCCAATCGCACTTGGGAGCCGGGTGCAGAAGGGGCTTCATCCTCATCATCAGGAGAAGAGGGGCGCAGGTTACCCCGGAGTCAGCAGCTGAGGCAGCAAGGTGTTAGCAGCATGGTTGGCAGTCAGCATGGGGGCAGAATTGTAAAGCCTGGAGCCAAACGGGACCGGGGCTGGGGTAGAGCACCTTATCGGGAGGTAGTGGAGCAGGGGTTCCTAGAGTTGGCAACAGTAGCAGTGAATCAGTGCGGGCTGTTGGTGGGAAAAGTAGCTACTCGGCAGTGTGTCAGTTGTTCCTCAAGCATCCGCAGGAGGGTAACATGGCCACATGCAAGATATCTAGGCAGAAGGTGAAGCGTGGCCAGGGCCCAAATGGGCCCAGGCTGCTTCCTCACCAAGTGACATGCCGCTCCCAATTTCTGCCAGCCAAGGCTCCTTGGCTCCTCCTGATGCTCATCATGCATCCCGCCAGCAGTACATCAGCGAAGCCATGTCCAAGAGACAGCAGTATGCGCCCACTCATCCTACGGCACAGAAGCTGAATGTGCTCCTATCCAAGTTGCTGGTGCTGCAGTCGCTCCCTTTTCAGGTGGTGGACTCTGCACCTTTCAGAGAACTGATGGCTTGTGCCGAGCCGAGGTGGAGAGTCCCAAGCCGTCATTTCTTTGCCAAGAAGGCAGTACCAGCGCTGCACACTTTTGTTGAACAGAAGGTGGGCCAGTCCTTGAGCCTGTCGGTGTGTAGCAAAGTGCATGGCAGCGCCGACGTCTGGAGCTGTAACTACGGTCAGGGACAGTACATGTCGTTTACGGCCCACTGGGTGAATGTGGTCCCTTTGCAGCAGCAGCAACTTGGACAGGTCACGCCGCTTCGGCCTCCGCGCTCCCTGGCCGTTGTGCCTGTGACACCGTGCGACTCGGCCTCCTCATCCTCCACCATCTCCTCACCCTCCACTGTAGGCTCAAGTCTCAGTGCCCCTCCAGCCTACCATGTGTGCAGGGCACGGAGGTGTCACGCTGTGCTTCACATGGTTTGTCTTGGCGAACGAAGTCACACAGGGGAGGAACTGCTTAAATTTATTCATCAAGAAATCCAAACATGGCTTACTCCAAGAAAACTGAAAATGGGAACCATGGTTACCGACAATGGGAAGAACATTTTGTCTGCGCTGCAAGAAGGAAGGCTGACCCATATGCCCTGCATGGCTCACGTCTTCAATCTGGTTGTGAAGCGGTTTCTGAAGTCTTCCCCCCATCTGCAAGACATCCTAACAACTTCAAGGAAACTTTGCATGTACTTTAGCCACTCATACACCGCCAAGCACACCCTTCTTGAGCTACAGCGTCAGAACGGTAGCCCCCAACATAGTCTGATTTGCAATGTTTCCACCCGTTGGAATTCCACCCTGCATATGTTGGACAGACTATACGAACAGAGAAAAGCCATCACGGATTTCTTGATGATCCAAGCGGATAGCGGGACTCCCCTGTGTAACTTCAATGTCAACCAGTGGCAGCTTATACGTGACACCTGCCGTTTGCTCAGGCCCTTTGAGGAAGCCACTTTATTTGTGAGTCGCCAGGATTACGGGATGAACGACGTGATTCCACTGCTTCATGTACTACAGCACATGTTGGAAACCATGGCTGGTCAGGGCACTGGAGACATGGCGTCTACATCTTACGGCCACATGAACCCCCTTGGAGCTGAACTGGAGGAGGAGGAGGAAGAGGAGGAGGAGTGGCAAGGTGCATGTTTAGGCTTGGAGAAATGGCTGGTTTATCTAGTCAGCTGACAGGAGAGGAGGAGCAGCCAGAGGAGCTAGAGGGTTGTGAGGAAGGCGAGACAGAGAACCCAGACACATCGTGGCCGTATGCAGTGGAGATGGAGACAGGTAGTCCCTCTGAGTCACTTGCGCAAATGGCAGGAAGCATGCTCACGTGCTTGCGTAGTGATCCCAGAATTGTTTCCATTTGTCAGCGGGATGACTTCTGGCTCTCCACCTTATTGGACCCTCGCTTCCGGCACAAAATGGCGGCGTTTTTTAATCCCGCCGAGAGGGAGGACAAACTGACCTACTACAAAGACATTCTACGTAGTCAGTTGGCCGATGCCTATCTGCGCCATGGTCTATACTCTCGCAGGTCTGACTTGGGGGGACCTCTGCGCTCACCTTCCACTGCCATGGCTGTTGGGGGGGGGTTGGCAGGAGCAGCATTTTTGGGCTCCTGCTGCCAACTCCAGTGTGTTTTTCAAGCTAGGTTTGGGCAGCTGCTGCTGCTGCTGCTGCTGCTGCTTGCAACTCCAGGGTGTCATTCAGCCAATTTTTGGGCTCCTGCTGCCAACTCCAGTGTGTCTTTCAAGCTAGGTTTGGGCTGCTGCTGCTGCTGCTTGCAACTCCAGGGTGTCATTCAGTAAATTTTTGGGCTCCTGCTGCCAACTCCAGTGTGTCGTTCAAGCTATGTTTGGCCTCCTGCTGCTGCTGCTGCCAACTGCAGTGTGTCTTTAGGCCAATTTTTGGGTTCCTGCTGCTGCCAACTCCAGGGTGTGTCTTTAGGCCAATTATCGGGCTCCTGCTGCCAACTCCAGTGTCTCTTTCAGCCAATGTTTGGGCTCCTGCTGCTGCTGCTGCCAACTCCAGTGTTTCTTTAGGCCAATTTTTGGGCTCCTGCTGCCAACTCCAGTGTCTCTTTCAAGCAATGTTTGGGCTCCTGTTGCTGCTGCTGCTGCCAACTCCAGGCTGTGTCTTTAGTCCAATTTTTGGGCTCCTGCTGCCAACTCCAGTGTCTCTTTCAAGCTATGTTTGGGCTCCTGCTGCTGCTGCTTGCAACTTCAGGGTGTCATTCAGCCAATTTTTGGGCTCCTGCTGCCAACTCCAGTGTCTCTTTCAAGCTATGTTTGGGCTCCTGCTGCTGCTTGCAACTCCAGGGTGTCATTCAGCCAATTTTTGGGCTCCTGCTGCCAACTCCAGTGTCTCTTTCAAGCTATGTTTGGGCTCCTGCTGCTGCTGCTTGCAACTCCAGGGTGTCATTCAGCCAATTTTGGGGCTCCTGCTGCCAACTCCAGTGTCTCTTTCAAGCTATGTTTGGGCTCCTGCTGCTGCTGCTGCTGCTGCTGCTGCTTGCAACTCCAGGGTGTCATTCAGCCAATTTTTGGGCTCCTGCTGCCAACTCCAGTGTCTCTTTCAAGCTAGGTTTGGGCTGCTGCTGCTGCTGCTTGCAACTCCAGGGTGTCATTCAGACAATTTTTGGGCTCCTGCTGCCATCTCCAGTGTCTCTTTCAAGCTATGTTTGGGCTCCTGCTGCTGCTGCTGCTTGCAACTCCAGTGTGTCATTCAGCCAATTTTTGGGCTCCTGCTGCCAAATCCAGTGTCTCTTTCAAGCTATGTTTGGGCTCCTGCTGCTGCTGCTTGTAACTCCAGGGTGTCATTCAGCCAATTGTTGGGCTCCTGCTGCCAATTCCAGTGTCTCTTTCAAGCTATGTTTGGGCTGCTGCTGCTGCTGCTTGCAGCTCCAGGGTGTCATTCATCCAATTGTTGGGCTCCTGCTGCCAACTCCAGTGTCTCTTTCAAGCTATGCTTGGGCTGCTGCTGCTGCTTGCAACTCCAGGGTGTCATTCAGCCAATTTTTGGGCTCCTGCTGCCAAATCCAGTGTCTCTTTCAAGCTATGTTTGGGCTCCTGCTGCTGCTGCTTGTAACTCCAGGGTGTCATTCAGCCAATTGTTGGGCTCCTGCTGCCAATTCCAGTGTCTCTTTCAAGCTATGTTTGGGCTGCTGCTGCTGCTGCTTGCAGCTCCAGGGTGTCATTCATCCAATTGTTGGGCTCCTGCTGCCAACTCCAGTGTCTCTTTCAAGCTATGTTTGGGCTGCTGCTGCTGCTGCTTGCAACTCCAGGGTGTCATTCAGCCAATTTTTGGGCTCCTGCTGCCAACTCCAGTGTCTCTTTCAAGCTATGATTGGGCTCCTGCTGCTGATGCTTGCAATTCCAGGGTGTCATTCAGCCAATTTTTGGGCTCCTGCTCCAGGATGTCTTTCAGACAATATTTGGGCTCCCACTGCTGCCAGCTCCAGGGTGTGTTTTTCAGTCAATATAAGGGCCCCTCATAGTGATGCCACCTCAACTCTCTGCAATTGTGCCGCTCTGCGATTCTATTAGCGATGCCTCTGATCTGCATGTCATAATTATTTACAGTATTATTTCACTAACCCAGCATGCATCCTATGCGTGTTACAGCAAGGCAGAATGGTTTACAACCCTATTGAGGCTCTAGGAAGCTCAGAAATAGCCGTTTTTAATAGCGAATTTTGTGTTGGAAAATTCAGCAAATCAGCCGAATCGAATTTTTCAAAAGTTCGCTCATCTCTAGTAGTAGTGTAAGGTTCTCGCAGTCTGTCAGTGTCTTGAAGCCCTGAATTGAGGAAACATACTGCATGATGTCGATTGCAGTGACGTTACTCGAGACAATGAGATTTCCTCACAGTCGCCTCATGGGTGTTTTTATCTGGCAGCATGTGTCATGGAACCAGCAATAGACTAGGCCTCCAAAATCTATAATGCATTCCACTCATTTCAGGTCTTCCAATGAACCCAGACAGTAGGTAATATGCACAAATAGCGTCCATTTGCACTGTAAAAGCATATGATAATATTTTGCAACATGTTTTTCTTGAAATCCTTTGTTATAGAAATTGATAAAAAAAAGAATATTATATACAACATTTATACTTTTTTTTCATAAATTTCACAGTTTAAAATGTTATATCAGTCATGACACAAGACAAAGGTCAAAGCTGTCTGGTGAAAAATAATATGAAATACATTTACTGATGTACATCAGACATCAGACATTAAAGTCCCTGTCCTGGCAAACACTAACTTTCTCATACCTTATCCCCCGTGGGAACAGTAAATAATTAGCCATTTTAAAGCACCTGAAAATCTTTCATTCTATGTAAATACCTCATATATTCTAGGTGAAACTGATTTCTTTTAGACCATTTCTGGGTCATGGTTGAGCTGGGAGGGGCATGTCATGGTGCAGCTTTATGATTCTTGAGCATGCTCTGCAGTGGTCAGAGACATCTGCCGAACCACTGGGGGTTCCTGTGCTCACTCACGCTGAGAGCAGCAAGGGACAAAGTGGATGTTGGACCACGTTTTTGCCTGGTCCTGGAGACATATCAATGAAAGAAGAGCAAACTTTCAAGCCCTGCTACTGTGTCTACCTTGTGCTGCTGGCAATAATAGAGAGACACATGGGACAGTCCCTTTAAATAGGTATTTGCTGTTAGATAGGCCCATTGCTAATATTGAAGAAATGGCGAAATACGAAAGGGGAAAATGCTGCATTTGATGGCATTTTTGAAAGCATATATTATTGTGTGCCAAAGGATATCCTAGATGTGTTGAGCTTGAATAGTATTTTTTTTTATTTTGTCTTGTGCTAGCAAAGTTTTCACTACATGCAATCTGTTTGCAACCGTACCCCAAAATCTACAAGAAGACTGAAGTGAGCCCTATAAACACTGACCTGGCCAGAAGCAGTACCAATGAGTGAAATGAGCAGTGTAATGCTAAAAGCCCCTAATCTTTACCCACTAATCTGTACCCAAAAATTCCCTCCAGCCCATTCATATATGACCATAGTCTTCCTGCAGCCCCATATAGCTGTATGGCAATATAAATAGACCAACTATCTGTACCTTAACCAGCCCCAGACTCTAGTTATCTGAAACTTTCAGAACATTTTCTTTTAAAAATAGTGTATCTGTACTCCTTGGATACTCCCCCCTTCAGCCCCTCCTCACTTCAATTTTCTGTTGTCCCTATCTTATACTTGCAGTTGCCTCCTCCCGTTATGTTTCTTGCTGCCCTCCAACTTTTTGAGTACTTCCTGATGTTCCCCTTGCATACCTTGCTGCCCTCCCTGTTTTTCATGCAGAGTACTCCTCAAAATCACAATCCACACCTTCTTCCCCCCTCCCCATGGTTCTTCATGCCCTACCCACCTAACCAGGGTCATGCTAAATATTTGGTGAAGCCAGTGTGAATTCCGGTGTGGATTGTGACCTGCATCGCAGTGAGCTTTTAGCAATAACACACAACAAAGTGCAAAAAAAATTCCTACATTTTCCCCCAGAAAAATCACCTGTATACGTGATGGCACATTTTTACAGTTTAGGTTCATTCATTTTCCAGTGATGTAAGGATATATTATTAAAGTTTGGAAACAACAGCACTCTATGGGCTATGCTAAGTATATCACCATTTTTTCTGCATAGTTTCCTGTTGTTTCCAAACTTAAAAACAAATATTCTTACCTTTTTGGAAAAAGGATGTAGCTAACCTGTAAATATGCCCCAACACCGGTGCAGGTTGTCATGTCCCACGACGTGCGTTTTATATTACCCGGAGTAACTGCTTAATATAATGTTTATTTACATGAGCAGTGTGCCTTGAATTCCCTTTGTCCCTTCCTGGTTCTCTTAGTCTTGCTGTGATGCAAGTAGCTCCCCTTGTCTTCCTCTCTCCATCAGCCATTTGCTGGTTTGCATCCAAGCAGTGCACAACTGCTGCTCTCTTCTGCAGTTTACAGACTTTTTACCTGTTGCTGTTGTTATGGGTTACACCACACATTTTTTTGCTGTATCGAATGTACATTTAAAGATTCCTGCTGTAAGAAAGGTTTATTGCAAGATTATGTACTGAAATAAAGCTTTTGAAATGTATCTACTTACAGTCCACAAACAGCCAGGTAAGCTATCTGCCAAGCCTTGTGGAGTAAGAGCACATCCATCACAGACACACACAGAAAAGGTGAAGCTGTCTACAGAATTCACATCAGAATCCAGGTCATTTTGGGGGAAAAGGGTGGAAAACTTTTTTTTGCACTTTTTTGTGTGTAGGTGCTAACAAACTCACTGAGATGCAGGTCACAATCCACACCACAATGCAAACTGCAAGTCACTCTGGCTTCACCAAATATTTAGCATGACCCCGAATGTCTCAGTTCTGGACCTGCTACCTACAATATCAATGACCCGAACAGATCTCCACCAGGTGGAACCTGGTGGCTGCCTGGGCAGGTAGTTTCTGAGTCAGGCCTGTTTTTCATGCAGAGTAATGGCCTTTCTTTAAATGATCTGTCCAGAATCAAACAAACCAAAAAGTGTCAACTTCAGTCTCCTTCAGCTCTGTTAAAATTGCCAAAACTGAGCTTCCCGCACCATCTTCATTCAAGGAGGAATGGTCGCCTCTTTTAAGATTGAAGTATGTCCCTCCACAATTCCACTTTATTCATTGCAATGGAGAGGGCATGCCATGGACCTGATTCTAAATCTGAATAACTAGTGCACATCATACAAATATTATTTGACTATTATTTTAAGTAAACAAGCTTCATATCTAAAGTTCAAGTTTCACTGTGTACAAATGTGTTGTCAGCCTTCTTTTACTAGATACTGTAGCTATACAGCACAGCAGGAATAGTAGACAAGGTAAAAATATAAATGACTTAAAAAACAGTTTGCCAGATAAAATAGTCCTAAATTGTTTTTCTTTCAGGACCTTCCCATGAAACTAAATGGAGCTGAGCCGTGCTGCAATGAAAATGCGCAAACCATTTTAAGCAATTTTGCATGTAAAACTACTGACTGTAAGTACATGTGCAAGTTAAAAGGCAGACTGCAAATTAGCTTATATGAGCATTAACTGAATACAAACAAGACCACACAAGACAGCATGTAAATTATTACCACATGGAAAAAGCCAGAAGGGCAGAAGCTTCAAAATGTTCACTTGAAATAGCAACAGGAGATTGATCTAAACCCTGCTGTTTTGTTTTTTTCATGAATTTTATCTTCTTTAAAAAAGGCTATTGGATACTACTGGCAATCGGGCAAGTAATATAAATTATAGATAAATTCTAAAGCCTTAACTATCAGACACAGTTAATCTCTTATTTATGAGCAGAATGCAACGTTCCTGCAAAAGAATAGATTTTGTCTTAATGGTTGAAAATAAAATGTGGGGTACTGTGTCCCAAATCCAGTTATATCTTGAGAACCTTGCCTAACCGGAATAACTGTGTAGTGAGGTTAAAAACACAAACAATAAAGTGCAAACATTTTAATTAGAGATGTGCATTTTACTCAAATTTAGTTAAAAGGCTCCAATTTGTCACAATACAAATCTGAAACCTTATTGTGATATGCTAGCAAAATTATTTCCAGGCTGCTAACGTATACCCCTATAGCATATCCATTTGTGACACCATATCAAAAGATCATATTGTTTTTATAAATGGTCTTGTAACACACATGGTGGGACATGTGGAAAAAAACACACAATTAGAAAAAATATTTTATTTTTTAATATTTACCTCCGATCGATCCATCCCTGAACACTGTTCCACGCTGATCACTCTGGTTTCTGCTCTCCTGCTCCGTCTGGAAGCCTTATATACCCGCATATATACCCGCATATAGGACATAAAGGGTTCATTAAAAAATAGACATAGGGTCCCCCCTCCTGAAGGTAATGGGAGGTTGGGGGTTAATGACAAGTCACCCACTAACCAGAGGTGACCTGCCAGACTCCCAACCTTGTGAACTGGTATAGGGGTCTCATAGATCCCTTACGAGTTCACAAAGGGTTAACTGTAAAAAAAAAAAAAAAATAATTTATTAAAATAAAAAAATGTCACTCACCTCTGCTCTACCGTGCCACGTTGATCATGCCCCTTGCCGATCCGATGACAAATGCGGTGATCGGTGGAGGGGAGTGATAACCTCTCCAGCGATCATCGCATCTGAAGATTTTCCAGCCGGGAACAGGGTTGACATAAGCAGGATGATGTCTTCCGCCCTGCCCCCAAGAAGGTGGGACTAGAGGTAGCAGCGGAAGCAGTAGCGGGTGGGAGAGGGCCCTCTCCTGAAGCCGGAAGAGCCCAGTGGGGGGGATCAGAGGCCCCTTGGTGAAGAGGAGACCCTGCTGGAGGGAGTGCGTATGGAGGTGGGTAAATGTAATTTTTATTTTTTACAATGATTGTTGTGGCGGAAGCAGGGGGCC
Source organism: Gastrophryne carolinensis (assembly GCA_027917425.1). Lineage (NCBI taxonomy): Eukaryota > Metazoa > Chordata > Amphibia > Anura > Microhylidae > Gastrophryne > Gastrophryne carolinensis. Next base: position 82,444,115 of record CM051237.1, read on the forward strand.
CTATTGCGGGCCCTTTACTTAAGCCAGAAGGACATGAAGTGCATAGGAGACCCGGCCAAATCAATCGAGGGGTCAGATGAGTGGCTAGCATTAGATGTTTACACTTTTTTGTACGCTAAAATTAAAAGGCTCACCTAGATGAATGTTAAAATTCACATGCACACAGCTGGTGCACCATGGGTGTGAGCACCCGATTAGCACCAACAGCTGTGGGGAATAAAAGATGAGGATCCCTTTTTTACTAGACCTTTTTCTTATGTTAGAAACAATGTGTTTTATGGAAGCAGTTTTCAGTACCTGCAATCTGTTGCCATTGGCAACGTGCACCTAGTCTGCAAACAAAGAAGAGGGAAGTGAGTCCTGTGCACACAGAACACTGCTGTTGGGCATGTGTGAGCCTGAGTGACCCCCCTCATCTCTGCAGCGGCCATAGCAGCAGTGTTCTGTGTGTACCGGCACACACACGTACACTTCTCTCTTTTTGGTGTAAAGACCTGGTGTACGTTGCCAATGGAAACAGGTGGCAAATAGTGAAAAGTACTTTCATAAAACACACATTTTGTAACATAAAAATATACACTACTGCCGTATCCCCAGCAGTGCGCACTCTCCTGTCCCCAGCCTACCTGAATGGCTTGTGGCCCGAAATGCGTTCACAGTATAAAGCGGCCCTTCAATGTTTGCAGTGGCGAGGGGAGCCGGAGGCAGGCACGCCTGGGGGTTTCACAAAGTCTGATCCGGGATGCCCAGGGGGACACAGTGCTGTTTGCTGTGATTTAGCCAACACAAACACAGCAATACATGTACACACACACAGCAATACATGTACACACAGCAGCACACAAAGACACAGCAAACCCTAAACAGCATCAAAGAAATACACACACACACAAACCCTCCTCCCCTCCGTGCCTCAGCAGCCTATCTGCCCCAGGGAGCCGCCATCGAGCTACACACTCTTTCATTGATGGTCCAGTGGCCCCACCCCCCATTGCCTGGCTCCTTCATATAACAGGAGCAGCATCAGCATGCTCCAGGGTTAAGGGGCAGCTCAAGGCCAGCTCACTGCGGTGAGGGGACAAAGAGGGCTACTGGCATGTTAGTGACCAGCCCAGGGGGGGATTTGGCACCGGAGTAAGGTCAAAAAAATTTTTTTAAAACAAATTGTGCCAGCTGTCAGTGGGCCCTTCAGGGGAGTGGGGACCCCAGCAGTTGACCCGCTCCACCACACTTTTCACCATAAAAAGATACAGAAATACTTACATATATACAGCACCATACCAAAAAAACAATCAAAAGAATGAATAATGAATGACAAGGATGGGTGGGATTCAAGAAGATATTCTGAAAATGGAGATAGAAAGAAAGGTAACCCACATGCAATTACAGGGCCTATACAGAGTATTTAGTTGAAAGCTAAATTGACTAAAGGGGGTTATTTAAGAACGACTAGTGCCGGGTAATGCTACCTAAGTATTAGTAGGCACAGACCAAATTTAAGCAAGGTGCGTGCTCCTGGGTCCGTGCCACACTGACCACACACAATTCCAATAGGCACTAGAAGACCTTCACAAATAGGCATAGCACCGAATATATTTTATTTTGATAGCTCCACAACGTTAAAAAAAAAACAAATCAGACAATTTTAAAAACAATACATCAGTACAATACTCTTATGCTCTGAAATAATTATTAACAGAGACTTAATCTTGTCCAAGAGGAGGGAAATTCAAGTCTCAGACATATATACAATAATCCATACTATTGCACATATCCCAAAGATCCCATGCTATTGCACATTGCATATGGTTTAAATTCATTTATAGTGTTTTAGCATGTTATTGATATATAAATATAGTTTTTTAGGTATACTATTTGGGATATGTAATAGCATGGATTAATGTATATATGTCTATAGCCCTTATTCATGAAGGGATAGAGTCAGGTAGTGCCTTGTAAATGAGAAGTAGCGACAGGTAGGGGACAGGTGAACGGCGAACACGGCACGCAATTACACATTTATCAAGCAGAATCTGTTGAGCGACTGGGGTAACGCCATGTAGCGTCCAATTCATCATTGTCCCAGCCTCAGAGAACAGCGCCGGTGTTCAGCCTTGCAGAGCGCCAGGTATGACCTCGCGCTACCTGTCGCTTTCCCATACATTTCAATGGAAGCTCTTTTATTTCTTTTTAAATGGGGTTATTGGTCTTTTTTTTTTTTTTCTAAATCGCAAATAATGTTGTGACCTCTTCTGGCTTACAAAAAGCCATTTTTTCAAACATTTTTCATGTATTATATATTTATGCAGAATTGACATTACAGGTCTGGCATTAATGTGTTCATGTTACAATGTTATTACAATGTAATTCCATATGTTTTCGCTTTGTTACTGGTGGATACATGCTGAAAAACAGACTTTAATCAAACAGCCTCCGGTGCTCTGGGCTTCAGAGAAGCATTTTTGAGCACCAGAGTAGTGTGAGGCTGCTTTTTTGATGAATATGTTGTGAGTCGGTCGCACTGACCAGTCGCTAACATGCGCTCCCATACAGCGCTGTACTGGTCAAATAGCAACTCCTCACAATGTATTCATCATTGCAGCACAGCGACTGAGTCGCTATGAACTAGTGACCCACGGCCGAGCACAGCGACTACTAGCGGGCGCTCTGAAATGCCTGCTACAGACGCTCATCTGTCGCTACCTTGCGTTAGTGATGAATCAGCCTGTCAGACTTGAATTTCACTCCTCTTGGGCGAGATTAAATCTCTGTTAATAATTATTTCAGAGCATAAGGGTACTGTACTGTACACGGCACGTAGCGTCTGGGCGCTGTACGTAAAACCACATTTAAGAAAACGAATCTGGTGAGCGCCCCTAACAGCGCCATGTAGCGTCACATGTATTACTAGAGGCGGCTCAGCGTATAGCACTGACGCTCTAGGTTCAGGAGCGTATTACCTTTCGTTCACTGTTGCTCTGCGATACACTTCAATGGGGTTTCATTTGTTGGTGTTTAAATAGCGGGTTAAAAACCCTTAAAAAAAAAAAAAAAAATTGCGTTAGGTCCCCCCTACCCAGCGTAACCAGCCTGTGACCAGCTATGGGGGCTTGTAGAATAGGGCGCAGGGGCCAGCTTTAGTGGCCCCTGGCCCTGCAGGCTACAAGTCGTCATAGCCTAGGGCCACGGCTCTTCTGCCCCCCCCGGGCTTTGGGGAGGCAGGTAATTTGGGGGGCCAGGAGTTAATAGCAAGTCACCCGCTAGCCGCAGGTGACTTGCCAGACCCCCGGGCCTTGGGAACTGGTATAAGGGGTCTCATGGACCCCTTACCAGTTCACGATGGGTTAACAGTAAAAAAAAACAGACACACACAGTTTGCAAATAACTTTATTAAAAAAAAAAAATGTTTGTCCTTTACTCACCTCCGATCTTCATATGCAGTGGAGGATCGTAGGATCGCCTACCTCCCTTCTTCTCTGCCCAGCCGTCACCGGCATTTGACAGCTGAAAGGCCGGGTGCCCTGACGACACCCGGCGGTGACGTCATTGGCCCCGCCCCCAAAGTAAAAATGGCAGCGGCCATCGGAGATCCGAGGGAGGAGGGCTGTTAGGCCCCCTCCAGAAGACGGAAGAGCGAGGGGGGTGATCGGAACCCCCCCCCCCGTGAAGAGGAGAGCTGGCGGGAGCTAATGGGCACGAATGTGAGTAACTGTCATTTTTACTTCCGGCACTTCCGCCGGCTGCTGAAATGGGGGGCACCCTATTTTGGGCACTCCCCTGCAGCCGGAGGAGCCCCAGGGGGTGATCGGAGCCCCTCTGGCTAAAGAGGAGACCCGGCTGGATCGAACGAGGGGTCAGGTAAGTGAGGTAAGTTTTAACTTTTTCTGCTAGCAGGGGGGAGGGAAAGTCAGGCACGTAAAAGTTACGTGGCTGGCGGTTAACTGCAGGGGAGGCGGCCACATAAATTTTACGTGACTGGCGCTTAAAGGGTTAAAAACAGACTTTGATCCCACAGCCTCTGGCGCTCTGTGCTATAGCGCCCAGGTTTAGAGTGTCCAGCTGTGTGTGTTTAGTTTTTTGTTGAATATGGTGTGGAGCGCCGAGTGCTGGAGGCTGGCACTACCTATCGCTCGCTGTAGCGTTGTCATCTTGTTAGATGTTTCGTAGTCTTGGGGCTCCTTGACCTTAGGACACCACCTAGTGTTCTCCATTGGCTCTGCAGTGATTTAAGGACAGCGCTTCTACAGCGCCCACCCCACATCATATTTATCAATGCCGGCCAGGATATTACACCGACCACTACGCTAGGTTACAGCTAGGGATGAGCGAATCGATCCGGACGAACCCGGATTCGATCCGAATTTCATGAAAAATTCGATTCGGATCGAATCCGAATTTCCCCGTGCTTCGATCGCTCGAAGTTTTCCTTTAACATCCATTCATTTACATTACAGCCATTCTAAGATGGCGGACGGGACATGTCCAGACATCTACCCTGCTCCAGTGCATGCTGGGGCAGTCACATGCAGCCTATCAGCAGCCAGCAAGCCCGGTGACGTCACAGCGCTATTTAAGGCGGCGGACATCTTGCTTTTCCTCATTTCTCTATTGCATTCATGAGAGACAGGACGCTGCTGTAGTCAGGGAGAGACAGTTAGAGAGACAAGGACAGACAGGGACAGGCAGGAGACAGGCAGGAGACAGGCAGGAGACAGGCAGGAAGTCAGCGAGAAGCAGGGAAAGTTAGGAAAAATCGGAGGCAGTCACAGGGAGATTTTTTTTTTTTCATCCAGTGTTACTGGCTGGCTGACTGGCTTTATTAGCGTTTTCAGGCTGCTTATACACTTAGTGTGCATATATACTGAACTGATCTCAAGTCTGCTGTGGGAACATTACCATTTTGTAAGATCTCATTAGCCTCTCTATTTACTGTAAGCTGCACACTCATTTCAACTAATTTGGCCTGTATGAGGCTGCTTACACACTGCTGCTGTGTGCATATATACTGATCTCAAGTCTACTTGGGGCATCCCATTCTGTAACATACCATTAGCCTCTCTATTTACTGTAAGCTGCACACTCATTTCAACTAATTTGGCCTGTATGAGGCTGCTTACACACTGCTGCTGTGTGCATATATACTGATCTCAAGTCTGCTTGGGGCATCCCATTCTGTAACATACCATTAGCCTCTCTATTTACTGTAAGCTGCACACTCATTTCAACTAATTTGGCCTGTATGAGGCTGCTTACACACTGCTGCTGTGTGCATATATACTGATCTCAAGTCTGCTTGGGTCATCCCATTCTGTAACATACCATTAGCTTCTCTATTTACTGTAAGCTGCACACTCATTTCAACTAATTTGGCCTGTATGAGGCTGCTTACACACTACTGCTGTGTGCATATATACTGATCTCAAGTCTGCTTGGGGCATCCCATTCTGTAAAATACCATTAGCCTCTCTATTTACTGTAAGCTGCAAACTCATTTCAACTAATTTGGCCTGTATGAGGCTGCTTACACACTGCTGCTGTGTGCATATATACTGATCTCAAGTCTGCTTGGGTCATCCCATTCTGTAACATACCATTAGCCTCTCTATTTACTGTAAGCTGCACACTCATTTCAACTAATTTGGCCTGTATGAGGCTGCTTACACACTGCTGCTGTGTGCATATATACTGATCTCAAGTCTGCTTGGGGCATCCCATTCTGTAACATACCATTAGCCTCTCTATTTACTGTAGGCTGCAAACTCATTTCAACTAATTTGGCCTGTATGAGGCCGCTTACACACTGCTGCTGTGTGCATATATACTGATCTCAAGTCTGCTTGGGGCATCCCATTCTGTAACATACCATTAGCCTCTCTATTTACTGTAAGTTGCACACTCATTTCAACTAATTTGGCCTGTATGAGGCTGCTTACACACTGCTGCTGTGTGCATATATACTGATCTCAAGTCTGCTTGGGGCATCCCATTCTGTAACATCCCATTAGCCTCTCTATTTACTGTAAGCTGCACACTCATTTCAACTAATTTGGCATGTATGAGGCTGCTTACACACTGCTGCTGTGTGCATATATACTGATCTCAAGTCTGCTTGGGGCATCCCATTCTGTAACATATCATTAGCCTCTGTCTTTACTCTAAGCTGCACACTTATTTCAACTAATTTGGCCTGTATGAGGCTGCTTACACACTGCTGCTGTGTGCATATATACTGATCTCAAGTCTTCTTGGGGCATCCCATTCTGTAACATACCATTAGCCTCTCTATTTACTGTAAGCTGCACACTCATTTCAACTAATTTGGCCTGTATGAGGCTGCTTACACACTGCTGCTGTGTGCATATATACTGATCTCAAGTCTGCTTGGGGCATCCCATTCTGTAACATACCATTAGCCTCTCTATTTACTGTAAGCTGCACACTCATTTCAACTAATTTGGCCTGTATGAGGCTGCTTACACACTGCTGCTGTGTGCATATATACTGATCTCAAGTCTGCTTGGGGCATCCCATTCTGTGACATAGCATTAGCCTCTGTCTTTACTCTAAGCTGCACAGTTATTTCAAGTGATTTGGCCTGTTGCAGCCTGCTTACACACTGCTGCTGTGTGCATATATACTGATCTCAAGTCTGCTTGGGGCATCCCATTCTGTAACATACCATTAGTCTCTGTCTTTACTCTAAGCTGCACAGTTATTTCAAGTGATTTGGCCTGTTGCAGCCTGCTTACACACTGCTGTTGTGTGCATATATACTGATCTCAAGTCTGCTTGGGGCATCCCATTCTGTAACATACCATTAGCCTCTGTCTTTACTCTAAGCTGCACAGTTATTTCAAGTAATTTGGCCTGTATGAGGCTGCTTACACACTGCTGCTGTGTGCATATATACTGATCTCAAGTCTGCTTGGGGCATCCCATTCTGTAACATACCATTAGCCTCTGTCTTTACTCTAAGCTGCACACTTATTTCAACTAATTTGGCCTGTATGAGGCTGCTTACACACTGCTGCTGTGCGCATATATACTGATCTCAAGTCTGCTTGGGGCATCCCATTCTGTAACATACCATTAGCCTCTGTCTTTACTCTAAGCTGCACACTTATTTCAAGTAATTTGGCCTGTATGAGGCTGCCTACACACTGCTGCTGTGTGCATATATACTGATCTCAAGTCTGCTTGGGGCATCCCATTCTGTAACATACCATTACCCTCTGTCTTTACTCTAAGCTGCACACTTATTTCAACTAATTTGGCCTGTATGAGGCTGCTTACACACTGCTGCTGTGCGCATATATACTGATCTCAAGTCTGCTTGGGGCATCCCATTCTGTAACATATCATTAGCCTCTGTCTTTACTCTAAGCTGCACACTTATTTCAACTAATTTGGCCTGTATGAGGCTGCTTACACACTGCTGCTGTGTGCATATATACTGATCTCAAGTCTGCTTGGGGCATCCCATTCTGTAACATACCATTAGCCTCTGTCTTTACTCTAAGCTGCACACTTATTTCAAGTAATTTGGCCTGTATGAGGCTGCTTACACACTGCTGCTGTGTGCATATATACTGATCTCAAGTCTGCTTGGGGCATCCCATTCTGTAACATACCATTAGCCTCTGTCTTTACTCTAAGCTGCACAGTTATTTCAAGTGATTTGGCCTGTTGCAGCCTGCTTACACACTGCTGCTGTGTGCATATATACTGATCTCTAATCTGCTTGGGGCATCCCATTCTGTAACATACCATTAGCCTCTGTCTTTACTCTAAGCTGCACACTTATTTCAAGTGATTTGGCCTGTTGCAGCCTGCTTACACACTGCTGCTGTGTGCATATATACTGATCTCAAGTCTGCTTGGGGCATCCCATTCTGTAACATACCATTAGCCTCTGTCTTTACTCTAAGCTGCACAGTTATTTCAAGTGATTTGGCCTGTTGCAGCCTGCTTACACACTGCTGCTGTGTGCATATATACTGATCTCAAGTCAGCTTTGGGGCATCCCATTCTGTAACATACCATTAGCCTCTGCATTCACTGTAAGCTGCACAGTTATTTAAAGTGATTTGGCCTGTTTCAGCCTGCTTACACACTGCTGCTGTGTGCATATATTACTGATCTCAAGTCTGCTTGGGGCATCCCATTCTGTAACATACCATTAGCCTCTGTCTTTACTCTAAGCTGCACACTTATTTCAAGTAATTTGGCCTGTTGGAGCCTGCTTAGACACTGTTGCTGTGCATATATACTGATCTCAGGTCTGCTGTGTGGGCATCCCATTTGTTTTTGACTGCTTTTAATAAACCAGGCCGCAGGGCACCGCAAAACTGCACATTGAACCCTATCTTTTTATACTAAATAAGGAAATACATAAAAATGTCAGGCAGACAAGTGCCAGGATGTTCAAAGAGGAGTGGCAGAGGCCAAGATTCAGCAGGCAGAGGTCACAGCAGACTAGGGGCGAGTGGCAGCAGGAGTCACGGTGAGAGACCTGGTCTGCCAGTATCTGCTAGCGGTCGTGTCTCCACCAGTAACGCATCTGCCGTGGTAGATTGGTTAACGCGCTCATCAACAACATCATCACAACTTACGTCTGAGACCCCCAGTCTAGGGTCGGTAGGTTCCTCTGACACAACCCTGAGTTGGCATGCCCCGAGAGCAGTCCCTGTCCTCCCATTGCCTCTGTCCTACGCCGTTCCCTCCCCCAGCGACGTATCCTATGCTTTGGGTTCAGCTCCACTCTTTAGTGAGGAGGACGATCAGATAGAGGACAGTCAGCAGCTACTGCCCAGCCAAGAATTGGAGGTGGCTTCTTTAGCTAGGCAGACAAATAGTGATGTGGACAGTGTCGTGGGTGCTGCGAGCGTTCCAGCTCCTGCGCCAGACACTGTTGACGAATCCAGGAACATCAGTGACGTACAGCCACAACTCGGTGATAATGATGATGACGATGAAGCCGATCGCACTTGGGAGCCGGGTGATGAAGGGGCTTCATCTTCATCATCAGGAGAAGAGGGGCGCAGGTTGCCCCGGAGTCAGCAGCTCAGGCAGCAAGGTGTTAGCAGCATGGTTGGCAGGCAGCATGGGGGCACAATTGTAAAGCCTGGAGCCAAACGGGGCCGGGGCCGGGGTAGAGCACCTGCTGCGCGGCAGGCTACCTTATCGGGAGGTAGTGGGGCAGGGGTTCCTGGAGTTGGCGACAATAGCAGCGAATCAGTGAGGCCTGTTGGTGGGAAAAGTAGCTACTCGGCAGTGTGGCAGTTTTTCCTGAAGCATCCGCAGGAGGGTAACATGGCCACATGTAAGATATGTAGGGAGAAGGTGAAGCGTGGCCAGGGTCCAAATGTTGGCACCACGGCCCTGCGTCAACATATGCAGCGTCACCATAAAGCGGCCTGGGAGAACCGAGGCTCCGGAGAGGTGGGCCAGACTGCTTCCTCACCGAGTGGCACGCCGCTCCCAATTTCTGCCAGCCAAGGCTCCAGCACCTCAGCCGAAGGCAGCTGTGCGTCATACCCATCCTCTGTCGCTCCTGCTCCTCCTCCTCCTCCTCCAAGTCATGCATCCCGCCAGCAATCCATCAGCGAAGCCATGTCCAAGAGACAGCAGTATGCGCCCACTCATCCTATGGCGCAGAAGCTGAATGTGCTCCTGTCCAAGTTGCTGGTGCTGCAGTCGCTCCCTTTTCAGGTGGTGGACTCTGCACCTTTCAGAGAACTGATGGCTTGTGCCGAGCCAAGGTGGAGAGTCCCAAGCCGTCATTTCTTTGCCAAGAAGGCAGTACCAGCGCTGCACACTTTTGTTGAACAGAAGGTGGGCCAGTCCTTGAGCCTGTCGGTGTGTAGCAAAGTGCATGGCAGCACATGTCGTTTACGGCCCACTGGGTGAATGTGGTCCCTTTGCAGCAGCAACTTGGACAGGTCACGCCGCTTCGGCCTCCGCGTTCCCTGCCCGTTGGGCCTGTGACACTGTGCGACTCTGCCTCCTCATCCTCCGCCATCTCCTCACCCTTCACAGTAGGCTCAAGTCTCAGTGCCCCTCCAGTCTACCATGTGTGCAGGGCACGGAGTTGTCACGCAGTGCTTCACATGGTTTGTCTTGGCGAACGGAGTCACACAGGGGAGGAACTGCTTACATTTATTCATCAGGAAATCCAAACATGGCTTACTCCAAGAAAACTTAAAAATGGGAATCATGGTTACCGACAATGGGAAGAACATTTTGTCTGTGCTGCGCCAAGGAAGCCTGACCCATGCCCCCTGCATGGCTCACGTCTTCAATCTGGTTGTCAAGCAGTTTCTGAAGTGTTCCCCCCATCTGCAAGACATCCTAACAACTTCAAGGAAACTTTGCATGCACTTCAGCCACTCATACACCGCCAAACACACCCTTCTTGAGCTACAGCGTCAGAACGGTATCCCCCAACATAGTCTGATTTGCAATGTTTCCACCCGTTGGAATTCCACCCTTCACATGTTGGACCGATTATATGAACAGAGAAAAGCCATCACGGATTTCCTGATGATCCAAGCAGATAGGGGGACTCCCCTGTGTAACTTCAATGTCAACCAGTGGCAGCTCATACGTGACACCTGCCGTTTGCTCAGGCCCTTTGAGGAAGCCACTTTATTTGTCAGTCGGCAGGATTACGGGATGAACGATGTGATTCCACTGCTTCATGTACTACAGCACATGTCGGAACCATGGCTGGTCAGGGCACTGGAGACATGGCGTTTACATCTTACGGCCACATGAACCCCGTTGGAGCTGAACTGGAGGAGGAGGAGGAAGAGGAGGAGGAGTTGCCCAGCGAAACACAGTTTAGGCTTGGCGAAATGGCTGGTTTATCTAGTCAGCGGACAGGAGAGGAGGAGCAGGAGCAGCCAGAGGAGCTAGAGGTTTTTGAGGAAGGTGAGACAGAGGACCCGGGCACACCATGGCAGTATGCAGTGGAGATGGAGACAGGTAGTCCATCTGAGTCACTTGCGCAAATGGCAGGAAGCATGCTCACGTGCTTGCGTAGTGACCCCAGAATTGTTTCCATCTGTCGGCGGGATGACTTCTGGCTGTCCACCTTTTTGGACCCTCGCTTCCGGCACAAAATGGGGGCATTTTTTAAACCCACCGAGAGGGAGGACAAACTGAACTACTACAAAGACATTCTAAGTAGGCAGTTGGCCGATGCCTATCTGCGCCATGGTCCATACTCTCGCAGGTCTGACTCGAGGGGACCTCTGCGCTCACCTTCCACTGCCATGGCTGCTGGGGGGGTTGGCAGGAGCAGCAGCAGCAGCTCCATCAGCAGCAGCCTCAGTCTCCAGTCGCTAATGAGTAGCTTTCTACACCCGCATAGTGAGGCTACTCATGAGCAGCAGGAAGACCTGGAGCAGGACCTGAACCAGCAGGTCATGTCATACTTTGACATGACCATGCCAACACACCTTGAGGATCCGCTGGACTTCTGGGCAGCCAAACTTGATTTGTGCCTGCAACTAGCAGAGTTTGCCCTGGAAAAGCTGTCCTGCCCAGCAAGTAGCGTGCCATCTGAGCGGGTGTTTAGTGCGGCGGGGGCCATAGTTACGGCGAGGAGAACTCGTCTGTCAACTAAAAATGTGGAGAGACTCACCTTTGTCAAAATGAATCAGGGATGGATCAGCCAGGATTTCCACCCACCAATGCCTGATGCATGCGACTAGATTCAGCATGGTGCCACGTTTTACACTTTCCAAATGGTGCAAAACATATTTATGTCTTTAGGCCAATTTTTGGGCTCCTGCTGATGCCAACTCCAGGGTGTGATTCATCCAATTTTTTGGGCTCCTGAAGCCAACCCCAGTGTCTCTTTAAAGTAATGTTTGGGCTCCTGCTGCTGCTACTGCTGCCAACTCCAGGGTGTGATTCATCCAATTTTTGGGCTCCTGAAGCCAACCCCAGTGTCTCTTTAAAGTAATGTTTGGGCTCCTGCTGCTGCTGCCAACTCCAGGGTGTGATTCATCCAATTTTTGGGCTCCTGAAGCCAACTCCAGTGTCTCTATAAAGTAATTTTTGGGCTCCTGCTGCTGCTGCTACCAACTCCAGGGTGTGATTCATCCAATTTTTGGGCTCCTGCTGCCAACCCCAGTGTCTCTTTAAAGTAATGTTTGGGCTCCTGCTGCTGCTGCTGCCAACTCCAGGGTGTGAATCATCCAATTTTTGGGCTCCTGAAGCCAACTCCAGTGTCTCTTTAAAGTAATGTTTGGGCTCCTGCTGCTGCTGCTGCCAACTCCAGGGTGTGATTCATCCAATTTTTGGGCTCCTGAAGCCAACCCCAGTGTCTCTTTAAAGTAATGTTTGGGCTCCTGCTGCTGCTGCTGCTGCTGCCAACTCCAGGGTGTGAATCATCCAATTTTTGGGCTCCTGAAGCCAACTCCAGTGTCTCTTTAAAGTAATGTTTGGGCTCCTGCTGCTGCTGCTGCCAACTCCAGGGTGTGAATCATCCAATTTTTGGGCTCCTGAAGCCAACCCCAGTGTCTCTTTAAAGTAATGTTTGGGCTCCTGCTGCTGCTGCTGCCGACTCCAAGGTGTGAATCATCCAATTTTTGGGCTCCTGAAGCCAACTCCAGTGTCTCTTTAAAGTAATGTTTGGGCTCCTGCTGCTGCTGCTGCCAACTCCAGGGTGTGATTCATCCAATTTTTGGGCTCCTGAAGCCAACCCCAGTGTCTCTTTAAAGTAATGTTTGGGCTCCTGCTGCTGTTGCCAACTCCAGGGTGTGATTCATCCAATCTTTGGGCTCCTGCTGCCAACTCCAGTGTCTCTTTAAAGTAATGTTTGGACTCCTGCTGCTGCTGCTGCCAACTCCAGGGTGTGATTCATCCAATTTTTGGGCTCCTGAAGCCAACTCCAGTGTCTCTTTAAAGTAATGTTTGGGCTGCTGCTGCTGCTGCTGCTGCTGCCAACTCCAGGGTGTGATTCATCCAATTTTTGGGCTCCTGAAGCCAACCCCAGTGTCTCTTTAAAGTAATGTTTGGGCTCCTGCTGCTGCTGCTGCTGCTGCCAACTCCAGGGTGTGATTCATCCAATTTTGGGCTCCTGCTGCCAAATCCAGTGTCTCTTTAAAGTAATATTTGGGCTCCAGCTGCTGCTGCTTGCAACTGCAGGGTGTGATTCATCCAATCTTTGGGCTCCTGCAGCCAACTCCAGTGTCTCTTTCAAGCTATGTTTGGGCTCCTGCTGCTGCTGCTGCTTGAAACTCCAGGGTGTGTCAGTCAATTTTTGGGCTCCTGCTGCTGCCAACTCCAGTGTCTCTTTCAGCCAATGTTTGGGCTCCTGCTGCTGCTTGCAACTCCAGGGTGTGATTCATCCAATTTTTGGGCTCCTGCTGCTGCCAACTCCAGTGTCTCTTTAAAGCAATGTTTGGGCTCCTGCCCCTCATAGTGATGCCACTTCAATTCTCTGCAATTGTGCCGCTCTGCGATTCTATTAGCGATGCCTCTGATCTGCATGTGATATTTATTTACAGTATTATTTAACTAACCCAGCACGCATCCTATGCGTGTTACAGCAAGGCAAAATGGTTTACAACCCTATTGAGGCTCTAGGAGGCTCAGAAATAGCCGTTTTTAATAGCGATTCGTCGCAAATAAATTCGGGTCGAAACGATTTTTGTCGGAGAATTTGGCGAATCAGTCGAATCGAATTTTTCAAAAGTTCGCTCATCTCTAGTTACAGCGCCTGATATCCGCTTACAGTGTCTATTTGCGGTCGCTCTAAGCGCCGCTATACAGATGCTTACCTGGTAATGGTGGTGCTAGTAGTGAATCAGCCTCTTAATAGCCATTCTCCTTATCAGGCCTTTTAAGGATAAGTTTTCAGTCTGCTTAGTCATATCATATCAAAATCATATAGCACAGTACTGTTCATGTGTGCTTTTATTTCTCTCCGTTACAGCACAGAGGCTTCAGTTCTCTTAGGAATGCATTAACTTGCGTGCCATGCCACATTGATTCTGCTATGGAAATCTTGTCCACCGAAATTGTTTTGCCGTTCTGTGCAACAAAAAAAATAAGTCGAAAAGAATTAGCAGGAAAGTTAAAGGTTTTTTCATTGCTGGTTTGCTCACAAATGAATTACCCAAGTGGTGTTAACTTGCCACTTTAAAAGTGATAGAACATCTACATCAATGCATATGCAGATGCCACTACTTATTACTTTAGGTGCTGTCATTAAAATCCTGCTTTGTCCAGTTAACTAAGACTTAAATCATACATATTTCATTTTATTTGGTAATGTAAGTCAAGGTGGTACAATGTATGCTACATTTGCATTTGGGTTCACTGTACTCCTAGCAAGCATCAATGACAACATAAATATTGTATTATAACAATCTGAATCCAGTGTTTTTTACAGACCGTTTTTTGTGGTTTGTATGAAAAAAAAAGATATCCAAAATAATTTTACCCCAATAAAAGATGAACACACACTAAGGTTCTTTTTCCAAGGAAAGACAAGCTTTATGGTTTCTTTGACAGATGGCACATTGGGTTGATAATACATTATTAACGAAGTTCCAAACAAATGTTATAAAGGCTGACACAATAGGGACATTTAGCACAAGTTATGTCAGGCAAGTTTGAAGGTTATCATTGACAGCATAATGTTATGAAATAAAATAAACTTACCTTCTAGTAATAAAAAACATAAATAAAATAAACTAATAAAACATAAACTTAAATATGAAAAAAGCTACACAGTGCCATATTTAGCTTTGCCTTTATTCCTACCATATTCCTATTCGATACAGCATTTTTCAAATCCACAAAATTAAAAAATATTTATTTTTCCTAATGTATGGATTTATTATGCATGATATGTACAGAATACAGTCTGTTCTATTTACATGCATAGTTGGAACCAACAACCATAAACTGACCTGTCTGGATGAGTTGCAATGCTGAAAGAAATGAGGAACACAGCAAGGTTGAATCCAAATTTAAATTGAAGGGGCTGTAAACCTAACAGAAAAAATAAGGCTGCAAGAAGCTCACCTGATACCTGTCCCATGTGCCTCTCCTCTATTTTCTGCACCGCTGGATAGAAGCCATAGCAGTGCTCCATTGTTTGCCCTAGAGGCTGATTTACTACTAGTGCCAGGTACCGGCAGATGAGCATCTGTAGCGAGATGCTCAGAGCGACCGCTAGTAGTCGCTGTGATTGGCTATGGTTCGTTACCGAGCGCCTCAGTCGCTGGCTGGCATTCATGAATTTGATGTGTGAGTCCCTCTAACACCAGTACAGCGCTATATGGGAGCGAACGGTAGTGACTGGTCAGTGGGAGCGACTCAAACCATATTCATCAAAAAATAGCCTCACACAGCGCCAGAGCTCAAAATTGTGATTAAAATCTGTTTTTGAACACATATTCACTAGTAACAAAGCGAAAAAATATGGAATGACATTGTTATTACATTGTGACAAGAACACTTTAATACCAGACCTGTAATGACAATTCTGCATAAAAATATAAAAAATCAAAAAAGTTTTCAAAAGTGACTTTTTCTAGGACAGGAGAGGTCACACAATTATTTGATAAAAAAAAAAAAAATAATAAAATAAAAGAAAACACTGTTTAAAGAGAAGAAAAGAAACATCCATTGAAATGTATGGGAGAGAGACAGGTAATACCTGGTGCTCTGGAAGCCCAGAGCACCGGCGTTATACGCTGAGTCATCTGTAATGATGAATCAGACGCTATATGGAGCTTTTAGAGTCGCTCACCAGAATCACTTTGATAAATGTGGTATTGCGTACAGCGCCCGGTGGTCACCGTTTGCTACCTGTCGCTGCCAGTCGCTACCTGCCACTATGCCTTGATAGATAACCCCCATAGTTTCAAATGAACTCCTCCAGGACCACACAAAAAAGTGGTCTGACAGGCTCTCTGTTCCTTTGAAACTCTTAGCATCAGTGAGCCTGGCAAGCGACAGTGATCCCGCAGCTGTCAATATCAGACAAAGAAAATATCTGATCCCTAGCCCCACAGTTTTCTGTTGGTGGACACATGGTGTAGAGGAATTCCCCACACACTGAGTAAAGGTGCAATCAGTGAGCGTTTTATAAAAATACATTTGTTGACTTGCTTTACATTTGGTCGAACTTTGGCATCTATGTTTTGTACCGAAATGTCAAATAATTAAAACTTCAGGAGAAAGCAGGCTCCTGAAGTTGCAGTGCAGGTAAGGAAAATTGGGCTTTCAGTGGGGGGTATGTGCAGAGGGCCCAACGCAGCATCCAATACCCATTTTGTCTTTATGTTTGTTAAAGGGCAAAAAGCTCACAGTAGTATTCTAGAATGTGCTAATTAGTTTTTTTGTTTGGTGCACCACAGCGACATAGAATGGCATAGCAAAGCCCTATAAACAGGTTCTAAGTAGGTTATCTCATCATAGTGGAGCCTTATGATTATTCCTGCTTTGGCACAGCACAGTGTAAACTGAAACATGCAACACACGCTCTAGGATGAGTAAAATGTGTAACAGCTGAAAATTACCAATTGACAAACAAATATAATAATGATATATATGGTTTACATGTGATAATCATAATTGTTGCTATAGTATATATTTGCAGAGAAATGTACAGAAAAAAAACAAAAAGCACAATTGACTTGCTGAAATTAATGCTCTTCGATCATGTTCCTCAAGCCATGGGAAAAAATAGAAAAAAAAGGGGTAAAACCTGTCCTGCTCGCTGGCATTTGTAGTAAAATAGTGCTACATTCTTATGCCACTATGTGACGATGCAGAGAACAGCCACAAGATTCATAAATAAGCCCCATGTGTATACACACATTGAAATCATGAAAATGTGTGTTGAAATGAGATAGTGACAACAGAAAACTAGTTAAACTAGACCTTCACTGTCATTTTCCCGACCCCAGCTCTGCTCTGTCTGTGCCTTGCACAGCTATAACATGCCCCCCTTTGCTTTTCACCCCACTCCTCAGTATGTGACGCTTCTGAGGCAAGATGCTGGCACCCGTATCCTAGAGTCCTGAACAGAGTTGAAGCCCAGCGGGGGAAAGAATAATAAGTAAGCGACTAAAAACGTAAAACATATTTTTTGTTATAGTTTTTTAAGGGTTTGGACTTTTCATTAAATGGTGCTGAAGGTCCTGTTTAAGGTGTGTAGTCATTGGCAAGATATAAGGTGACCTAACGTGTGCTGCTACACCCCAATCCACAAAAAGCCTATGCGAATAATGTGAAATTTTATACAGTGTAAAACTTATACCATGTGTTTAAAATTCCTATAAAACATACCTATTTTTACATTTAATACAATAAAATGATTTAGAACTCTGCATCGGTTTTTATGTTGACATTTAAAACAACAACAAAAGGACAAATCAATTAAAATAATCAATTCCGAGTAGCTTATTCAGGATAATCATCAAGAAAACAATGATTGTCATTCTAACGTGTTTGATTCACATATGCATGGTTCAATTACAAAGCTTTATAATCCTTCTGGAGGCCACATATATGTGGTAACTGTTGCCATAATTGTCACAGAATAAAATATTTTAGCACTGATCATTAAATCCTATATAAAGTAAGCAGTGTATTGAAAAGCTAGAAAATCCCTCAGGGTCCTAAACCGAATCTCCAAAGTTCGAGATCATAATCAGGTATCATTTAATGTAACTCTAATGCGTTTAATTCACATAAGTGAATAACTTTATAGCAGTTCCGGAGGCTGCCTATATGTGGTACCATGTTTCATAATTGTAAAAGAATATTTTAATACATACTATAAAGGGGGCTATAAAAGCTACAAATCCTTCAGGGGCCTGAACCCAAGGTGAAAAGTAGGAAACAGGGATTGACTGTCCTACCTTGAGTCTATGAGAAGATAAGCTGGTGACGGTATGTAAGTTAAGGCTTTGAGGAATTTAGTTACAGCATCATGATGTGGCGTTCAATAGACATCATGAATGATTTAAGTATTAAACCAAATTTAAGCAGGGGTAAGGGCAGACACATCTCTATAATATGCTTTACCACATTTGGATCAGTTTCGAGCTTTGAAATCAGCACTTCATCTGTAGAACCGCTGCATTTCAAAAATGTATCAGGAGCCTTTTTTAAGAACTTTCTTGAGTTGGTTTGAGTTGATTTGTCTTTCCAAACTTGACCAAAAATTTTAACAAAAGACGATGGCCTCCATACCTTCTACTGTGTACTAAGAGGCCGATTCAGTAATAGCGCCAGGTAGCGACAGATGAGCGCCAGTAGCGTGATTTTCACAGCGCCCGCTAGTATTCGCTGTGCTTGGCCGTTCGGTTGTTGACAGCGACTCAGTCGGTGTGCGGTAATGTTGAATACGGGGTTAGGAGTCGCTGTTTGACAGGTTCCGCGCTGTATGGGAGCGCCTGACAGCGAATGGTCATAGCGAACAGCTCCCAGCATATTCATTAACAAATCACGCTCAAAAAATTCTCGCGCTGTGAAAAGCTTGTATAAACCCCAGAGCGCTGGCGGCGATGGCTTAAAAGTAGTTTTTAACCCCCAAACATGCATATTTTTTGTTAAACAAGTTTTTCTAAACATTTTGTAATATGAATACATTAATATCAGACCTGTAATATCAATTCTGCACAAATGTTTTTTTTTTTTTTTATTTTTACCTTTAAAAAAATATCTAACATTGCCGAAGTGGTCACAGATTTTTTGACATTTAAAAAAAAAACAAAAACATTAATATCAATTAAATATGAAGATTTAAAGATTGCTCCATTGAAATGCATTGGAGAGCGCCAGGTAGCGAGAGGTCATACCTGGCGCTGTGATGGGATTAGCAGCGGCGCTGTTCGTTGCAGTCCGCTACATGATGAATCCCGCGCTAGCTGACGCTCTCGCCGGCGCTAGCCTCATTTAGCGTGATAAATGCGTCATTGTGACCGCCGCCGGGCGTACTTGAGTCGGTAGCCGCCGTTAGCTGGCGGTACCTGGCGCTCGTCAGACACTACCTGGCGCTAGCCCTTGATAAATAAACCCCTAAGTTGTAAATCTATGTCAACATACAATGGCACGCATATGCTAGACCCATTTATTTCTATCCTACTAACAAGCCCACATATAGATCAGGTTCTTACATTGTAGGGCAGTGCTGGGGTTTTGTTCTTTACAAACCCTGACATAGTTTATCTGATTTGTCTGTCAGTAATTATTGAACAAATTACCGTCATTTTCACTTGATAAGACACACACAAGTGGGGGGAGGAATGTATGTGCATTTCATGGAGCGAATGGACGGAGGGTGGTAAAGGAAAGGTCCACTTATCTTTTGATTCATGCCAGCAGGTGGGCATGGCCTGTGCTCAGCCAGCCCCCATTGAAAACTATAGCCACCGGATGTACATAGGCCGCTCATACTCACCCATTGATTTGTAGAAATGGTGGAGAGAGCAGAGAGATAAAGGAAAGCAGAATTAGGACTTTTTAACTGTTCACATACCGACCAGGGGCTGCTGGTTGAGATAAGAGCAGTGCAATCAGTGAAGGGAGGGACAGGGGGGCAATGTCATGTCCTCACTCACTATGTGTGGTCAGTGGCAGCAGCCACTAGTTTTGTGTGTCTCAAACCTCAGCAGGGAGACAACAACATTTCTCTGTTCCGGTGCCCCACCCACATATGCTCCAACTACATCAGACAACAGCATTTCTCTGTTCTGGTGCCCCACCCACATATGCTCCAACTACATCAGACAACAGCATTTCTCTGTTCCGGTGCCCCACCCACATATGCCCCAACTACATCAGACAACAGCATTTCTCTGTTCCGGTGCCCCGCCCACATATGCTTCATCCCATCAACTACATCAGACAACTGTGGGAGCACTGAAGACAGCAAAACACAGATACCGGCAGCTAAAATTCTAGAGGCATTGTATAAGGAAGGACAGGAAGGGAAGTAGCAAAGCACTACATTAGGAGGGAGCATTACATACAATAGGAGAGAGAATGATAAGTGCTGTGTGTAGAAGAAAAGGGCAAATTCATTCAGGAGAGAAGGAGAGCAGGTACTGTGTATTGGGTTAGTGAACAGAAGCAGTGTTTAAAGGGTCAGCGCAGGAGCAATGTAAAAAAAACATAATTCAGCAGCTTACCTCGTCATATCTGCCTTCTCTCTTCCTGTAACTTTGTAGCAGCACCTAGAAGCATAAACTTGGCACTGACTTCTGATACTTCCTCTAATTCCTCTAGCAGTAGACCATAAATCATAGGCCTTGACTGGTGGTCTATAACTCTGCCCTCTGTGGCCTCCTGCAATTGTGTCAAAGAGTGCTGACATAAACACACTGTCTGCTATTTTCCTGGAAAGCACCCACAACCACTTGCTGCAATATAAATAAAAACTTCATAATAAGTTTGCTCCACTTTAGGAGAAAACATTAAAATGGGGAAAATTGTGAGCTTTAGGGCTATATGAGTATATGGTCTATGTAGTTGCCTGGGAAAAAAGAAGACACTGCACATAATGTAGCAACCTGTGTCCCCTATTGGGGGAGGTGCTGCTGCAGTTTGTGCTGGGGCTTTTTCTGCACACTGCCTATTATGGGGTTCCTGGAGGGGGGCAGTGGATTCTTCACATTGCTTGTCATAGGGTTCTTGGAGCTGGTTGTACACACTGCCTGTTAATAGGTTCTTGATTGGGGGGCGGGGGTATTTTAGCACATCACTTTGCGTCTTATGGTCAGTATGAAAAATATGGTAGATTTTTAACTTATTTCATGAGCCTGTGCTAAGGTGAAATGATGTAAGAAGAGAGCTTGACAGGAAGCTTTATTTATAAAGCGTCAGCGCCACAATGCGCCATTTTATTGGCCTCAGCATGCATTTTAAAGCAGAACATCATTTAAATAGGACTCCACCAGCCCTGCCACACTGCCCTGGTGCTGAGGCAGGATGGGGGGATTAAAATAAAAAATCCATACCTTAGCCAGGCGCCTGCACCGCTCCTCTGTCGCTCTGGATCCTTGGCTGGAAGACAGAGAGCCTCATCCCCCCAGCTCCGTACGCACTTCTGCCCACCCATTCCAGTTAGGGGGTTGTGGCCGCAGACTGGAACAGACAACACTAACACCTTGCTAAGGTTTGTTTTGTTTTTTTCTTTGTAACCCCGCCTTCAAGCCTCAGAGCCAGGGTAGCGTGGCAGGATGGGGGACCTTTTTAACTGAAGTTCCACTTAAAAAACAGCAGCGCCCATGCGGCCACCAGCTAACCCCGTATTTAACACTAAAAGGTCACAGGTCGCTTTGGTTGAAGCAGTACAAGATCCGATAAAGCACAATGGGCAGATTTGGATTGAAGTGTTTTATGTTAATAATTATTAATACACACATTTATTTGTACAAAAGTTGCATTGTGACTTGTCAATTATGGAAACGCAGGATATACATTTTTTTTCAGAGAAAAATATTTTTGGTGGCTTCCTTTTGTTACAAATGTGTAATTTGGGCAACAGCAGCTAAAACGCAGCCTAAACACACTGTTTGCCCCTTTGTCCCCAGCAGCGATTTCTTGTAACTGTAATGATTGAATCTTGACCAGCGCCAGAAAAATACAGCGCCAACCTTTTCAAGGTGGAAACATTTTATAAATACGCTGCGCAGTACCGAAAAGACAGCAGTACAAAGCAGCGCTCACTGGTGCAGTTAAAATCAGCAGTTGGGTCCAACAGGCAACTGACACAGATAGGCCAGTAGCTCATACAAAAATCACAGCAAGTTAGGCCCTTATTCATGAAGGGATAGTGTCAGGTAGTGCCTTGTAAATGACAGGTAGCGGCAGGTAGCGCAGGTGAACGCCGGACACGGCACGCAATTACACATTTATCAAGCAGAATCTGTTTAGCGACTGGAACAACGCCAATGTAGCGTCCGATTCATCATTATCCCAGCCTCAGCATACAGCGCCTGCGGTCAGCCTTGCAGAGCGCCACGTCTCTCGCTACCTGGCGCTCTCCCATACATTTCAATGGGCATTCTTTTATTTCTATTTAAACAGGGTTTTTTTTTTATTTTATTTTTTTAAATATTCTCAAATATTGTTGTGACCTCTCCTTGCATATAAAAAGCCATTTTTGAAAATATTTTTCATGTTTTATATATTTATGCAGAATTGACATTAAAGGTCTGACATTAATGTGTTCATGTTACAATGTTATTACAATGTAATTCCATATGTTTTCGCTTTGTTACTGGTGGATACATGTTAAAAAAACAGTCTTTAATCACACAGCCTCCGGCGCTCTGGCCTACAGTGAAGAATTTTTGAGCGCCGAAGTTGTGTGAGGCTTTCTTTTTAAATGAATATGTTGTGAGTCGGTCGCACTGACCACTCACTAACCTGCGCTCCCATACAGCGCTGTACTAATCATATAGCGTCTCCTCACAATGCGTCTCCTCACAATGTATTCATCATTGCTGCACAGCGACAAAAATGCAAAGACAAAAATGCCAGCGCTCCAAAACTGGCGCTATAGCCACTACAAAGATGCTAAATGGCTCACATCATAAATTAGGCCCCTATTATCTTTTCATGCAAAGTTATATAGAAGCTCTTTACAACTATAAATGTAATTATGCTATGCTTGTTATTATGCTCTTTTGCACACATTGTACTTGATGTATTATTTATTAAGCCAAACAGTGCTGAAATATACATGACCAGCACAGACAGATAAGCATTTACCAGTGTAGCAAAGTTAAATTCACTATTTGACCCTTTCCATATTTACTACTGTGTGCTGATTTATAAGCAAAGTCAACCAGCTAGAATCCTTTTAGCTGCTCAGGGGCTACCATTTTCCCAATAGAAATATATTAGATCTGGCTGTACTAGGATTGTCCTTGTCCAGGCATACAATAACTTTCTCACAACTCATCCCTGTGGGAACAGTGTTAAACAAGCATCTAGAAATCTCTGATTTCATTTAAATACCTTATGTATTTTAAGAGAAGCCGCTTTCCTTGCTTGATTTCTGTGTCAAGGGTGAGCTGAGAGGGGAGTGACATGGCGCAGCTTTATAAGTCATAAGCATGCTCTGCTGTGGTCAGAGGCAGCTGAAAGACTGTGGCTTGCATTGCTCACTTAAGCTGAGAGCACCAAGGGACAGAGTAGTTGTTAGATCACTTTCTTGCATGGTCCTGGAGGATTTAAATTGAAAGGAGGGCAAACTTTGGAGGCATGCTATGGCTGCTACCCTGCATTGTAGGAATTATAAGATAGGCACAGGGGATCTTTTACAGTACGCTCTTGTAAGGTACAACAAATTATTATAGATTGAGCAAATGTTAATATTAATTACTATTTAATAATTGTAATATGTTAAGTGAATCGTAAAGTTCACAATGTTCAGAATTTTCAGTGAGGACATTTCTAGTGCCAGCACTGCCATCTGGCACTAGGAATGTCCTCATTCATGGGAGCGTCGGCCATCTTTTTGTGGCCCCCGCCATGGCCCATTTTAAAGAAATGCCGACCACCCACGAGAACGGTAAAGTGGGGCTCAGGTAAGTTACAGCAGACTTCCTGCTGCACACCTCTGCACCCCCACACGCCATTTTTTTAATAGCCCGATGATTCGGCCTGTGGGTACCACTTGGCAGATGCTGAATCGCCCCCCCAAGGTTCGGGTCCCCACCGATTTCAATTTCCAAACTCAAACTTTTATTCAAAGTTTGTCCGAACTTGCCAAACCTGAACTTTGGGGGGTTTGCCCAAAACTACTGCTGATATCACTGTCGTGGCTGTCACACCCAGCACACAAAAATGGAAATCAACAGATTACAGTGTAATGCAGTGTACATCTGCTTAGCATAGCATTTCCCAACCTATCAGCTAATTAATGCTGCAAAAATAGTATGACAGTTACTTAGAGACTGATTCATAAACTCTGCCATTTTGTGGCATTTGCAGACATTAAAATGCACCAGAAGGAGCTTTTTTCTTGGAGCTGTAATCTTTCTGTATACACTGAATGGCACTGAAAAATGCCAACATATTGCAAAGCTTGGCGGTCGATCTTATAGCTGTAATATAATTGACTATAAATTGGTGTGCACTGTGCACTGACCTTAACCTCACTATTCCTGAACTAGACTTTACCACATCAACAACTAGTCAGCTAGATGGCTGCTTAGATATCTGTACTGGAATAGTTAGTAAATTAGGCCCATTGTGCACACGTCATAAATAAGCCCTCCTAGTATTTGTCCTCAGCTAAGGAGACGACATCAGGAGAGATCACAGGGCCCAACTGTAATTTGCATAACCATGTTTACATTTTTATAATGCAAGGAAGCAGATTTTCTTTAATTTTCTAATCTCTTAAATAACTTTTATGCATGCAGGATAAGCAGAATGAAAAAGTCTCTAAATAGCCAACTGAAGCTGTATTTAGAATGCAGAGCATTTTCTACGCTCAACAACACAAGATTGCTCATAAAAGAACTTGCCGTAAGGTAGAGTTTAGGCCTGTTAAGCTAAAATATTATCCATTCAGTATACACAGTAAAATGTCTTTCAAATGAACTTCTCCGAATCTGTGGGAGGTATCTATAAAATGATTCTTCCAAGGCTTCCTATAAAAGCGTTTGGTGTAGAAAAAAAATTTCCTTTGCAAAAAATTAATGTAAAGCCATAATCAAATTAATGAGCATAACTTCACGTGAATTATACATTTTTTAAGCAGACGAATCGAATGTGAATAGATAAATGACCTTGTCTTGTCTTTGAGTGCCTATCAAGAACTTTGATTGGGGAAATACATATTTATAGTGGAAGACACCGAGAAATAGGTGGATTGCCTCATTCAAATAGCCTGGCGCTCTCTCGTTTTTACCTGCTAATAATTAGTGAACTACAGACTAGAACAACCATGCAGCTTGAGAAGTAAAAGTTACAAAGCAGCCAAAAGGACATAGGGGTGGTGCTCAGCATGGCCAGAGGCTGGGTGTTCAGCCTTGGACCAAGGAAAATCAAAGCTGCCATGTCTGGTTCACTAGCTGGTAGCCTTTGGTTGGGGTAGCACACCTTTGTATTGAAAACAGACCAAGAACAAGCATGCAACTTGAGAAGTAACAAAAACCTCACAACTACCCAACACAGCCTCAAAAAAGGTGTGGTGTCCCAGATCTTAGTAAGGAAAACGTAAAACTAATGACTTTAGTACATGATTTTAATAAATAAAACCATATTTTCTGCAAACTCTTTCACCATCCAGGGTGCAGGGAAAGCAGAACCATCAGGACATGAGCCAGAGATACAAACATAGGGTGTTCTTCAAATTATTTGGGATTTTTCTAGAGAGACAGTGCGGCAAAATCACTTCAATCCCCCTATAACATTGTGGTAGAATTCCCCCAATCCCCTATAGTAGACAATTTGGCCGAATCCCACCAATCCCGCTATTACAAGCAGTGTGCAGAATCTGTTAAATCCCCTATAATAGGCAGTGTTGCAGAATCCACCACCTAATCCCCTATAACAGTTAATGTGGCAGAATCCCCCTATAATAAGAAGCGTGGCAGAATCATGCGAATCCCCTACAACAAGCAGTGAGCAGTATCCCTTTGATCCCCTATACTAGGCATTGTGGCAGAATCCCCTCCAATCCTCTTTAATAGACAGTGTGGCTGAATCCCCCCAATCCCCTATAACAGGCATTGTGAAAGAATCCCACAATTTCCTATAATAGGCAGTGTGGCAGAATCCCTCCCCCCATCCCCTATAGCAGGCAGTGTGGCAGATTCCTACCAATCCCCTATATCAGACAGTTTTGAAAAATGTCTGTGCATCTTATATCCACTCACCTTGCCGGCACTCCCACATTTTTGATTGTCCTCCTTTATCTGATCGGCATCCTGCAGCCCTGGTTCCAGAACACAGTGGCAGAGGAGTCTCGGCAAGGTGAAGAGACAGGACGGGATGGTTAAAACAAAGAAAAATATCCTTAACTCGCCCAGGATCCCACGACAGTTCCAGCACCAGATGCAGCCGTCTTGGATTTGTGCACAGAATGGCTTTCCTTGCTCTGTGCATGCTCCTTCACCTGTTCGAGGAAATGGGCAGACCAAGCTGCATAGAGAGTGATGGAAGCAGCTCTGTGCATAAATTCAAAATGGATGTGTCTGGTGCCAGGACTGCCTCTGGGTTGTAGGCGAGGTAAGGATTTTTTTTTAACCAACCCCCCCGTCCACTCACCTTGCTGACACTCCTCCGCCACTGTGTCTTGAATCTGATTGTCCTTCTGTAGCCTGCCGGAACTAGGGCTGCGAGAGGACAATCAGATGCAGGAGTAAAATCAGAGACATGGGGGTGCTGGCAAGGTGAGTGGATATTCGCTTCAAAAAGATGCACATTTACCCACACTTTTGGGTGTGTGTCTTATGGAGTGAGAAATACAATATTTTTCCAGATTTGCCAAGTGCACTGTGGCATGTTCACCCAGGATATCCATGTTTACTGGATATACATCAAGGTCATTTAGCGCCGCACATGCTGCCAAACACCTTTTCTGTTCACCAGCTTTTAGCAGCAAACCCCATAGTGATCATTGTTATTTTATGTCTTTTTTTTTCCTTTTTGTGTAATCTTTTTATTGGAAAAATAGACATCACAGATCAAACACTGACATCCAACAAATTTTTGCTCATAAAGTAGATATTTTCCATCTTTTAAGCATCTTTTCTTTATTTTTTTTAGTTTGAACGTCAGATGGTTAACCAGTATGTGAAAACTAGAGATGAGCGAACTTTTGAAAAATTCGATTCGACTGATTCCCCGAATTTTCCGACAAAAATCGCTTCAGCCCGAATTTATTTGCGACGAATCGCTATTAAAAACGGCTATTTCTGAGCCTCCTAGAGCCTCAATAGGGTTGTAAACCACTCTGCCTTGCTGTAACACGCATAGGATGCGTGCTGGGTTAGTGAAATAATACTGTAAATAATTATCACATGCAGATCAGAGGCATGGCTAATAGAATCGCAGAGCGACACAATTGCAGAGAGTTGAAGTGGCATCACTATGAGGGGCCCCTATAGTGTCTGAAAAACACACCCTGGAGCTGGCAGCAGCAGGAGCCCAAAAATTAGCTGAATCACACCCTGGAGTTGCAAGCAGCAGCAGCAGCTGCAGGAGCCCAAACATTGCTTTAAAGAGACACTGGAGTTGGCTGCAGGAGCCCAAAAATTGGATGAATCACACCCTGGAGTTGCAAGCAGCAGCAGCAGGAGCCCAAACATTGCTTGAAAGACACACTGGAGTTGGCAGCAGGTGCCCAAAAATTGGCCTAAAGACACACTGGAGTTGCAAGCAGCAGCAGCAGGAGCCCAAAATTGACAAAAAGACACACCCTGGAGTTGGCAGCAGCATGAAGAGAACATATACAGATTTTCGGCACATATATCTTATCCAAAGAATATTAATAAAAAGTAAGAGTAACGTAAAGCATTTTCTCAATAAATACTTGTGGTCTGATGCGGAGGAATGTCTGTAACTGGAGAGCAGCGCCTTAAATCTGTTTTGCACGATCCATATTTCTTTAGTGTTGGTCTAGCCCCATCATCAATCTACTCTAATGCATCAGGCATTGGTGGGTGGAAATCTTGGCTGATCCATTCCCGATTCATTTCCACGCAGGCCTGTCTCTGAAAAAAAAACATGGAGAGTGACAGATTAGTAACATATTAGTAACATAGTAACATATTAGTAACATAGTAACATATAAGGCCTCATTTCATCAGAAAACGTAAAACGAATGACTTTAGTACATGATTTTAATAAATAAAACCATATTTTCTGCAAACTCTTTCACCATCCAGGGTGCAGGGAAAGCAGAACCATCAGGACATAAGCCAGAGATACACACATAGGGTGTTCTTCAAATTATTTGGGATTTTTCTAGAGAGACAGTGTGGCAAAATCACTTCAATCCCCCTATAACATTGTGGTATAATTCCCCCAATCCCCTATAATAGACAATTTGGCCGAATCCCACCAATCCCGCTATTACAAGCAGTGTGCAGAATCTGTTAAATCCCCTATAATAGGCAGTGTTGCAGAATCCACCACCTAATCCCCTATAACAGTTAATGTGGCAGAATCCCCCTATAATAAGAAGCGTGGCAGAATCATGCGAATCCCCTACAACAAGCAGTGAGCAGTATCCCTTTGATCCCCTATACTAGGCATTGTGGCAGAATCCCCTCCAATCCTCTTTAATAGACAGTGTGGCTGAATCCCCCCAATCCCCTATAACAGGCATTGTGAAAGATCCCACAATTTCCTATAATAGGCAGTGTGGCAGAATCCCTCCCCCCATCCCCTATAGCAGGCAGTGTGGCAGATTCCTACCAATCCCCTATATCAGACAGTTTTGAAAAATGTCTGTGCATCTTATATCCACTCACCTTGCCGGCACTCCCACATTTTTGATTGTCCTCCTTTATCTGATCGGCATCCTGCAGCCCTGGTTCCAGAACACAGTGGCAGAGGAGTCTCGGCAAGGTGAAGAGACAGGACGGGATGGTTAAAACAAAGAAAAATATCCTTAACTCACCCAGGATCCCACGACAGTTCCAGCACCAGATGCAGCCGTCTTGGATTTGTACACAGAATGGCTTTCCTTGCTCTGTGCATGCTCCTTCACCTGTTCGAGGAAATGGGCAGGCCAAGCTGCATAGAGAGTGATGGAAGCAGCTCTGTGCATAAATCCAAAATGGATGTGTCTAGTGCCAGGACTGCCTCTGGGTTGTAGGCGAGGTAAGGATTTTTTTTTAACCAACCCCCCCGTCCACTCACCTTGCTGACACTCCTCCGCCACTGTGTCTTGAATCTGATTGTCCTTCTGTAGCCCGCCTAAACTAGGGCTGCGAGAGGACAATCAGATGCAGGAGTAAAATCAGAGACATGGGGGTGCTGGCAAGGTGAGTGGATATTCGCTTCAAAAAGATGCACATTTACCCACACTTTTGGGTGTGTGTCTTATGGAGTGAGAAATACAATATTTTTCCAGATTTGCCAAGTGCACTGTGGCATGTTCACCCAGGATATCCATGTTTACTGGATATACATCAAGGTCATTTAGCGCCGCACATGCTGCCAAACACCTTTTCTGTTCACCAGCTTTTAGCAGCAAACCCCATAGTGATCATTGTTATTTTATGTCTTTTTTTTTCCTTTTTGTGTAATCTTTTTATTGGAAAAATAGACATCACAGATCAAACACTGACATCCAACAAATTTTTGCTCATAAAGTAGATATTTTCCATCTTTTAAGCATCTTTTCTTTATTTTTTTTAGTTTGAACGTCAGATGGTTAACCAGTATGTGAAAACTAGAGATGAGCGAACTTTTGAAAAATTCGATTCGACTGATTCCCCGAATTTTCCGACAAAAATCGCTTCAGCCCGAATTTATTTGCGATGAATCGCTATTAAAAACGGCTATTTCTGAGCCTCCTAGAGCCTCAATAGGGTTGTAAACCACTCTGCCTTGCTGTAACACGCATAGGATGCGTGCTGGGTTAGTGAAATAATACTGTTAATAATTATCACATGCAGATCAGAGGCATGGCTAATAGAATCGCAGAGCGACACAATTGCAGAGAGTTGAAGTGGCATCACTATGAGGGGCCCCTATAGTGTCTGAAAAACACACCCTGGAGCTGGCAGCAGCAGGAGCCCAAAAATTAGCTGAATCACACCCTGGAGTTGCAAGCAGCAGCAGCAGCTGCAGGAGCCCAAACATTGCTTTAAAGAGACACTGGAGTTGGCTGCAGGAGCCCAAAAATTGGATGAATCACACCCTGGAGTTGCAAGCAGCAGCAGCAGGAGCCCAAACATTGCTTGAAAGACACACTGGAGTTGGCAGCAGGTGCCCAAAAATTGGCCTAAAGACACACTGGAGTTGCAAGCAGCAGCAGCAGGAGCCCAAAATTGACAAAAAGACACACCCTGGAGTTGGCAGCAGCATGAAGAGAACATATACAGATTTTCGGCACATATATCTTATCCAAAGAATATTAATAAAAAGTAAGAGTAACGTAAAGCATTTTCTCAATAAATACTTGTGGTCTGATGCGGAGGAATGTCTGTAACTGGAGAGCAGCGCCTTAAATCTGTTTTGCACGATCCATATTTCTTTAGTGTTGGTCTAGCCCCATCATCAATCTACTCTAATGCATCAGGCATTGGTGGGTGGAAATCTTGGCTGATCCATTCCCGATTCATTTCCACGCAGGCCTGTCTCTGAAAAAAAAACATGGAGAGTGACAGATTAGTAACATATTAGTAACATAGTAACATATTAGTAACATAGTAACATATAAGGCCTCATTTCATCAAGCAGAGGTCTCTGCAGAATAGGGGCAGCAGGAGTCTCAGTGAGAGGCCTGATCTCCCGGGATCAGCTATCGGTCATGTCTTGAACAGCAACCCATCTGCCGTCATCCATTGGTTAACATGAACATCCACTGCATCACAAGTGACATCTGACACCCCCAGTCAACTGTCTGTTGTATGTTATGCTTTGGGTTCAGCTCCACTATTCAGTGAGGACGATCTGATAATCAGAAAAATCAGAAGCTACTGCCCAGCCAAAAAGTGGAGGAGACACATGCCGCTTCTTCCACTAGGCGGACAAGTAGTGATAAAGAGAGTGTCGTGGGAGGAGGTGTTGCAAGCGTTTTGGCTCCTTAAGCAGGCACTGTTGAGGAACCTGAGGAGGACATCAGTGAGTTTTGAGGGCACTTTTAAAGGCTTGGAGTGATGGAGAGTGACAGATTTAGCGGCCAGCATGGTGGCAGAAGGGGAAAGTATGGAGGCAAATGTGCTCGGGGTAGACCACTCGCGCGGCAGGCTATCTTCCCAGGAGGTAGTGGAAGAGGGTCCCTGGAGTTGGCGGCGGCGGCGGCAGCAGCATCAGTGAATTAGTGCGGACTGTTGGTAGGAGAAATCAGCTACAAGCCCATGTTGCAGTTTTTCATCAAGCATCCGCAGGAGGTTAACATGGCTATATGAAAGATGTGTAGGCAGAAGGTGAAGTGTGGCCAGGGTCCCAATGTTGGACCCACAGCCCTGCGTCAACATTTGCAGCGTCACCATAAAGCGGCCTGGGAGAGTTGTCTCTAAAGTGGTGGTCCAGCCTGCTGCATTACCCAGTGGCACACCGCTCTCTGTTCCAGCCAGCCAAGGCTCCACCACCTCCTGTGTGTCATACCCATCCTCTGTCGCTCCAGATGCTCCTCCTCCTCTTAATCCAAGTCAGTCATTCTGCCAGCAATCCATTGCCAAGCCATGTCCAAGAGACAACAGTATGTGCCCACTCATCCAATGTGCAGAAGCTAAATGTGCTCCTGTATAAGTTGCTGGTGCTGCAGTCCCTCCCTTTTGAGTTGGTGGACCTTTCAGAGAACTGATGGCTTGTGCCGAGCCGAGGTGGAGAGTCCCATGCTCTCATTTCTTTGCGAAGAAGGCAGTACCAGCCCTGTACAATTTTGTTGAACAGAAGGTGGGGCAGTCCTTTAGCCTGTCAGTGTGTACCAAAGTGCACAGCAGTGCCTACGTCTGGAGCTGTAACTATGGTCAGGGACAATAAATATCCTTTTAGGACCACTGGGTGATTGTGATTCCTGCACAACCACAAAAGCAACTTGGACAGGTCCCTCCGCTGTGGCCTCCACGCGCCTTTGTGCCTGTGACAGTGCACTTGCACTTAGCAATGGTGTCACAGAGAAAAGTGGCAAATTGTCAATTACATATTAATAGTTAACATTTATCTTATTTGAACATATTTATAATAATAACATATAATAACATATAACATAGCAACAATAACATATAACATAATAACAGTAACATATAAAATGTATCAACATTTTTTTGGTTAATTTTGTATTTTTTTTTTTAATATTTTGTATTTTTTTTTAAATGTTGTATTTTTTGGAAATATGTATATATATATATATATATATATATATATATATATATATATATATATTTTATATTTTTGTTTCCATTGCCTTTTAAAATTTAGGCCCTTATTCATCAAGCGATAGCGCCAGGTAGTGTCCGACGAGCGCCAGGTAGCGGCAGCTAACGGCGACTACCGACTCAAGTACGCCCGGCGGCGGTCACAATGACGCATTTATCAAGCAAAATGAGGCTAGCGCCGGCGAGAGCGACGGCTAGCGCGGCATTCATCATGAAGCCGCCTGGACCGAACAGCGCCGCTGCAAATTCCCTCACAGTGCCAGGTATGAGCTGTCGCTCCCTGGCGATGTCCAATGCATTTCAATGGAGCAATCTATAATAATTCATGATTAATTGGTAATAATTTTTTTTAAAATTTTTTTAATGTCAAAAAATCGGAGAACACTTCTGCAATGTTAGGATTTATTTTTAAGTAAAAAAAAAAAAAAAATATGTGCAGAATTGATCTAACAGGTCTGAGATTAATGTATTCATATAACAAAATGATTCTAAAAACATGTATAATGTTACATTCAAAAAATATGGTTGTTTAGGGGTTAAAAACTAGTTAATACAGATCGCCGCCAGCGCTCTGGGGTTTAAACAAGGAATGGACAGCGACAGCACATTCGGAGCGTGATTTTTTGATGAATATGAAGCTAGCCGTTCGCTCTGGCCATTCGTTGTCAGGCGCTCACATACAACGCTGGACCTGTGAAACAGCGACCCCCCAGCCCGTATTCAACATTACCGCACACCGACTGAGTCGCTGTCATCAAGCTAATGCCGGCCAAGCACAGCGAATACTGGCTGGCGCTGAAAAAATCACGCTACAGTCGCTCATCTGTCGCTACCTGGCACTATTGATGAATCGGCCTCCCCGTGAATTTTTGTACAAATTTTTTTTTTAATTTTTTCATTTTTTAAAAAAATTTTTTTCTAAATATTAATTTTTTCTCTTTTTTTTAATTTTTGTTTTTTTTTCCCCAGTGCCCTTCCAGCCTACCATGTGTGCAGGAAACGGTGGTTTCACGCTGTTCTTCACATGGTTTGCAACACGCATGGGAGGAACTGCTAAAAATGAGAACTCAATACATGAAATCATGGCTTACTCCACGAAAACTGCAAATGGGACCCAAGGTGACTGACACTGGGAAGAACATCTTGTCTGCGCTGCTACAAGGAAGCCTGAGCCATGCGTCCTGCAATGGCACACGTGTTCAATCTAGTTGTCAAGCGTTTTCTGAAGTCTTCCCCCCATCTGAAAGACATCCTAACAATGGGAAGGAAACCTACTCCTACACCGCCAAGCACACCCTTCTTGAGCTTCAGCGTCAGAACGGTATCCCCCAACATAGTCACTTGCACAAATGGCACGATGCATGCTCACGTGCTTGCGTAGTGACCACAGAATTGTCTCCATTTGTCAGCGGGATGACTTCTGGCTCTCCACCTTATTGGACCCTCGCTTCCGGCACATAATGGGGGCATTTTTTACACCCACTGAGAGGGAGGACAAACTGACCTACTACAGAGACATCCTACGTAGTCAGTTGGGCGATGTCTATCTGCGCCATGGTCCATACTCTCGCAGGTCTGACTCGGGGGGACCTCTGCGATCACCTTCCACTGCCATGGCTGCCGGGGAGGTGGCAGGAGCAGCAGCGTCAGTCTTCAGTCGCTAATGAGTAGCTTTCTACATCCGCATAGTGAGTCTACTCATGAGCAGCAGCAAGACCTGGAGCAGGACCTGAACCATGCCAACACACCTTGAGGATCCGCTGGACTTCTGGGAAACCAAACTTGACTTGTGGCCGCAACTAGCAAAGTTTGCCCTGGGAAAGATGTCCTGCCCGGCCAGTAGTTGATTTAGGCCCTTATTTATGAAGGAATAGCGACAGGTAGCGACTGGTGAGCGGCCGGTAATGACGGGCCCCGCCACGAGAACGCCGGCTCCCCACCACAATCACACATTTATCAAGCCAATCCTGCTTAGCGACTGAGATAGCGCCATATAGCCACTCATTCATCATTATTCCAGCCTCAGCCCACAGCGCCAGCGTCCAACCTTGAACAGCGACAGGTATGACCTCTCGCTACCTGGCGCTCTCCAATGCATTTAAATGGAACAATCTTTAAATATTCATAATTAATTGTTATTAATTGTTTTTTCCTTTTTTTTTTTAAATGTGAAAAATTCTGTGACCACTTCTGCCATTTTTTTTAAAGTAAAAAAAAAAACATTGTACAGAATTGATATTACAGGTCTGATATTAATGTATTCATATTACCAAATTATTTAAAAACGTGTTTTTTTTTTGTTTCCAAAAATATGGTTGTTTGGGGCTTAAAAAACTACTTTTAACCCATCGCCGCCAGCGCTCTGGGGTTTAAACATGCATTTTACAGCGCGAGAATTTTTTGAGCGTGATTTTTTAATGAATATGGTGGGAGCCGGTCGCTAGGGCCAGTCGCTATAATGCGCTCCCATACAGCGCGGAACCTGTCAAATAGCGACTCCTCACCCAATATTCAACATTACGGCAAACCGACTGAGTCGCTATCAACTACAGAACAACATCGCTACCTGCCGCTATTAATGAATCGGCCTCCCCGATGGCAACTGGGCTGCTCTATATATTGCTGCAAAATGGCAAATTTACCTTACAGTATAAGCTATTGCCCCTCAGATTTAAACAGGGGCTGCTCTATATTATGCTGTAAAATGGCAAATTTGCTTCACAATATAAGCTACTGCCCCTCAGATTTACACAGGGGCTGCTCTATATTATGCTGCAAAATGGCAAATTTACCTTACAGTATAAGCTATTGCCCCTCAAATTTCCACAGGGGCTGCTCTATATTATGCTGCAAAATGGCAAATTTACCTCTCAGTATAAGCTATTGCCCCTCAGATTTCCACAGGGGCTGCTCTATATTATGCTGCAAAATGGCAAATTTACCTCACAATATAAGCTATTGCCCCTCAAGATTTACACAGGGGCTGCTCTATATTATGCTGCAAAATGGCAAATTTACCTCGCAGTATAAGCTATTGCCCCTCAGATTGACACAGGAGCTGCTCTATATAATGCTACAAAACCAAGAGCGAATAACCTATTTCTCAGGTTTATATAGGGACTGCTCTATGTAATGGTGCAAAACCATGAATTTACCTACAATATAAGCTATTGCTGCTCCATATAATGGTGCAAAACTGAATTTATCTCACAATATAAACTATTACTCCTCAGGTTTATATAGGGGCTGCTGTATATAACAGTGCAAAACCATGCATTTACCTCATAATATAAACTATTGCCCCTCAGATTTACACAGGGCCTGCTCTATATTATGCTACAAAATGGCAAATTTACCTCACAGTATAAACTATTGCCTCTCAGATTTACACAGTAGCTGCTCTATAGAATGCTACAAAACCAAGAGCCGATTTAACTCACACAATATAAAATATTTCTCAGGTTTATATAGGGACTGCTCTATGTAATGGTTCGAAACCATGAATTTACCTCATAATATAAACTATTGCCCCCCAGATTTACTCAGGGGCTGCTCCATATAATGGTGCAAAACAGGGCAAAGGTATTGTCCAATATAAACTATTGCTGCTCTGATTTACACAGGAGGGCCACTCTAAAGAATGGTGCAACATGGCGAATTTAGCTCACAATATAACATAGATTGCAAAATGAGATTTTCAGACAGGGCCTGCTCTATGAAATGGCAACTTTACCTCACAATATAAACTATTGCTCCTCAGATATACACAGGGATTTAGGTTGATATATACAATAGTGCAAAACAGCGAATTTACCTCACAATACTGTATAAACTGTTGCTCCTCAGATTTACACAGTGGGCTTCTCTATATAATGGTGCAAAATGGCGAATTTACCTCATAATATAATACATTACTGCTCTATATAAAAATAAATAAATAAAAAAAAGAGCCTGTAGAAGCTTATTTAGTATAACAGATAGGGTGACATGTGCTGGTTTGGGATGCCCATGTGGGCTAGTGTTTTGACAGCAGGACAAAAAACACTTCAAAATGCAATAGCTTAATAAAACTGAGGCTGAACAAGCTTATTTAGTATAAAAGATAAGGTGACGTGCTGGTTTGGGATGCCCATGTGGGCTGGTGTTTTGACTGCAGGACAAAAACCAATTCCAAATGCAATAACTTAATAAAGCTGAGGCTGTAGATGCTTATTTAGTATTACAGATAGGGTGCAACGTGGTGGTTTGGGATACCCTGCGGCCTGGTGTATTGACAGCAGGACAAAAGCCAATTCAAACTGCAATAGCTTAATAAGGCTGAGGATGAACAAGCTTATTTAGTATGACAGATAGGGTGCAATGTAGTGGTTTGGGATGCCCTGCGGCCTTGTTTTTGTTATAGGGCGCACAAAACCAATTCAAAATGCAATAGCTTAATAAAGCTGAGGCTGTAGATGCTGATTTAGTATAACAGATAGGGTGCAACGTGGTGGTTTGGGATACCCTGCGGCCTTGTGTTTTTTTAAAAGCAGGACAAAAACCAATTCAAAATGCAATACTTTGATTCAGCTGAAGAAGGATGAACAAGCGTATTTAGTATAACAGATAGGCTGCTAAGTGCAGGTTTGGGATGCCCTGAGGCCTGGTGTTTTTTTTGCTAAAGGCAGACCAAAAACCAATTCAAAATGCAATACTTTGATTAAGCTGAGGAAGGATGAACAAGCGTATTTAGTATAACAGATAGGCTGCTAAGTGCAGGTTTGGAATGCCCTGCGGCCTGGTGTTTTTTTTCTTAAAGGCAGACCAAAAAACAAATTCAAAATGTAGTGCAGGTTTTGGATGCCCTGCGGCCTGGTGTTATTTTTGTTAAAGGCAGACCAAAAATCAATTCAAAATGCAATACTTTGATTAAGCTGAGGAAGGAGGAAAAAGCGTATTTAGTATAACAGATAGGCTGCTAAGTGCAGGTTTGGGATGCCCTGCGGCCTGGTGTTTTTTTTAAAAAGCAGGACAAAAACCAATTCAAAATGCAATACTTTGATTAAGCTGAGGAAGGATGAACAAGCGTATTTAGTATAACAGATAGGCTGCTAAGTGCAGGTTTGGGATGCCCTGTGGCCTGGTGTTTTTTTTGTTAAAGGCAGACCAAAAACCAATTCAAAATGCAATACTTTGATTAAGCTGAGGAAGGATGAACAAGTGTATTTAGTATAACAGATAGGCTGCTAAGTGCAGGTTTGGGATGCCCTGTGGCCTGGTGTTTTTTTTGTTAAAGGCAGACCAAAAAATATTTAAACTAATCCAGTTATATTATGATAAATGCTTGTGTGTAACAGATAGGGTTAAATAAGCCACTGATCTGGCTAATGTCACTTCTAAGCTGTCCCTGGATGGATGGTTCCGGTTTTTCCCTATCTTTCCCTGGCCCTGTCTACCTCTCTGTCTGCCTCTCAGACTCTCCCTACCTATCTCGAACTCTCTGTCCCATGTCTAACAAGCTGTGCTCTGGCCGCAATGCAAGGCTGAAATGCGCACAAGCAAGATGGCCGCCGCTTTATATAGCACGGTGACGTCACCGGGCTTCCTGGCTGCTGATAGGCTGCATGTGACTTACTCATGATACCTTGCCCCAGGGGATATGTCTGGACATGTTCATCCACCATTTTAGAATGCCTGTAATTGAAATAAATGGAGTTTAAAGGAAAACTTCGATCGATCGAATCGCGGGGAAATTTGGATTCATTCAGAATCGAATTTTCCATGAAATTCGGAACGAATCCGGGTTCGCCCGGATCGATTCGCTCATCCCTAGTGAAAACCACTAATAATGACTTTTATATTTTTCATTCAGCTTTTTTTCTGTAGATTTTTTAACAACCTAGACACTCCCCGGCACCCCACATATAGTTTGAAACCCATCCTATGCTGACATATGCTATAAAAGTGTGTTGTCAACAATATTTCATTATTTTTCTAAGCCAAATCTGCCAGAGCAATTTGCCTGAATTCACCAATTTTCCAAAGTAAATACCACTATTTTTCCACTGTGAATTTCAGCACAAACACATCAACATGCCTGCGAAAAGTCAGTTGTCACTGTTGTTCACCGCTTCAATTTGAGCTTCATCCGCTGCGGTTTTCCCCTCTCCCCACACATAGAGCGAGAATGGCGCAAATTTTACTTTATTGTCTGCTAATTGAGAAAAGCTCTGACTGCCTCTCCAAACTCAGCATCTCTACAAAACTATTAAATTATTTGAATAACCGCACTAATATCTGTATCTGAGTCAAAAACAGGTAAGCATCTAGAATGAAATATTGTTTGCTAAAATTCTTTTACTTCTTCCTGAATAAGGAAGAAGCCAAACATGTATGACTTGTATGAGGCCAAGTCGACTTCTGGGGCAAAACAAGCTTGTCTACAAAGGTGGCTCCAAAATGCTGGAAATTGTGGTAAATAAAATTGTGATAAACCAAATCAAAAGCAAAACGATTAAATCTGTATTTAATTTGATTAATTTTGTGTTTATTCAGTAAATATGATTTAAGCACTCATTCAGTACATGTCCTTTATTTATAAAGCAGTCACTGAAACTGCTTTAATTTGCAATTTATTTTATGTTTAATCTTATTTTATTGAGTTTTCTGCATTATACATGTACATTAACACAAATAAACACACAAAAATACAATAGT
Organism: Gastrophryne carolinensis; assembly: GCA_027917425.1. NCBI lineage: Eukaryota > Metazoa > Chordata > Amphibia > Anura > Microhylidae > Gastrophryne > Gastrophryne carolinensis. The sequence goes on from CM051237.1 coordinate 82,482,871, forward strand.
ACAAGGTGCATAACATATGACATACAGCGTTATCTTGCATTCCCGACGCCTACATGCATCCCCCGTGATCACCCCAGCCTTTTCTAATCTCCTTATTGTTTGTCAAATTATGCTCTCTGACCCATCCACCCCACCAGAGCAACAAAGGCTGGATTAATATAACTCCTTCTTTCCCTCCTCCGTCTCTGTGGGGAGGGGTTTGCAACCTCTAAGTATACTAGGGCGTGCTGAACAGAATCTCCTACCATAGGTCTGCAAGTCATCCGAAATCCAGCTGATTTATCCGTCTGTAGGTCGGGCAGTCTCACAACGCACCACAAAGAACAGACAAACACGCAACCCTCAAGGACAATACACACATTAGGGCTAGGGGGGGAAGGGGCGGGGGAAGAAAAAGGAAGGGGGGAAGGCAAAGTGAGCAGAAGAGTCCAAGTCTATCCATCTACAACCAGACCTATTGCAGTTCCATTATTTTCCACTGCCCTTGGTCTGAACCTTTATACATTATCCATGCTACCCACGTATTCCTGAACTTCTCACCCTCCCCATTTAGGTCAGCCATAAGCTCCTCCATTCTCATAATATTATTAAGCTCCTCACACCACTCAATCAAGGAGGGGACTGTCGTCTTCTTCCAATACCTTGGTATCACAGATCTTGCAGCTGTCAGAAAGTGTCTCAGAACTCCCCTCCTACCAGCTTGTTTACTTCCTGGAAGCATGGACAGCAGAGTTATCTCAGGTGTGTTTGGGATTGGAGAGCCATAAGCCTCTTCATACAGCGAGAGGATCCTGACCCAAAGCCTGTTTATGCTAGGGCATTCCCACCAAATATGCAAGAGGGTACCCCGAGCCACATTACATCTCCAACACGTATCCGGTATTAGGGAGAAGATCTGATGAATCCGAACGGGGCTTCTGTACCACCTTGAGATCAATTTGAAATTTTTTTCCTGAGCCTTACACGGTTTTGCCATCTTGTGGGAAAGAAAAAAGGCCTTCTCCCACTCCTTTTCTAGAGTCCTCCCAATCTCTCTTTCCCATTCTGCTACAAAGTCCAGCTTCGCATCCCCTCCCCCTCCCAACAATATACCATACAAGATTGATAGTACCCCTTTTGGTCTTTCTGTGGCCTCCAGCAGGTGCTAAAATTGGGAGCACTCTCTTGTGATCTTACCTATGTCCCCCAATGAGCTCAAGTAGTTTCTCAATTGGTTCACCGCCAGCCAGGATACCCTCCCCCCCTCCCTGACGTTCAGCTCCCCCACTGTGGGCAGCCTACCCTGAACCAGCGTATGCCTCAACTTAATGCTTGGGGAAGAATTCCAAATCAAAAATTTCGAGGCCTCCATACCCGGTTCAAACTCTGGATTATCAAATAAAGGCTTCATCGGACCTGGTCTAGTTGCTATATCCAGAGTCCTAAGACAGTTTTCCCATGTCATAAGAAGCTGGGCCGTTAGGAACGGTTGTCTCTCCCTTGACCTTACTTTCGGATCCACCCAAGGGAGAGATGTGACCTTGCCCATCTGCATGTCCTGCTCAATTGTAACCCACTGCTTGGACCCTCCCCCCTGGTACCAATCCACATCTGGAAGCCCGCCCCCCCCCGTTCCTTACGCCTAGCTAGCTTCCGAAGGCTTAGTCTCGGGTGTTTCCCACCCCATACAAATCTTACTATCTCTGATCTAATTTGCCTAAAAAAGTGTTTATTACAATGGATGGGGATCGCCTGAAAGATGTATAATAGTTTTGGCAATATATCCATCTTTAGGACATTTATTCTCCCAAGCCAGAAGATATTTTTCTTTCTATATTCCTCCAGATCTTTCCTGATCCTCACGAGTAAGGAGTCATAGTTCAGCCCAAACAGTGAGGCATGGTCCACCGCAATCCAAACTCCCAGATACTCTATGGCCTCTTTACACAACTTAAAAGGGAAGTTCCCCTCTAGCCTCCAGACCAGGGCCTGGTCCTCAATACTGACGTTCAACAATTCGGACTTAGACATATTCACTTTAAAATTACTAACTCTACTAAACCTCTGGAACTCCTGTATGATCAGTGGCAAAGAAATATGTGGCGAGGTGATATAAAGCAATAAGCCATCTGCGTATAGTGCCAATTTGTGCATCCTACCCCCTAGCTCTATCCCCTTTATGTCAGGGTGTCTGCGCAGCGCCACTGCCAAGTGCTCCATTACCAGCACAAATAACAGGGGTGATAAGGAACAGCCCTGTCTCGTCCCATTCCCTATCTTAAAAGCTGAAGATAAAATTCCGTTGATTCTGACCTTCGCCGTGGGTCCACCATAAAGTGCCTTAATCTTCCCCCTCAGAACTGGACCCAGCCCTGCCTGCCTCAAAGTTAGCTCTAGGAACTTCCAGTTGACCCTATCGAACGCTCTCAGCGTCCACTGACAGGAGGCACATAGGGATTTTATTCGTTCTGGCGTAAGAATTTGCAATTTATTTTAAAATAAAATCATAAAAAACTCAGAATGCAATCAAATTAAAAGTTTAAGCAGTAAATCATTATTTCTTAGATATTGAGCCAGACAGATCTGCTGGATGAGAGGACTCATAAATAAAACTAATATATGAAGAAACCAGTAGAAGCTACAAGCTTAATGCATTGCATTCCCAACTATAAATCCTGACACCTAAAATTTCCATAGATATCACTTAGCAGGATTTGATTCGGTGTTTTTTGGAAACACCTAGTAATGTGGCAGAAAAATATGTTGTGTGTAGAGTCTTTTTTAACACCTCATTTTGAGAAGCCCTTGAAGTTATCTTTGGGGAAACTATTCATATGCAATGTCAGTGTATTCCAATAATAATCTCTGGTGGTGCATGTAATCGCTTTTACTTGTGCTTTGGAAACTGCAACACATTATAACATACAACAGGGGTCCCCAATACTGCCACACGGGAACTAAAATCAGCCGGGGATTCTACCATCACTCAGTCATCTCATGATCAGTCTGAAAAACGTTCCACTCAACATCTCCTCCCAATTTTTCCACCAACTATTCAATGTCATGTTTGGGACTTAGACATTGGATGGACAGATTACGTTCAGGGATGAGTATTGCCACTCAAATCAATGTTTCTGAAAAGACAGATACCGTGGCAGGAGTGGGTATGGCCCTTCCATAACAATGAAGCTGAGGCTATAGTTTAGGGGAGACTGTGCTTTTTTGGGGCCAGGTGCTACAGTAAGCCTAAAGTTGGGAAGAGAGACTAGTGAGCAGGGATTGTTTTTGGGAAGTAGCTCAGCCTAATCCAAAACAGTGTGGCTCTTTGGGAATTCTTTTAGTTTTTTATGACCTGTGTGCTCCTTGTCCCCAGCCTGAAGTTCAGGCTGCTTAGATTTCAGATTGTCTACAGTTAATGAGTTGGGCAGGGGAGGAAGGTCACTGACGGTTTCCCAGATTCTCCTATTGTGTCGCATTTCTGGGCTCCGTAGAGCAGCAAAGCTGGAAAACCAAGTGTGGTGCTGGAAGCTTCTTCTCCTGCCCCACTCAGATGGAGTATGCACTCGTGGTAAAGGTAACTATTGTGTGGGGCAGGTTATTCGTTTAGACTCTGCATAATACATTTTGAGGGCTAGATGGGACCTGCTTAGACTAAAGTGAGTCTAGCCCAGCCCTCTATCTGCCCCAGGAACCACAAAATACAGGCCTATACTGCACAGTTTACAAAATGGAGGCACATGCTTGGCACTCACGCTGACTGGATGTCTGGCGTGTGAGCTCCGTGACAGCTGAGGGCCTAAAGCGCACCAACAGTCAAAATTAATTAAATGAATTAAATCAGACCAACACAATCAACAGTGCTCCTATGTATCCCTCTCCTGCGCAATTTAGATTGCTGCACATCAAAAATAATTTACCTTTTTCTAACACCTGCTAGGGTAAATTTTAAAAACAAGATGGCTGCTCATGGGCTTGCAGGCCACCTGCAAACAGGAAGTAATGCAGGGCTTCCTGTTACTGTGCATTTCAGTTCTGTCAGTTGGGAGAGGAAGCTCCAAAATGGTTGCTTTTGCCTTACTTTTCCAACTGTGCCAGGCTGTTGGACCGGTTTAGGTGCCTAAAATATCAGCTTTACACACCGAACATAAGCAAGTTTGGATACATGAGCACCTGAAGCATTTTTCTGCATATAAACAGTTAAGAGCCTGAGGAGAGGCATGGGAATAGCCATCTCTAGGAGCTTAACAGACATAAGAGCAGAGGTTTTGGTTCAAGGTGGGCCCCTCACAGGTATTAGGTATTAGGTGTTAAGAGTCTTGTCACAACACACAGGTTAGGCATAAATACTAAAATACATAAAACAATATTACATTTCTACAAATCGGTATGGGGAACAAATATTCTCCAAACTATTTTAAACTGAACCATTTGGAGCTGTGGAGGTCAATTTAGCATGCTTTGTAATGAGAAAACAATGTCTGTTTTTATCATAGCAAAGATATCAATAAGATTAATCTGACATGATCTACCATCATTAAAGCCGAGTAGTTTTGGAAGGTGGCTTTGGCCTGGGCTGGGTTTCATGTATGTATTGGCATGCTAATTAAGCCACTATCATGTTACTTATTTGATTTGAGACTGGCCAATCACAGATTACATGAGCTGGTTTGAATGAAAGAAAGCAGATAGTAGCTAAGAGGATAAAGATACTTCTCTGCAACATTGAACAAGGATGAGACTCTCTCTGGACTGACCAACCTGCTTTGTGGATAAATGGAAAGAACTGTAAGGGCACCACTAATTTCACAAATAACCATGCACCCCCTTGTGCACCACAAATCCCAAAAATTATTATAGGTCAAACCAAAAAAGCACACACATTGGGATTTGACTAGAAATTGGGCACTCCACCAAACTGATATAAAACGTATTCAATGTATTTTATTGTGCTATATCGCTAGCATAAAACCACAGATAAATATACAATCACAAGACAAGTTAAAAACAAGAAAGATGTGACATCCGAGTATAATGTCAATTTCAATCAGGGTATGCAATAGAACATATGTATATGCATATATAAATATCTTTTAAGAATAACCCCAAAATAAATAAATTCAAAAATAGCGGGGTAAAGGATTCTAAGTAGGTCTCACCTGGAGCAGCTCCCCAGAAAGATTTCTACCCCTTATAGGAAATATTCAATCCAAAGATTCCCCCTAGTAAAGAGTGCTAATGTAGACCCTAAATGCATGAAGTGCTAAGTGCTAAAAAAAGGTGACCAATAAATACCTACATATGTGAGTGGATAATTACTAATAATTATATCCTAGATCCTAATGCTAGGATGCATGTATATAAACTTTACAACCACAATTCATATTAATATATACCTCTAAAAATAAAGAGCTGCGTGCAAATATACCAACAATAAGAGTCCCAAGCATACAATAATACATGAATAACTATATAAGACCAATATAAAACAATTAAACAATCAAATATGTGTATTATGTGAATAAAAGAAAACTAATAGAAACACTGGGGGGAAAGGAAGGACTCACCAAAAACCAATTATCAAAGATAGTAAGCGAGACCAAACATAACAAAGAATTATATCTACCGCCAAAATGAACAAGCGGATGTCACACTGCTGCCCCGCACGCTCCGCCGTGCGCCCAAGGCTTCTGACAAGGGGTAAATGGCAAGCCTCCATCTTCATCTTTTATCTTCCCCGGGCCGGGCCTCACGCTGCGCAGTGCCGCATGACGTTCGCCGGACTTCCGGCGGCCAAATCACAACACCTCTCTACCCGGCGGACATGCCCCCCGATGACCCGGCCGCCGTCATCGATAGCAAGCGAGGGGTGCGCGTTTTCCGGGCAGGGAGGGAGGCGCCTCTGCAGCAAGGGGTCCGTCTCCCGCAGGGACAAAAGAATATCAATCAATTAAATCTATGGGCTACCAAATAACACAACATTTTCAGCACTATATTAAAGAACTACACATTTACATGATTTATAAAAGATCCTTCATAGCGGGACCACACATTCTATATAAATCTAAATGAAGCAGGGTCACTGTTAAAATCATAGTCAGTGGAACAAATTTTGCGCAAAATACTGCACACTCTGCGCACATATGTTTCACTCCTATAATGCTAGATGTGCCAAGATTATTACCATACAACTATAAAGGGACACATGGTGGATGCAAACATTATCCCCGTGATAGCAACATATAGCAACCACGTTACATGTGAATCACTGCCGTATATACTATATCCAGTTCAGGTCACTATTAAAACGGCACAAATAAGTGAGTTAAACACAATACTGAAATCCCCACTCATGAGAATCCATTTTACTAAGTGAATATCCACATTAGGGCTCAGATAATTCTTTACAGGTATCTTGATACAAGGAAGGGGCACCCCCTTCTCAGAGTCTTAAGTGCTCTTGTTCCTTTGTTCCTTTTTTCCTGTAATACACGCGTCCCCTCTAGATTTCTCATGACAGACTGGAGATCCCCAGGGCTCCCTTCACTCCACTTCTAGCTCATGGCCAGTTTTCTTTTATTCACATAATACACATATTTGATTGTTTAATTGTTTTATATTGATCTTATATAGTTATTCATTTATTATTGCATGCTTGGGACTCTTATTGTTGGCATATTTGCATGCAACACTTTATTTTTAGAGGTATATATTAATATGAATTGTGGTTGTAAAGTTTATATACATGCATCCTAGCATTAGGATCTAGGATATAATTATTAGTAATTATCCACTCACATATGTAGGTATTTATTGGTCACCTTTTTTAGCACTTAGCACTTCATGCATTTAGGGTCTACATTAGCACTAAATACTAGGGGGAATCTTTGGATTGAATATTTCCCATAAGGGGTAGAAATCTTTCTGGGGAGCTGCTCCAGGTGAGACCTACTTAGAATCCTTTACCCCGCCATTTTTGAATTTATTTATTTTGGGGTTATTCTTAAAAGATATTTATATATGCATATACATATGTTCTATTGCATACCCTGATTGAAATTGACATTATACTCGGATGTCACATCTTTCTTGTTTTTAACTTGTCTTGTGATTGTATGTTTATCTGTGGTTTTATGCTAGCGATATAGCACAATAAAATAAATTGAATACGTTTTATATCAGCTTGGTGGAGTGCCCAATTTCTAGTCAAATCCCATGTGTGTGCTTTTTTGGTTTGACCAACCTGCTTTGTGGACAGAGAGTGACAAACGCTGTTTCTTTGGGCACTGATAGACTGAAATGTCAGATTTTGGACCCCACATGGATAAGGGCTTGTAATTTCAAATTAGGCCTGCTGATTTTCTACAGACTGCCTTTAACCAGATAAATGTAACCTGCTTTATATTTTACTCTTAGCAGGCAAGGTTTAACTAAATATTTAAAGTGATCAACACACGAGCAGTGCGGGTGTTGTTCCCAGCCGCCAAATGACAGGTGTGTGTGTGCCCACCGTGGGCACTATTCAGGACATCTATACAGACACAGGCTGTTTTTTTATGATAGCAGCGTTGCCATGTCCCTCCTTCCCTTCCCCTCTGTTAGTGTGTTATATGTTTTTTAGATGGTTTTAACATTGTCTATATTACCTTATTGTAAATATGTGCATTAATAAAGTTGTATCCTAAATTGTTATTGCTTAGTGGTGCCACGTTCTTTGTGGGGGTTTTGGGGTGTTGTGGGACTCCCCGTTGGTCATAACAAAAAAAAAAGCATTTAAACCAAGCTGCTACTAGCATAATGTGTAAGAATCTATCTATCACAGAAGCTGTGCAAAAACAATATAAAGTCCTATTGTGCAAAGGTTACTACAACCATAAGACAGGTAAATAAATATATATATATATATATATATATATATATATATATATATATATGTATAGTAAATACAAGTAATAAATACAAATAGTACCCCAATCGATGATCCTATAAATATTTCTAAAAATACTAAATTACCAACTCTTATGTCCAATTTATAGCTATATAACAGTAAATAAAGAAATAAGTGACACAAAAAAAATCTGTATCCCCAAAATCTATACATTGTAAATGCAATAAAACATACTGCCCTGAAGCAATGTGGCATGATGAAGGGTAGCTTCACCAGGGTAGTACATATTCAATGTTATATAGGAATTTATAGGACATATAGGTTGGTAGTTTTTATTAATATTTATAGGATTATTTCTGGGATCATACAATGATGTACTATTTATATGTTTTGCTTCATATTTCCTTGTTGTAGCCTTTGCATTATAGCACTCTATATCACTTTTGTACTACTATAAGTTGTAGGTATAATATTTCGCACAGCTCTTTTATTATACTTTTTATCAATTTACCCTAGTAAAGTATATTGCAGTGTTCTTACACTTTATTCTGGTATGTTGGCTGGTTTTAACTGTTTGTTGCTTTGTTTGTCATCTTTTTGCAACAATAAAATAATGTATTTTTAATCTTCCAATATAAAATGAGTTTTGCTCCCTTGGCATGTGTGCTGTACCCAGAGCGCCTCACTAGGTGACAGAGCATGGACCTCCTGCCAATCAAATGTCTTTTGGGATTAGTACTTTAACCTGACTCTGTAAGTCTCTATTTCTTCTATGACATACCAAAATCCTAAATTGAGATATTGCAGATGGTGTGTGAGTTCAGAGACCCCAAGGACCACTGTGAGTAGGTAGGCTGGATCTCCACTTTAATCTATTGTACAGGGAATATGATTGCTGTATTTTAATATCCCTCTGATTTAAGATATGTGACCGTTATTGGTCCACTGGATTATACATTTATACAGATATAATCTAAATGTCTAGACCTTGCTAGACTTCACAACTTGCTTGTTGAGACCCACACATTATTGCCGCTTTTTTAGGTGTTTGGCTAAAACAAAATTCATAAGTGACTTGTGTATCTGGAGTGTGATTTTTCAGTTCCAGTCTCATGGACTAAAATGCAGCTTTTACTGAATCTTACCAACCTGGGCCTTGATTCAGATGATTACTAGACCAAAACTGTTACTGCCACTGAAACACTGCTCTTTCCTGGTCTACTTTTCTTTCTACTTTCAGTAGACATAGTGCCACGTGTCTAATTAATTTAAAGATTTGTTAAATACAGGTTTAAACAGAATTGTGGAATAAAATAAAACTTGTCACCAAAGATTTATTGAAAACAAATAAAAAAAATATGATTCAAAAAATAAAATACATTCAATATACAAAGCTCAGGCGATAAGTAAATATAAATATATCCATAATTAAGCATAATTAAGCAAGAAAAACGTTTTCAACAATGTTGGGTTGCGTCAATGTGGTGTGTACACTGCCCCAGAATGGTATCAAACGCCAATAAAAGACAGCAATGTACCAACTGATGTCTGGTATGCAGCATGACCATGCATTGTTACAAAATTGATCGGTCACATCTATTTGATCAAGCAATATGTTACGTGTGTTGAGGTTGCTTATAGCGTGAAAAGCAATCGCACCAGAAACAACCACATACAGGTACCACTAGCTGCCAACACCACAGTCAAAATGCAATTAAAAAAATTGGAAGGCTATAGAAAAATGTAGATCATGGATTCCTTTCTTTTTCCTTCTTGATATTGAATGTTACTTATAATTATAAGTATGGAATAATTATTTGAATAGAATATTTTAAATGAAGAGTTTAAACCAATATATTGGGCCGGCTGAACCTTAATCACCATCTGATCAAACTCTGATAGCCAGTAATATAGTTGGTAACCACTTTATCATCATTATCATCCTTGTAGATGGAAATTGATCTTTCACATCGGTTTGTTTAAGCAATGTTTGAAGTGTATTCTGGCTTCTTCCAAGGTACACAGTCAATATACAATTTAAATGATTAAATTGGGGCAGTGGAACCCCAATAGCTATCTTAATAAACTCTACTGGTGAGAAATTATGATGATGACCACACACTTAAAGTGACTGGCAAGTCAAAAATATCAATAAATATCAGTAGCTTACCTTACATTGAGTCCCTCCAGCACCTTTGTTCCTGCTATGTCAGTCTACTTATCAAAATAACTTCCTCATTCAGCTTTCAGTCTCCAACCCTCTGACCTAGTCCTTCAATTAAACCTTCAGTGGAGCGAGAACGGAAACACCCCCACTCCCTCCCCAGACGTACTGATTGGCTGCCTCTCTCTGCAGCTATGAAACCCTGCCCTCCTCTCTGGTCACACTATGGGCTGGCAGGCTGAATACACTCTTAGCCTGCAGCATCTCTCACCCCCTTTTACTGGTCACACTATGTGCTGGCAGTAATAACTAGAGGCACAACAATGCACACAGAGTGCTTACATCACATCGCTGTTGCCACACCCACTGTTTCTCCTCATTTTTTCTCTGCATCCCCAATGCTCTAATACAATTAACTTTTCCAATGCATTGAAGTTTGGGACAGTGCAATGTGTAGCCCGAGACAATGGAGAAATCGTGCATTGCCTTTAGTATAACTTTACAGTGAACCAACCACCAGGTTTTTCACTATCCTGGTGATTGGACATTTTACCTGATCAAATCTGGATGCCCCACTGTGTGAAACCCCCCAGACCATCTGCTCATCTCACATTTTCACCGTATCCACAATGCATGCGCAGTCTCTCGTCCAATCAGCATTTTATGCCATGCATACTAATGCGTGACATGAAGTTGTTGTTTTGGACTGAGCGTCAGCATAGGGTACAGCGGAGGTCGCATCCTCGCATTTCCTGTGGAGTGCATCCCCCCCCCCCCACACCCATCCTATCTGGCTGGGTGGGTGGGTGCGGAAGCATGCTTAGCTGCAGAGATGCTGGGAATGCATCCATGGTCTGTGATCATGTCGAGGGACCACATGAAAGGTAAGGAGTTTGTGGGTGATCTGGAGGGCTCACACAATTTGAAAAGCCCCAGGGGTACATAGTAGTCCAGCACTAGTGTCTCCAGGGCTGCAGGGCTGGCCCAACCCATGATTGGTCTACTTTAAACAAACCTCTTCACATACAAACAGGGCACAGGCAATCCACACTTATCAGTCCTGTAGTGGAATTTTCACGTCAGCTTGCAATCCTATGCAGGCTCACACACAGGCACCATACAGTTAAATCTGTGGCATTCCATACACTGTATGATTAGAGACACTTGTGCAATTATTCAGCAGATAAGGTACTATCAAATCTCACAGTTTATGGGTACAATTAACGTTAAGTCTTTAGAAAAGAAGTTTATTTCTGGAGCTTCAAGATAACCAGCATAAGGAATGCTTAATTACCAATAAAGATAGGCCTGTGCTTAGATGGAAAAATGTAATTAAAAATAAAAAGACAAAAACATACAATTTGGCAGCAAAAAGAGAAAATTGTTGAAAATCATATACATCGCCAAATGGTACAAAATCATTAGGTTTCGAGGACTGAAAGAGTTGATATGGACACACACCATGATCAGGAATGGCTTGTCGGGGAGGAGAGGGGATGGCTAGTCATTCCTTCTTTCTTTATCAATCTTTTTATTGTGTATATTATGAACATCATTCTATTAGCATAATACTGTTCATACACAGAATTTAAAGATTACAGACAACTTAAGTCACAGTCAGAAGCTTACTGCTCACTGCATACAAGAAAATAGATTCAAGAGTTACTAAAAAAAGTTTAAATCAAATAAATTTAAAGAAAAATAACAACCCCTATGAGGGGGGGTAAGGGGGGGGGGTAAAGGAAGGGGTCGAGGAAGGATCAGGTGCTTATTAGGTTTACATCAAAATCTGTAGGGAGAAAATTCCAAACCCAAGGTTTCCACACCTCCATGAACAGCTCCAAAGTCCCATTGTGAATGGCGGACATTTTTTCCAGTTAACCTTGTATTTAAAGGTGTTGAAGCTCAAGGTGGGAGACCTCCAAGCCCCAGCTATCCCCAGCTTTTCCCCTGATAGGACATAATACATCAATCGCTTTTTCAGTCTAGAACTGTGGGGGATTGGGGCGTTGATGAGAGTTACCCAAGGGTCTCTGACCACAGATCTACCGCATACCTTGCTGAGAACTCTAAAGATTCTTGACCAAAATTCCCTAACCACAGGGCAATCTCACCACACATGCCGGTACGACCCCGGAGAGAGGCACCCCCGGAAGCAGTTCCCCTGGGACTCAGTGGAAAAGTGTTTCATTCTCTCTGGGACCATATACCATCTTGCGATTAAAGTCACAGACACCGAGCAACCAAAGGAAGCATTCCACATCTTCCGCCATTTTTCTTAATCCATCTCTCTACCCAGTTCATGGTGTCAATTTTTGGTACAGGATGGGCATGTATCCGTACCCCTTGAGGCCAAGTTATGATATATCTCTGAGATTGCTCCTCTGCCTCTGGGATCCCTACTAGAGATGAGCGAATTGATTCTGACGAACCCGAATTTGTTATGAATTTCAGGAAAAATTCGATTTGTTACGATTCTGAATATCGCCGCGATTCAATCGCTCGAATCGCTTCCTTAAAACTCCATTTACTGCTATACAGCCAATCTAAAATGATGGATCCACATGTCAGGACATGTCCTATTGGGCAAGGAATACTGGGTAGGCGTCACATGCTACCTATCAGCAGACAGGCTTACCGATGATGTCACAGCCCCATATAAACGGCGGCCATTTTGCGGAAGATCATTCTAACACTGTATTGCGGCCAGAGCAGATCAGGCAGGGAGAGAGCGAGAGATAGAGAGATAGATAGATAGATAGAGATATATAGATAGAACAAAGAACAGAAGAAACGAGGGACAGAGAGAGAAGGAGAGAGGCTGTGACAGTGACAGAGAAAGACAGGGAAAGTTTAAAGTGTTTGCATTAGCTTTCAAGCCTAATTAGTGTTAATAGCACACCTGCCTATTTTGCTTTTCCTTTTCCTGGTGTCATTCTTTAAAAAGCGTGCTAGCATTAATATTTCAAGAGTACCTGTCTATTAACTGGTTGCATTTTGTAATGAAAGTCACTTTTCCACTATAAAAGCAGCCAACCTGTGTATTTGAAGAGGGGGCATCCCAAACACTAGCATAAATATTTCAAGAGTACCTGTCTATTAACTGGTTGCATTTTGTAATCAAAGTCACTTTTCCACTATAAAAGCAGCCAACCTGTGTATTTGAAGAGGGGGCATCCCAAACACTAGCATAAATATTTCAAGAGTACCTGTCTACTAACTGGTTGCATTATGTAATGAAAGTCACTTTTCCACTATAAAAGCAACCAACCTGTGTATTTGAAGAGGGGGCATCCCAAACACTAGCATAAATATTTCAAGAGTACCTGTCTATTAACTGGTTGTATTTTGTAATGAAAGTCCCTTTTCCACTATACAAGAAGCCAACCTGTGTATCTGAAGAGGGGGCATCCAAAACACTAGCATAAATATTTCAAGAGTACCTGTCTATTAACTGGTTGTATTTTGTAATGAAAGTCCCTTTTCCACTATACAAGAAGCCAACCTGTGTATCTGAAGAGGGGGCATCCCAAACACTAGCATAAATATTTCAAGAGTACCTGTCTACTAACTGGTTGCACTTTGTAATGAAAGTCACTTTTCCACTATAAAAGCAGCCAACCTGTGTATTTGAAGAGGGGGCATCCCAAACACTAGCATTAATATTTCAAGACTACCTGTCTACTAACTGGTTGCATTTTGTAATGAAAGTCACTTTTCCACTATAAAAGCAGCCAACCTGTGTATTTGAAGAGGGGGCATCCCAAATACTAGCATAAATATTTCAAGACTACCTGTCTCTTAACTGGTTGCATTTTGTAAACAAAGTCACTTTTCCACTATCAAAGCAGCCAATCTGTGTATTTGAAGAGGGGGCAATCCCAAATACTAGCATAAATATTTCAAGAGTACCGGTCTACTAACTGGTTGCATTTTGTAAACAAAATCACTTTTACACTATAAAAGCAGCCAACCTGTGTATTTGAAGAGGGGGCATCCCAAACACTAGCATAAATATTTCAAGAGTACCTGTCTACTAACTGGTTGTATTTTGTAATGAAAGTCACTTTTCCACTATAAAAGCAGCCAACCTGTGTATTTGAAGAGGGGGCATCCCAAACACTAGCATAAACATTTCAAGAGTACCTGTCTACTAACTGGTTGCATTTTGTAATGAAAGTCACTTTTCCACTATAAAAGCAGCCAACCTGTGTATTTGAAGAGGGGGCATCCCAAACACTAGCATAAATATTTCAAGAGTACCTGTCTACTAACTGGTTGCATTTTGTAATGAAAGTCACTTTTCCACTATAAAAGCAGCCAACCTGTGTATTTGAAGAGGGGGCATCCCAAACACTAGCATAAATATTTCAAGAGTACCTGTCTACTAACTGGTTGCATTATGTAATGAAAGTCACTTTTCCACTATAAAAGCAACCAACCTGTGTATTTGAAGAGGGGGCATCCCAAACACTAGCATAAATATTTCAAGAGTACCTGTCTATTAACTGGTTGTATTTTGTAATGAAAGTCCCTTTCCACTATACAAGAAGACAACCTGTGTATCTGAAGAGGGGGCATCCCAAACACTAGCATAAATATTTCAAGAGTACCTGTCTACTAACTGGTTGCATTTTGTAATGAAAGTCCCTTTTCCACTATAAAAGCAGCCAACCTGTGTATTTGAAGAGGGGGCATCCCAAATACTAGCATAAATATTTCAAGACTACCTGTCTCTTAACTGGTTGCATTTTGTAAACAAAGTCACTTTTCCACTATCAAAGCAGCCAATCTGTGTATTTGAAGAGGGGGCAATCCCAAATACTAGCATAAATATTTCAAGAGTACCGATCTACTAACTGGTTGCATTTTTTAAACAAAATCACTTTTACACTATAAAAGCAGCCAACCTGTGTATTTGAAGAGGGGGCATCCCAAACACTAGCATAAACATTTCAAGAGTACCTGTCTACTAACTGGTTGCATTTTGTAATGAAAGTCACTTTTCCACTATAAAAGCAGCCAACCTGTGTATTTGAAGAGGGGGCATCCCAAATACTAGCATAAATATTTCAAGACTACCTGTCTACTAACTGGTTGCATTTTGTAAACAAAGTCACTTTTCCACTTTAAAAGCAGCCAACATGTGTATTTGAAGAGGGGGCATCCCAAACACTAGCATAAATATTTCAAGACTACCTGTCTACTAACTGGTTGCATTTTGTAATGAAAGTCACGTTTCAACTATAAAAGCAGCTAACCTGTGTATTTGAAGAGGGGGCATCCCAAATACTAGCATTAGAGATGAGCGAACTTCTTGAAAGTTCGATTCGGGCGATTCGCCGAATTTCCCCAAGAAATTCGGGTTCGCCCGAATCGAACTTTCATGAATCGCTCATCTGAAAAAAAAATGCCGGCATGGTGGGAGCGGGCAGGCCGGCTACGCCTGTCAGCGAGCCGCCGCCGGCCCGCTGACAGCGTAGCCGGCCTGCCCGCTCCCACCATGCCGGCATTTTTTTTTTTTTATTTCAGGGAAAATTCGATCGGCACGAACCAAAAAAAATTCGGGTTCGTGCCGAATCGAATTTTCCCTGAAATTCGGAGCGAATTCCGGTTCGTCCGAACCGGTTCGCTCATCCCTAACTAGCATAAATATTTCAAGAGTACCTGTCTACTAACTGGTTGCATTTTGTAAACAAAGTTACTTTTTAAGCAAACTTTGCCTCTCGCCGGGGGGGCATCCCAAATACTAGCATGTGTCTTTTAAGAGTACCTGCCTACTTACCTTTTGCCCTTTGTATAAAAAAGTCTTGTTTACAAGTTTAAAGCACTCATTGCCCTTCACTGGGGTCCATTGTCAGTGCTAGCACTTATCTTTTAAGAGTACCTGCCTACTAACCTCTTGCCTTTTGTATAAAAAAGTCTGGTTTACAAGTTTAAAGCACCTATTGCCTTTCACTGGGGACCATTGTCAGTGCTACCACTTATCTTTTAAGAGTACCGACCAACTTACCTTGTGACTTTTGTATAAAAAAGTCTGGTTTATAAGTTTAAAGCACCCATTGCCTTTCACCGGGGGGCATCCCAAGTACTATCACTTAGCTTTTAAGAGTACCGGCCGACTTACCTTCTGCCTTTTTAAAAAAAAAGTCTGGTTTTCTAGTTTAAAGCACCCATTGCCTTTCACCGGGGGCCATTGTCAGTGCTACCACTTATCTTTTAAGAGTACCTGTCTACTAACCTCTTGCCATTTGTATAAAAAAGTCTGGTTTACAAGTTTAAAGCACCCATTGCCTTTCACTGGGGGCCATTGTCAGTGCTACCACATATCCTTTAAGAGTACCTGCCTACTAACCTTTTGCCTTTTGTATAAAAAAGTCTGGTTTACAAGTTTAAAGCACCCATTGCCTTTCACCGGGGGCCATTGTCAGTGCTACCACTTATCTTTTAAGAGTACCGGCCAACTTACCTTGTGCCTTTTGTATAAAAAAAGTCTGGTTTATAAGTTTAAAACACCCATTGCCTTTCACCGGGGGGCATCCCGAGTACTATCACTTAGCTTTTAAGAGTACCTGCATCTTTACCTTTTTTAAATTTTGAACAAAAACCACCTTTTAAAACTGGCTATGGTGCATTTGACTCCTGTGTAAGACCATCTGACAGTGTTTTTTTGCATTAGCTTTTAGTTACAGTGTCTGCCTATTTTGATCTAACTTTTCTACATACCTGCTGTTACAATTTATACTGTTCTAGGTGTAGTGTAGTGTATTGTTTTCCCCTCCTAAACGCAGAAAAAATGTCAGAGATGTGCCAGGATGTGCACCGAGGATAGGCCTAGATTCATCAGGCAGAGGTCGCAGCAGACTAGGGGCGAGTGGCAGCAGGAGTCGCAGTGAGAGGCCTGATCTCCCTGTATCTGCTAGCGGCCATGTCTCGACCAGCAACGCATCTGCCGTCATCGATTGGTTAACACGGTCATCGACCTCATCTCAAGTGACATCTGACACCCCCAGTCAACAGTCGGTAGGTTCCTCGGACACAGCCCTGAGTTGGCATGGCCCGGGAGCAGCCCCTGTCCTTCCATTGCCTCTGTCCCACGCCCCCCCCCCCTCCAGCCGCCATATCTCATGATTTGGGTTCAGCTCCACTATTCAGTGAGGACGATGTGTTACAGGACAGTCAGCAGCTACTGCCCAGCCAAGAAATGGAGGAGACATCCGCCGCTTCTTTCGCTAGGCAGACAAACACTGAGGAGGAGAGTGGCGTGGGAGGGGGTGTGGCGAGCATTCCATCTCCTGCAGCACACGCTCTTGTGGAAACCGAGGAGGACAACAGTGATGTGCAGACACAACTCGATGATGATGATGATGAAGCCGACCGCACTTGGGAGCCCGGTGCAGAAGGGGCTTCATCTTCTTCAGGAGAAGAGGGTCCCAGGTTGCCCCAGAGTCAGCAAGGTGGTAGTAGGGTTGGCAGTCAGCATGGTGGCAGAATTGGGATGTCTGGAGTCACATGTAGCCGGGGGGCGGGGTAGACCACCTGCTGCGTGGCAGGCTGCCTTCCCAGGATGTAGTGGAGCAGGGGTTCCTGGAGTTGGCAGCAGTATCAGTGAATTAGTGCGGACTGTTGGAGGGAAAATCAGCTACTCGGCAGGGTGGCACTTTTGCATCAAGCATCCGCAGGAGGGTAACCTGGCCGCATGCAAGATGTGTAGACAGAAGGTGAAGCGTGGCCAGGGCCCCAATGTTGGTAACACTGCCCTGCGGCAACACATGCAGCGTCACCATAAAGCGGCTTGGGAGAACCGAGGCTCCGAAGTGGGGGTCCAGCCTGCTGCGTCAGCCAGTGCTACGCCCCTTCCAATTTCACCCAGCCAAGGCTCCAGTACCTCAGCCGAAGGTAGCTGTGCGTCATACCCATCCCCTGCCGCTCCAGATGCCCCTGCTCCTCCTACTTAAAGCCAGTCATCCCGCCAGCAATCCATCAGCGCAGCCATGTCCAAGAGACAGCAGTATGCGCCCACTCATCCTACGGCGCAGAAGCTTAATGTGGTCCTGTCCAAGTTGCTGGTGTGGCAGTCCCTCCCTTTTACAGTGGTGGACTCTGCACCTTTCAGAGAGCTGATGGCTGGTGCCGAGCCGAGGTGGAGAGTGCCAAGCCGTAATTTCTTTGCAAAGAAGGCAGTACCAGCCCTGTACAAATTTGTTGAGCAGAAGGTGGGCCAGTCCTTGAGCCTGTCGGTGTGCACCAAAGTGCATGGCAGCGCCAACATCTGGAGCTGTAACTACGGACAGGGACAATACATGTTCTTTACAGCCCACTGGGTGAATGTGGTTCCTGCACAGCAACTTGGACAGGTCACATCAATTCGGCCTCCATGCTCCCAGGCTGTTTTGCCTGTCACATTGTGCGATTCCGCCTCCTCATCCTCCGCCGTCTCCTCAGCCTCCACTGTACGGTCAATTCTCAATGCCCCTTCAGCCTACCATGTGTGCAGGGCGCGGCGGTGTCACGCTGTGCTTCACATGGTTTGCCTAGGCGAACGGAGTCACACAGGGGAGGAGCTCCACGAAAATTGGAAATGGGAACCATGGTGACTGACAATGGAGGTAACATCTTGTCTGCGCTGCGACAAGGAAGGCTGAGCCATGCGCCCTGTATGGCACACGTGTTCAACCTTGTTGTCAAGCGTTTTCTGAAGTCTTCCCCCCATCTGAAAGACATCCTAACAATGGGAAGGAAACTTTGTATGCACTTCAGCCACTCATACACCGCCAAGCACATCCTTCTTGAGCTACAGCGTCAGAGTGGTATCCCCCAACATAGTCTGATTTGCGATGTTCCCACTCGTTGGAATTCCACCCTACATATGTTAGATCGACTATACGAACAGAGAAGATGATGATCCAAGCAGATAGGGGGACTCCCCTGTGTAACTTTAATGTGAACCAGTGGCAGCTCATACGTGACACCTGCCATTTGCTCAGGCCCTTTGAGGAAGCCACTTTGTCAGTCGCCAGGATTATGGCATGAACGACGTGATTCCGCTGTAATACAACACATGTTGGAAACCATGGCTGGTCAGGGCACTGGAGACATGGCGCATACATTTCACGGCCTCATAAACCCTGTGGGAGCTGAGGAGGAGCACAGTGAAGCACAGTTTAGTTTTGGTGAAATGGGCGGTTTATCTAGTCATCTGACAGGAGAGGAGGAGCAGGAGCAGCCAGAGGAGCTAGAGGGATGTGAGGAAGGCGAGACAGAGGACCCAGACACACCATGGCAGAATGCAGTGGAGATGGAGAGTCCCTCCGAGTCACTTGCACAAATGGCATGCATGCTCACGTGCTTGCTTAGTGACCGCAGAATTGTCTCCATTTTTTAGCGGGATGACTTCTGGCTCTCCACCTTATTGGACCCTCGCTACCGGCACAAAATGGGGGCATTTTTTGCACCCACTGAAAGGGAGGACAAACTGACCTACTACAAAGACATTCTACGTAGTCAGTTGGGCGATGCCTATCTGCGCCATGGGTCCATACTCTCGCAGGTCTGACTCGGGGGGACCTCTGCGCTCACCTTCCACTGCCATGGCTGCTAGTGGGGTGGCAGGAGCAGCAGCAGCAGCTCCATCAGCAGCAGCCCCAGTCTTCAGTCACTAATGAGTAGCTTTCTGCACCCGCATAGTGAGGCTACTCATGAGCAGCAGGAAGACCTGGAGCAGGGCCTGAACCAGCAGGTCGTGCCATACCTTGAAATGACCATGCCAATGCACCTTGAGGATCCGCTGGACTTCTGGGCAGCCAAACTTGACTTGTTGCCGCAACTGGCAGAGTTTGCCCTCGGAAAGCTGTCCTGCCCAGCTAGTAGTGTGCCATCTGAGCGGGTTTTAGTGCTGCGGGGGCCATAGTAACGGCAAGGAGAACTTGTCTGTCCACGAAAAATGTGGAGAGACTCACCTTTATGAAGATGATTCAGGCATGGATCAGCCAGGATTTCCAAACACCAATAGCTGATGCATGCAAGTAGCTGATGCATGGTGGCTCCTTCTGCTGCTGCCAACTCCCGGGTGTGTCTTTCAGGCGATATATGGGCTCCTAATGCTGCTGCCAACTCCAGGGTGTGTCTTTCAGGCAATATATGAGCTCCTAATGCTGCTGCCAACTCCAATGTGCTTTTCAGGTAATATATGAGCTCCTCATACTGCTGCCAACTCCAATGTGTTTTTCAGACTATATATAAGCTCCTAATACTGCTGCCAACTCCAGTGTGTCTTTCAGGCAATATATGGGCTCCTAATGCTGCTGCTAACTCCGTTGTCTCTTTCAGGCAATATATGGGCTCCCTATGCTGCTGCCAAGTCCAGAGTGTGTCTTTCAGGCAATATATGGGCTCCTAATGCTGCTGCCAACTCCTAGGTGTGTTTTTCAGGCAATATATGGGCTCCTAATGCTGCTGCCAACTCCTGGGTGTGTTTTTCAGACAATTTATTGGTTCCTAATGCTGCTGCCAACTCCAATGTGTTTTTCAGGCAATATATGGGCTCCCTATGCTGTTTTTAATAGCGATTCGTCGCGAATAAATTCGGACCGAAACAAATTTTCCCGAAAAATTCGGCGAATCGGCCGGATCAAATTTTTCAAAAGTTCGCTCATCTCTAATCCCTACAGCAGCGCGTCTCAAAAAAAGTTAGTTTTTCAAACTCCGGCCAATTCCCCACCATGGATCTCACAAAATGGCAAACTTGCAGAAAACAAAAAAGCTCATTAGATGGCAGGTGAAATGTATCCCTCATCTGTTGGAATGTACTGACCTCTGAAGATTGCAGACAATCTGAAACTCACTGTATGCCCACCTCCTTCCATGTATTAACCCTTTGTTGCCAGACCATTTTGCACTATTTTGCACTCCCCATGTTCAAATGTGATTTTGAAGGGATTTCCAGGGATTTCCCAGGAAAATTATATATTGTTTTTTTCAGCATAGTCTGGGCTTTAACATGAAATGTCTTGTTTGTCATTTTTTAGGTGTATTCTCAATATTTTTGGGTGAAATATGTGCAACAAAAATAAAAAAATCTATTTTTTACAATTTGTAGTGTTTTTTGTCTATAAAATCTTATTGCATGTGAAATCCCAATTTCTCCCGGTTACAGCGGTACCACATATGTATTGGTAGATGCCCTTTCCTGCCCAGGAGACTCCCCCAAACTAAAACAGCGCTTTAGGGGATTTTCAGATAAAATACAACTGTGATATGCGCTATGCGCACCTTGCAGTTTTTCCAGAAAAACAACCCTTTACATTTGAAATACCCCCAACAAACTATATATTCTCTGGAAGTACACACCTCAAGCTTTCTAGGTGTACCAGGCTTGTTGATGTGGCCACAGTTTTCTGGAAGTAATCCATCAAATAATTATTTGGTTGCACAGGGTTTCCCTAAAAAATGTATAAAAAAGCTGAATAAAAACACCTTTTCCTAAAATATAAATATTCAAACAAGAGAAAACAAGCTAAGTCTGAAAGCGCAAGGTCCCCCAAACAGAACAATACCCAACATGCATAGTTACATTTAACCCTTTAATTGACAGCTTACTTGAGATTTTGTCACCCTCTGTTGACAGGTCATTTTTCCCCATTTTGCGCCATGTTTTGCGCCATTTTTGCTGGAATTTTCAGGAAAATTATATATATATATTTTGCAGCAGAGTTTAGATTTTAACATGAAATGCAAATTGTTTGCAAATTTTATTCAGTTTTTTACAATATTATTAAGTAAAAAAAAAAATTTTTTTTTTAGAAAATTGCTTCCTTTATTTTAAATAAAAATGTATTTTATTAAAGAAAACCATATTGCATGTGAAAGCCCCATTTCTACTGATTAGAACGGTACCACATATTTATCGGTAGCCCCCTGTTCCTGCCCAGGAGACCCCCCAAACTGAAACAAGTACTTTATAACATTTACAAATAAAATACAACTACCATCCACACTACAAAGGGTTAAATCGAGAAAAAAATGACATAGGGTCCCCCTACCCGGGGGGTTAAAAACCCTTAAAAATAAAAAAAAATGACATGGGGTCCCCCTTACCCAAAGTAACCAGCCCGGGACCAGCTATGCAGGGATTGTAGAAACAGGGCACAGGGGCCAGCTTTTGTGGCCCCTGGCCCTGCAGGCTACAAGCCCGCATAGCTTGTGGCCACGGCCTCTTCTGCCCCCCCCTGAGCTTTGGGGAGGCAGGTAATGGGGGTGCTGGGGCTTAATGGCAAGTAACCCGCTAGCCGCAGGTGACTTGACATCCCCCAGCCATGTGAACTGGTATAGGGGGTCTCACGGACCCCTTACCAATTCACAAGGGGTTAAATGTAAAAAAATAAAGACACTGACACAAGCACAGAGAAAAAAAATGACATTTATTTATTTTATTACTGTACTCACCTACGATCCTGGGTCCCTTGCCACTGTCCCTTGCCACTGTCATCTGATGAAAGATGCCGATAGTGATCGGCGCAGGGCGGGTGAGGTCTCACCACCATCTGACTGATGCCTGAGCTCGGAGGGGGTATAGGAGGAGCAGGATGATGTCATCCCGCTCCTCCCACAAAGGACAGGGCTAGGGGCGTCGGCCATCGGTACCATTAGAGAAGATGAGGACCCAGAAGAGGGTCCTCACCCGAAGCCTGCGGAGCCCGGGGGGGGGATCGGACCCCCCCCCCCCCCCCGGTGAAGAGAAGACCCGGACGGAAGGATCGGGCAAGGAGGTGAGTAAATGACATTGTTTTTTTTTTTTTTTAACAGATTACTGTCAGTGGTGGAAACGGGGGGGGGCGGCTGGTTTCGGGCCTCCTCCTGAAGACGGAGGACGACAGGGGAGGGATCGGATGCCCCCCCAGGAAGAGGAGACCCACAGCTTTACACAGATACCAGAGGTAAGTGTTTATTTTTTCCTTTTTTTTAACTAGCAGGGGGGAAAGTCAGACATGTAGATTCTATGTGCTTGGCACTGAAAGGGTTGAAGCTACCAGGGTCCTCTGCCTCTGGGGTAAACACTGGATTGTTCCACAAAGAAAGGAGAGGGAGGTACAGGGACACCAGTCCGCCCGAGTATTTAACATCATCCCACACTTGCAGTGAATGTCTAACTATGGGGTTTTGTAATAACCGTCTAAATTTAGGCGTAATCCACAAAAGGTTATTCACTGAAATTGGCGCGCATACATCTGATTCAATCTGCACCCAGCTTGGCACATCTGAAGTGGAATGGAGGGCAAGTAGTTGTGCAATCTGAGCTGCTTGGTAATACTTTGCCAAATTTGGCACCCTCAGCCCGCCCTCCTTCCTAGTTGGACCTAGCGTGCATCATAGAACTTCAACATTGGGCGCCATGTTAGAAGGTAACACTCATCAACCGGTATCCTATGGGATACTAGGGACGGGGCACAACTGGTCCTGCGCTCAATGCACTACATCAATTCAGTCCTCCAAATTTCAGGAATTGCCGAGCATTGGCTCCATTTATTAAAGTGTGTGTGCTTAACGATGTGCAGCCAGGGATTACAGCTAGCTTAAGGTACACTGGCCTATAGCAGGATTGTAAAATGTAAACTGTCCACTCCTCTCCTTTGTTCTTAAAAGGCAGGGGAAAAGAGGGTTTGATGAGCAGTGACTACTGCAACAGGAATCTCGCTTTATATATGAACTAAATACTATGACCCCAGTGGGGCTAAACACTGATACTGGTCTGAGTGCCTTTTTATAAGGTGTGGCACACTGAACTTACCT
The DNA here is from genome assembly GCA_027917425.1 of Gastrophryne carolinensis. Lineage (NCBI taxonomy): Eukaryota > Metazoa > Chordata > Amphibia > Anura > Microhylidae > Gastrophryne > Gastrophryne carolinensis. Next base: position 82,506,687 of record CM051237.1, read on the forward strand.
TTTACATATAATCTTCCTCTTTTGCCTTATCCCCTCTATTATGGGAATATGAAATCGGAGCATAGTAGGATATGTGGGCTCCTCACACTCAGCCGGAGGGTATAAGCATATGCGTATTTACATGGCAATTCGGATGCCATAATCAATGGGCCTTATTGTGCCTGCAAGGAGTGTTGCTTGGCTGTATTAGTGAATGAGAGAACGGGTGGTGTAGGTGCCCAGCGCAGTGAAGATGATTGTTGTGACAGTTTATTGGAAGTCTGGCTGCGCTGCATGATCACTGGGCTGTAGCCTAAGTGCGGCTGCGCAGGGCCGCTGAGACGCTGGCATGTGAAAGCCGCGTTGAAATAGAGGAAAACAAGCCTGACGATGTGATGGGCGGAGCCTACTTGTTGAAAAGCAGCAGCCCTATTGGCCACGCGTCACCCTGACGAAGCACCGGTGGGCAGGGCAAAACGCGCGCCGGAAGTGGGAGGCCTCACATCACCTCACATCCCTCCACCACGTGCTGCTGGTAACCGACGCATAGGCTTGCTGTTTGGGAGCGCCACTTTGGAGTGAAGGACACTTGCATTCTCGCCGGCGGACATCTTTACCATATGCGGTTATACAGCTAAGTCCTTATATTTACGACTGTAGTTGTTATGCAGGAGCGTTATCACTGGCCAGCAAGGTATGATGTTTGCTCTATGAGCTGCGCAGTGAGAAGGTGCTTATCATCGTGAATTGATGCGCTCCCGCGGGAGCAACAAGGCTGGCCATTAAAGGCGGTGAGGAGAAGGATTGTGCACTTTGACAACATGCTGCTTGACATACGCACTTTATGATAAAATGTTCTGATTTACGGTTCCGATACCGCACATTGATACAGCACAAGGAGTGGACAGTTTACAGTCCTGCTATAGGCCAGTGTACCTTAAACCGGACCTTCACCATGATTTAATGAAAAGCCCAAACTCTTAAAAAACGATTCCCCAGCATCAAAAATTAATATATTTTATGTTTTTAGTCACTAACTTATTATTCTTTCCCCCACTGGGCTGCAACTCTGTTCAGGAATTTAGGATACGGGCGCCGCCATCTTGACTCAGAAGCATCACACTTACTGAGGAGAGGAGAGCGGGATAAGGTACAGGGGGGCAGGTTATAGCTGTGCTTTGCTCAGACAGAGCAGAGCTGGGGTCAAGAAAAGGTCAGCAGTCCCAGAATGCTGAGCAGCACAGTCAGGAGGCACTTCCTGTTTGCAGGCTGCCTGATAAGATGGCGGCTTCCATAAGCTGCCATCTTGAATGTTTAAAGGCTCATAACATGCAGTAGACGCAGGTAGGATGATTTTTAATGTGAGCAATCTGTATGTACAGGGTGTGGGAAACATATAAGATAGACTCTTATTCAGAGTGAAGGACCGCTTTAAGCTAGCTGCAATCCCTAGCTGCTCATTGTTAAGCACACACACTTTAATAAATGGAGCCGATGCTCGGCAATTCCTGAACTTTGGAGGACTGAATTGATGTAGTGCATTGAGAGCAGGACCAGTTGTGCCCCGTCCCTGGTCATAGGATACCGGTTGATGAGTGTTACCTTCTAACATGGCGCCCAACGTTGAAGTTCTATGATGCACGCTAGGTCCAACTAGTTGAATGGTTCCAGGCAGATAGTGAGTGTGGGTTAGTGGATGTGTCTATGAGGTGTCGATGCATGTAAATGGGGGGCCCCCGATTTTTATTATCACAACGTTGTGAAATTTTTATACATGTTGGGGTACTTTTTTGGTGCTTTGAGGGGTTGTGCAATACTTTTCTCAATAAAGATGTGTTGATCATTTTTGAAACTTCCTTTGTGTGTATTTATGTATACAGGTGCCTATTGAGCCAGTCTCTCCAATGTCTCCAAGCTTGGCGGTGAAGGATTAGAATACAACTTCTGCAACTGTTGTTTGAACTACCTTAGTTGGATTACTTGTGACAACCCCTCTTTCATCCTTTAATCTAATCGGTCAGTAACTTAGTGCTTTTAATTTCTTAGCTAATAGTGAGCTTGGTTTATTCGCTTTACAATAATATTTATGCTTCAACCAACACAAAGCTTTCTCTGCTCTTCCTGCTAGCACCAGATTCAACTCCTGTGACGTTCTATGAAGTTTGGCCCACAATTCTGGAGTCATACCCTGCTTAGCTGCCTCTGAAACCTGAAGATATTCTTTCTCTAGCCTGTCAATATACGCGTTCCTATTTCTTTTCTTCCTAGCTGCCACCTGAATCAGCTTTATGGGCCTCCCAACATAATGTTGCCGATACCTCAGGGGTTTCATTCACTGCAAAGTAATCAAGCAACGCTTCCTTAAGAGTGGTAACAATTGCGTCATTTGATAACAGGGACTCATTAAGATACCAGAAATATTCTGATGGTCTGCTGATCAGGGAGCCCAGTTTTAGCAGCAAGCCATCATGATCAGACCACGAGATGGGAATAATTTTATCCAATCTCATAAGCCCTAGAGATCTCTCCGGTAAGAAGATATGATCAATTCTCGTATAAACTTCATGTGGATGGGAGTAATGTGTGAAATTTTGCGTTCCCGGGTGTGCCTCTCTCTAGCAGTCCGCCAGCCAACATCTATCCAACAACTTTCTAAAAGATCTAGCACTCGTCGTCATATGGGGTGTTACTAGAGAACCAGACCGGGACTGCCTGTCTATATGGGGGGTTTAAAACCATATTCGAATCCCCACAGATTATGGTCGTGCCTTGCGCTACTACCGCCAAAAAACTTAAAAAGAAAATTAACCTGGTTGACATTTGGAGCGTAATAACCAGCTACTGTTACATTCACATCCTGCAGGGAACCAACAAAAATCAGAAATCTCCCTTCCGGATTACTAATTTCTTTTTTGCAATGGAATTGGGAGCCCCTCCTAAACCCTATTAGGATTCCCTTTTGTTTGGTATCGTCACATGCCAAGAAAATTTGGGGATATGAGGGGCTTGGAGCTGTTCGAAAAATTTGTCTCCTGGAGACACAGTATATCAGGATGCAATGATCTAATTTTACAGAATGCTAAACTTCTTTTCTGTGGTGAATAAAACCCTTGTACATTGAGTGAGAATACAGTAGCCATTGTTTAACTTGTAACTTGATATTAAAAGAAAAGAGAAAAAAGAGTGGGGAGAAGAAAAAAGAATAGAGAGAGAAAATAAATAAATAAGGCTAGTCATTCCTTCACTTCTTGATCATCTAGCTATATGAATATGCTAATAAGGCTATGCCAATGCAGAATTAAAATGTATGCAATTTTCCCAGGAATGTCCCGAGCTTTCAAAAGCATCTAAATATGATTAATTTACCATAGGCAGAACCCAGGTTTTGTGTTCCTGAGTTCCCAATGTGTGGTATCATTATGATGGTTATCTTTCCTAGAGTAAAAGGTAACAATAGCAAACTGCTATCATGACTTATATTTGAATTATGAAGCAAATCATTTTAGAACTCTTGTTTCAATAAAACACTATTACCCAGAAACCATGATGTCCAAAAGTTTTTTTTACAAAAAGAAAAGACAAAAAGCTATGGCTCAGCTGTCCTTAGGACTGAGAAAATAGAGGTAAAAAGGTGGGAGCCATAAGAATGTGAAATTATGAAAGAAAACATAACATTAACGTCACAATAATTTTCTATGCTTGCACCCCCCTCCAACACTATAAGAGCCCTTCAGTACATAGCAACCCTGAAAAACCTTCTCATTTTTGGAAACATGTACATTTATTTTGTGCAAGTCATAAGCAATCTAATCTAGATGTGTTGACTGATATAAGCTTGTTCTGGGAACAAAGGTAAGTTGTCTTTTGGTTGTTTGCGTAAATGTTCAGTAAATATTCAGGGGTAGTAAATGTTCAGGGGGTAGGGAATTATGGTTCACAACTGTTACACAAAACCAAAAGAGCATAAAAGATCGACTGCAGAACAGACAGTAAAAATAAAATTGTTACTCCCACCATTGTATAATTCAGTAATTGGTAAGAAAAATGACCTTTACTTTGAGCCGATCACATTCACATATTATCCAAGGATAGGGCAAATACAATACATTCTGTTTAAAAGACTTTTAATATATACTTTCCAATATAAAGTAGCTGCTGATAAGTCTTGCGAAACTGACTGCCACCTTATTTGAAAATGATTTCCAAGTCCTCTTTTCAGCCTCATATACTCAATCACTGAACGTGTTTCAAAGAAGTTTCTAAGATTTCAATCTTGTCATTGCCTATGTGAAAAAAATGAACACATAGTTTTACTTAACTTTTAATAGAAATAATGATAGCAATTCATCTTTGACAGATTAAAATATTAAAGGAAAGAAACTACTAGTTATGCAGCGCTTGATAGTGTATCTCGGAAGAAAAATGATTGTCTGAGGCTGTAATGTAACTAAGGCTAAAATAGCCGGTGTCAGCAGAAAGGGGCGACATTTAGAGGAAAATCTCAGAAATTTCCATTTAAATGACTTTTTGCATGTTCTATGTTATAATTTAAAAGTGCTACTTTGAAGCATAAAAAGGACATTAAAGTCCAATGCATTTTGTTTTCTACTTGATTATTATCATTAAAAACGAAAGGTAAATATTGAAACTATTGGTGCATTGAACATTAAAGTTAGTAACTATAGTCGTAATATTAATGCTTTTTTAATAATAATAGTTGAAGCAGGAAGAATAGTAATAGTAGCAGTAGTACCAGTAATAGCGGTAAGTACTGGAAGCTTATATGAAGTTATCTTCATAAAATGCTGGCAAAATATAAATAGGTAAAAAAGATTAGCAGTAAGAGAAGTAATATTACAGTAAGTTGAAACAATACCTCCATATTTACTGCGAAAAAGAGCGCAAATATGAGCCAAACAGCAGTCTACAGTATTTAGCTCATAGCATCAATAAAGTCTATGGAGGTGGTGTTTTATATTGTAGCACCCTCTTCTGTGACTACCAGCCTGGCTCATTAGGCATAGGGCCTGGTAACTCAGAGTTAGGAGACCGAACAGCTGTGTGGCAGCCTCTATGCCCATCTGGTTCTCGGGGAAATACCCCAAAAACACCAGGACTATGCCAATGTGCCCAGCAGGGGGTGGAGGTAATTGGGTGGCGGTATTGGCAAGAAACCCACCACATTTCAGGCAGGTTCTTGGGACCCCTTATCAGTTTACAAGTAATGTAAAAAAGCAACGCACAACTCATACACATGCACAACCCATAATTCTTAAGTTTAGAAAAAAACTAAATATAGATGAAGTTTCTTCCGCCTCTCTTTAATCCAAAATAGTGTTTGCACCAAAACAGTGTCCTATATGTTCTCATTGGGGGGGAGGGGCATGCAAAATATTTGGTGAAGCCTTGTGACATCCGGTGTGCATTGCAGTGTGAATTGCAACCTGCATCCCAGTGAGCTTTTTAGCGATAACACACAAAAAAGTGCAGAAAAAAGTTTTTGTCCTACATTTTCCCCCCAAAATCACCTGTACATGTGAGGGCACATTTTTCACAGTGATGTAAGGATATATTTTTCAAGTTTGGAAAAAACAGCACCTAACATGCTAAAGGTTTCACTATTTTCTTCTGCATAGCCCATAGGGCTGCTTCCAAACATAAAAACAAACATCCTTACCTCATTGGAAAATGATGTACCTAACCTGTAAAAATGCCCCATCACAGGTACACGTCATTTTGGGGGAAAAAGGGTAGAAAAAAAGGGTTGCATCTTTTTGTGTCTAAACACTAAAAAGCTCACAGAGATTCAAGTTGAAATCCACACTGAAATGCACACTGCAAGTCACACTGACTGACCAAATATTTAGCATTACCCCATTATATCGTGCAAATGCCTTACAACAGGCACTAGGTAGTAGGAACGGGGAGGAGGGGGGCTTAGCTTGAACAAGTTCTACAGCTCCTCCAACCTTTAAGAACATTAACAACAACATTGAGTTCTAATTAACAAAAAGAACTTCATCCAAGGTGTTCACAACTTGGAGGAAACAAGGTCTTCTAAAAATTGAAGCTTGTACTTGACTATTGGGTTAAAGCAGACCAACAGTCCAAAATTATATAAACCAGACCAACACAACAAATAGTGTTCATATTACCCCTCCCTGGGACAATTTAGATTGCTGCACAAAAATTAATTTACCATTTTCTAACTTCTGCTGGGGTCAATTTTAATAGCAATATAGTGGTTCATGGACTTGCAGGCCACCTACAAACAGGAAGTGCTGCTGGGCTTCCTGTTACTGTGCATTGTCAGTTGGGAGAGGAAGCTCCAAAATGGCCGATACTTTATTTTTCCAACTATGCCAGTCTGTGAGTCCGGTTTAAAACAGAACAAAGTCCAACTGAATGCAGGCCTTCCAACTATGTAAAACCCTCTCGGGGTGCCGCAAAACTCATCTTTTCTGCCAGCTCCCTCAGTAATGTAAACAATCTGGAGTGAGAGGAGGCGCATTCCCAGGATCTCTGGGCTGTGGAGCAATCCTGCACCTAGCCATTCAGACAGACTGGGGGCAGGAGCAAGCTCACTTCTGGGGATGCAGCATCTTTTACTGCCCATTGCAAAAATGCAGACATTTTCTGAGAATTAATATGCACGGCAAATGACTCTGATTGAGCAAGGGCCAGCACATGCACCATAGGACCAGGGAAAAGTGATGCCCATCTGGGTTTTTTTTTTTCACAGTGGGGCATCTGAAATCCCAGGGGCAAGTTACAAAACCCAGGATAGTCAAAATCCTGGGAGTTGTTCTGCTGCAAGTGTAAAAATTTGGCTTTAACAGAAAGTGGTTTGTTTGCCACAGAGCTGGAATAAGTGGATGGACGCTTATAGGGCACGATAAAGCATGGTGGGAGTTCCTTGCAGGTTTGGGCATGCATTTACGCAAATGGGAAATAGTTATTTAGTTTCAGGTACTCTCACTGGTGAGAAATAGTGTCAGAATCTTTTTTTATCAGCTGTTTGATCCCATATTCATTCAGTAGCAATAGTCAGAACTAGAGCAGGTTCTTTAGAGTGCTCAGGACAACCTATCATATGACTACCTCCTTTATTTTTTCTGCTTAGTACATTTTCAATGTAGTTTTATGTATTATTAAAAGCAAGCCATTTATTGTTCAGCTTTACTGCATTACACCTACGCCTAGAATGTTGCACGGTATTGTAAATTTGGCCATTATATGTTTTTTTCTCCAACTGGTTTAAATCCCTTTTCCTTTGGCATTTTGATGTGACAGAAAATGCATTTAAGAAAGACATTGCTGCTAGTGACATATCTTTTTAGATATTACACAAAGTAGCTGGGAAAGTTCAGTTAGCAGTGTAGATGGTAAATAAGATAAAGACACATTTTGAAAAGTCTAGGAGACTGACAGCTTCTTATAATTACCATATGTTTCATGCAATCACTTGTACTTTATTGTAAGTTGCAAAGAGATTAAGGGTGACAATTCTTTCTGTTGCAGAAAAAAAAACAGTTTTTTAATTGTTTGTGACATTTTGTTCTGAATCAATCATAGTCAGCTCAAGTTAGACTGAAAAGACGAGATTTACCACAGCTGGCAAGCCTCAAAGCTGTCTCCACAGAACTGAACATAATGATGGATTTATCGGTGCAATCATCATAGTATCACTGGAGGCTCCCTGTGGAGTGACCTGGGCAAACTGATTACAAAATACAACAAAATAGAAGAGATTTTTATCTACCTCGTCTTTGTGTTGACAGCTGTTGGTTAGTTTTCATAACCATATGCACTATATTATTTTTGGACAATATTCTATCTAGCTAGAACTAGACAGTCTTAGTACAGTGGTCAATATCCCTGTCTAGGCAATCCTCATTAGTACAGTGGACAATATCCCCGCATAGACAGTCTTCATTAGGATAGTGGTCAATGTCCCCACATACATTAGGCAATTCTCATTAGTGCTCTGGTTAATAGCCTCGACTCATAGACACATTTGTCTGGACTTCCGTAGCTGTCTGTGTATGTTTTTGTGTATGTTTGTCATTTTTTTAGTTTTTTTCGTTGCATTTTCATTCGTACATTCATTCGAGCTCATGCGTATATGCGCTTTCGATGAACGAAAGTAAATCGGATCATTTACGTTAGTTCTGATCAATTTCCCATCTAAATCTGATATTTTGCGTTCGTTAAGATAACTTACGTTGTTGATATGGGCTTGCGTCTCATTCAGAGAACTGATTGCCGAGGGACCACCACCCTATAAAACCAGCGATGGGCTGGCAGCATGCGTCCAGCTTCACTCTGCTGCAGAGGATTTGGTGCAGTAGCATGTTGGGACCGTGGCAGATTATGTTCCAGGGGGGTCAGTTGTGAAGGTCCCATCAAGGTGGCATCCTGCTCCATCTCCTGGATTTCCTCCATCAGTGTGTGGGTCTGTTGGGACATGTGCAAAAAAAGGTTACGTTGGGTCCCGCAATATATTAGGTATGCAAATTTGTCATGTTCATTCACATGCATCAGCAGAATCATCAAAATACACTTACCGTATATATCTGCTCCTGGCTCCTAGGCAGCACGGAAGTTGACGGCGTGGTCAAACTGGATGAGGCTTCCACACTTGCTGAGGGTTGATGCTGGACTGTATTGTAAATAAAAATCACGTAAACACCCAAATATCCATTGATGATCTGGATTACTACATATGCTTCAATAAAACACGTGGGCAAGCAGGAATGGTCACTCCCCCAACGGTCCAAGGTGACCTTCACTATGAATGTAATTATCTGTTATATGTATGACTCACCCTGTACATACACATTGGTCACCTTAAATAATACAAACATGCATGTACTGCATGTTATGAGGCTTCACACATCCCTAAAGGGCCATTAGGGACTCACACTCGCTTGCAAATAGCATTTGGCTTAAGAGTATGCTGGTGGGCATTCTTCCTATGTAGACCTTTCCCTGACCCAGATCAAGTATTTGAGACCAAAGCACAGCTAAAGCTCAAGTGGCCTAAAGACAAAGAAGGAAGTGTTGGATATTATTGAGTAGAATCACATAACAGGCAGTGCTTTGCTAATATTGAGACTTTAATAGTGACCATAAATACTCTCCAAGGGCGTGTATGGCCTGGCAAATTTGAAAATGAACATTTCACAGACATTACACAGCCTGCTAAAACTGTAACCTCCCCTACAAGCCACTCCCTAGGGGCATGTGTTCATATATGCCTGTGAACCTCATTATATACGTTTTATACACACTAACATTACTAACCTGCAGGAATAGTAGGGATGTCCGTATCCCGTCGCCCCGAGAGGCCCTCTAATGCCACGGGATGTATCAGCACCAGCACCATCTCCTCAGCTCAGGTAAACTGTAATTTTGTGGGGAAGCCTCTGCCAGTTTGTAAGCTGAAAAATATAGGTTGACTAATTTAGGAAATTGTGCACAATACAACAAGCAGACAAATGCACAACTCAAATATGTACCTGTAATTGCGCCGTTTATTTTCTTTCTTCCGTGCTGCATACTTCAGGTCTGAAATTTTGCGCTGGATCTGCTCCACATCTTTAAGCTCCTCCCCCGCTGCATTGACCTGTCTGGTGAGCTCCTCCAAGATTTCATTTTTTCGCATTTTGCTTGTAGATTTAGATTTTCACCCATATAGCTTGTCATAATGTAGGGTCAGCCCACTTGCCAATGCCAGAGTTTGGGCCTCACCAAACCTGCCACTCAACTGTCCTCGCCGCAATGTCCGGCCTATTGCTTGCTGTTCAGGCTCATCTCTGGATGTAGGCAATCGGGGGGACATTCTGGGCTGGCTCTGTTGTGTTCAAATGTTGGACAGGTGGCTGGATAAAGAATGGAGTGGACTTGGAAATGGACTGGGGGTCCTTGCCTGGGTAGCCACTGAACTTGCAGGCGTGGATGTGGCATATGGATAGTTGCTTGCCACCTGTGCCGGTGGCAAATGTGACCGAGGAGGAGAGGGTGTGCTTGAGGGTGTGGTGCTTCTGGCCCTGTGCCTCTTTGTGCCCTTGCTACTTGTGGTTCCATGCCCCTGTGAGGTACTTGCACGTGGCTCTGGAGATGCTGAGCTGGCTGTGCTTGGCCTTCTGGGCCTGTGGGTCTTGCTCTTTCCATGGCCATGGGTGTGTTTCCCACGTGGCTGACTACATGCAAAGCTGGCTGGGCCGGGGCTTCTGGACCTGTGGCTCTTGGTGGTTCCATGGCCGCATTTCCCACATGGCTCAGGAGATGCTGAGCTGTGTGGGCTGGGGCTTCTGGGCCTGTGGCTTTTACTGGCCTTGCCAGTGGAGCGTTCTTTCAGAACTGATGTGATAGGTGTGACTATGGCACCTAAACATCGAATTCACTCCAGCACCCAGCCAGGGCACCACAGCTCCGGCCCAAGGCCCCCATCGTTCGTATCGCAGACAACCCCCTGCTGCAAGCCACACTACCACTTCTGAGTGGGTCACCCACATCACTGTGAGCCAGCAGCAACGGGAGACCCACACCCAGGGCTCCCAGCACAAACCACCCCGTACCACCCACCACTGGTCAGGCCACCAGAGCCCACTCCGGAGCCCACAGTGGAGCTCCCTGTGGAGCACATGGCAGCAATAAATCATCTTTTATGCAGGAAGGCTGGTGGCTTCCACAGGTCCCCTGTCAGCTCCTCTTGCATCAGCAGAGACAGTCAACATGAACACTGTGTAGGTATTTGGGCAGACGGAGGACAGGGGAAATTCTGGGCTACCTCTGGTGACTCCTTGTCATGCCTCTCCCCTTCACAGAAACGCACAATAACATAAGGGAAAGTAACCTGAGCTATGGGACCCCGACCCCGGCAGGATGCCAAGATGTAAAGATAGAGGACCTTTGTCTCCCATCAGCTCAAATGCAGAACATCTTGAGCAGGTTCGAGGGTGGCACCCAGCAATGGATGAAGACGTAGGAGGTTTAGAAGAACCCCAGGGACCCTAGAAGAGCACAGGACCAGTGCCAAAGAGCATAGGGCTGGTAACTGGCCAGAGCCCCTATGCTTGGTGAGCCAAGCTGGATAATTCACTAGAAAACAGAACATAATCTCTTTTGTTCCAATCGCCACAAGATAAAAAAAAAAATAAAACTTTTGCTCCTGAATCCAGGATCTTGCCCTGTTGTTAATTTTGGCATGCAGGCTTGGACTGGCACACAGGGTTACCAGGGAATCTCACGGTTTTCAGGGGCTCTTTTTACCAAAACATGAGCTATGTATAGCTATTAGTATTTGTACTCCAAGGATACACACACACAAAATACAGTTTGGCAAAATGTTTCTGTGCATGGGCCTGAATATAAGCCAGTCAGTTCTACAACTGATTTTTTTCTATTGCATATCGCTTAAAAAAATCACCCTGAAGTACTCGGCTTAGGTGTTGGTATCTATGAGGCTTGAAGACCCATGAGCTAGTCACCTATCATAGACGTGTACCAGCCCCGATGCTCTTTGCCATAAATGACCAGGAGGGGGTGTGGATTATGGGGTGGGGGTATCAGTAGGCTACCTACCATAAACCAACAGGTGGCTTGTTGACCCCCATACCTGCTGAACTGGTGTAGATAAAGGAAGCCCCGATCCCTGGGACTATTAGCCCAAAGCACTAGGCAAAGGTGTTGGTGTCGATATAGCTTGGAGGTCCAGGGGCTAGTCTTCTGTTGTGGAGGTGTACCAGCAGTCGCTTAACTCAATGTGAAGGGACACTGATGTGAACACTGAATGGGCCCGTTTCAAGGCTTTATTTCCTGTCTTTTAACTCAATAGCATGCAGCTAGACAACTAAATAATGAAACAGCAGAAACCAATGGTGCTTCCTTCTCTAATTGATGCCAACTGAGAACAAATATGATATATAAGGTGGAGGAGTGGCTATGATGTGGCCCACCTGACCTCCTTAAAGTTATGCCCCTGTGTACCAGGTGTTATACTATTTGCCACAAATGCCAAGGAAGGGGTGCAGGTAGTGGGCAGGTGGCTTGTTGATCCCCCTGCCTGTTGAACTTCTATAGGTAAAAACATAACCTCCTACCAGGATTAAGAATAGCAGAATGCCATATGGTAAAGAATATTTGTCATAAAAGCTTCCATCACTAGTTATGGTATTCACATTCTTGTTACTCTTTTGCTTTATTTGTGATCGCATAGTGCTTCAACAAATCCGGACCTAGTTTTAAAAATTTTACAGTTACAGATTGTAACATCAAGATGCCTGTCGGCTTGTTACATTTTTACCAGTGGGATGTCATCCTGCTTGTTACGTTGTACAGTGCAAGGCAAAGAGGCAGCAGCACAAAGGTTAAACCTTAAATTGAGAGTTTTACCCCTCAATTAAAAGCTCACACCTGCAAAAATACATTCAGGTTTGCCATGAGAGTGGGAATGCTGTGGCAAAACAGAAGGCTCTTCTGACTAATCCTGGCACCCAGCCCACCTCAACAGGAGTAAATCTCCATCCACTCCCTGTCTGCCAAATCTACCTAAACCCCCCCCCCCCATACCTGACACTACTGTACCCACAGCTAAGACAATCCAGACAGCATTCTGCCCTGCAATGCTAAAGTCTCAGCATCCTGGCTGCAGGGCCATACAACCACCAGGCTACACTATTTTCTCAGCACTTTATGAGGGGGCATACCCACCATGTCCTGATCTGTCCATGCAATGCTATAGCCTCAACGAATAAACAAACTCACTTTTTTGCCATGGAAGAACATTCAGATTCAATTTTATCCCCCCAGCATATGCAATGTACATACAGGGAATTGATTTTGGCATAGAGGCTCTTTGACACTGATGTGGAATGTATAACAGTTTATAAACCAATGATAAACAGTTGACTACGACAGGCATGGTTTTGAACACAACGGTATATATACTACTGACTGACCATAACAAATTAAATTGCTATATTGGAATTATTGTTGCATTTAGTAAAGCACATGTTCAAGTTCAAGTTCTTGATGATAAATTTGAGTTCAAGTTTAATAGTTGGGATCCAGTCTCTACAACCTGAGAGCAAAAGTCTAAAGAAACCACAGTCCACCTGACCAAAAGCGAACCCATGACTTGAGGGGTCAACAGAGAGGACAAGCCCAGCAGGGGACAGATGAAGGAAGAAGTGGCAGTGGTGATTACTTTTTTTTTCATTTTAAACATGTATTCTCTTCTGTATTTCATTTTAAATCGGACCTTCACCATGACTTATTGAAAATCCCAAACCCTTAAAAAATTATTCCCCAGCATATAAAATTAATATATTTTAAGTTTTTAGTCACTTATTTATTATTCTTTCCCCCACTGGGCTGCAACTCTGTTCAGGACTTTAGGATACGGGTGTCGCCATCTTGACTCAGAAGCATCACACTTACTGAGGAGAGGAGAGTGGGATAAAGTCCAGGGGGCGGGGTTACAGCTGTGCTTTGCTCAGAAAGAGCAGAGCTGGGGTCAAGAAAAGGTCAGCTATCCCAGAGCAGCACAGTCAGAAGGCACTTCCTGTTTGCAGGCTTCTTGATGTCCCATGAGCCGCCATCTTGAATGTTTAAAGGCTCATAACATGCAGTAGATGCAGGTAGGATGATTTTTAATGTGAGCAATCTGTATGTACAGGGTGGCGGAAACATATAAGATAGACTCTTATTCAGAGCAAAGGTCCACTTTAAGCTTTATCTCTAATTGTGAGCATTCACCACTGATGAGCATATCAGGAGAATCTTGTGAGTATCGGAGCTGACAGCAAAAAATGACAGAGGTTGTGGCTGCAGGACTGGGGACTGAGGTTAACAAGGTAGATATACCTTTTTTACGTTTAACCACACAAATATGCAAGATTTGTTCTTTGCTAAATTTATAAAGTAAAATCATGTTTCTATAGCTGTACTAAAATGCATATAGCAAAAATGTATGTATTTGTTCTTTTAGCTTTTACATTTAATATTAGAGGCATGGCAAGCTGTTTCAGTCTTTGGCACAGCGGGTATAACAAGGAGTAGCTTATATTAGCAGTGTGGATCCCGGTGAAAGCTGGAGAAAAAACTCATGAGATATTGTAAACATTGGCAAAGTCTGGCATGGCTTCTCCAGGCACCCCTGGTTCTGCCATCTGTTTAATGCAATTCTGTGTTTTTCCTAAATCCCAGGATTAAATGGATAACCTACACATCTCTACATTGCAAACGAAAGCCCAGCTTGAAACACTGTTTCAATTCATGATATAGTAGGTTAGTTAGTAGCACAGATGTAGCATTTATCAAGGATGCTGATAACTTGTTAAACTTTAAATTACTCAAGCCGATTAAGCAGGCCAAATTCTCTTAAAGAGGAACATCGTGGGAGGTTAAGACCTGCCCCAAACCTCACTGGACTGTTGCCTCCTCTACGGTTTTACCTTTGAGCACTATTTACTCGCCTCGCTGGGGGATCCACCTTCTGAGTCCCTCTGATTCCGGGTGACCTTCCGACGGGAGGCACTATCTTGAATCCCATCAGGCACTGTGAGCGGCCTGTGCAGAGTCCATGAATCGGATGCAAAGGGGCCATCTGAAATCCCGCAAGACATTGCTGAGCGACGCAGGTCTTTGAAGAGCACGACCAAAGCCGTGCTGTCGCCTACAGGCGGCTAAGCCGGCAGCAGGGTGTCCCCACTATCTGCACTTGGTGTACATTGCCAACAGCAATAGAAGAAAACTGCTTCCATTAAGTGCACATTTGCTAACATCAGAAAACATTTAAAAACGCTGCATCACCTAAGCACCTTTAAGACATCATTTTGCCACACAAAAATATACACTTTAAAAAAAAAATTATAATGAAAGAGGACTCCCAATATATTTTCTACCCAGGGGCCTCCATATCTAATTCAGACCTTGAAGAAGAGTTTTAAGAACAAATAGACAATTGCCGTAAAAAGCTGCAGCTTGATAGACATTTGTCTTTTCTTAGCTTTTTCTTGGGATTATTAGGTTGATTTGGTTGACAGAAGCAATGAATTATTCTTTCACTACCAGTTGTCCATCAGTGCTTTAAGATGATTCAATATTTCTGCATTATCAGCACCAATCTGTTACCCTTTATTTTGTCTAATGAGCGCAATCAATGACACACATACTTTACCTGCAGGGCTTTGATGAGAAACCGGAATGTGAAATGAGTCACTTTTAAAAACAAGAAATGAACTGACATTCAAAATTCTCATCTTGTACAATCATGTTGGAAAATGTTCTATAATGGTGATAGGTAGATATAAGGGATACTCAAACATCATCACGGTGATTGTTTTAATACCTGTAAAGCTGTTTGTATGCCTCTGATTGCTAGTATAACTGTGTATTTATCCTTCAGGTACATTTGCATAATAGTATGCAGAACATTTTTCCATTCACAGAAGGTAAGCTTGTCCTCTGTCTTTTCAGCTGCAATAATGAAAGTCATTTTGACTTCTTACACACTAGCATCCCTGTGTCAGGCTGTAAATAAACATTTGAAATTGTCCTACAACAGATGTGTCCTAGTGTGCCTTACCCAGAGCTTGGGGAAAACAGACAGAGGGGATGTACTTGGGAAACAACATCAAAGCTACAGAAGACAAGTTTGCAAAACTTAGAAATGGGGCACATATGCTTGTATTAATAAAAGGAAAGACAAATAACTGTTCTAATTTGAAAAAAAACAGACATTTTTTAAACCTATGTTTAGAGAAAATCTCTAGAGGGTTGAACCACACCAGACTTTCTGTTTTTTTTTTTTTACTTGGGTATACTGATACATTTTTTCAGAAGGAAAAATTGGGACGCTTAAATTGTGACAGCTTAACAAATGGCTGGGTTAATTATGGATAGCCACAACATTGGTCACACATTATACAATTGTTGTTGCTACCAAAAATTACCCTAACGATCTGTTAAGCTGTCATAATATAAGCATCCCAAATTTGTCCCTTTGAAAAAATAGTCAGCTTACCTTTGGCTCAGTGATAGTAGTGATACTCATGTCAAACTATAATACTACTAATTTTAATACTATAATATAGTCTTTTACTTGCTTCTGCAATATTGTCACATAAGGAAAAATCTAAAAAAAGTCACACCCATGAGGTATAAAAGGTTCTTCCCACAGAAGCCGGGTAGGAGGTGATGAATATTGGGGACTATTCAGCTGAACAGCTGCATAGCCAGAGACCTGATAGATCATGACTACCAAGAAAAAATAAAATTAACTGCTACATAAAGGCTTGGAGGCAGCGACAGTGGTCCAAATTACACCACAAGGCCTATAGCAGACAGCTGAGGGTGGCAAGTTTTACAATTGAGATCTCATTTACAATTGAGATCTGATTTACAAATGAGACTTGAGAGCTGCAGCAGAAGCAGCCTTTCTGAGCCCCAAGGGCATATGACAGCCAGTGGATGAGGGTAGCAGCAGCAGCAGTCTCTTTGAGCCCTAGTGGCCTATGACTGCCAATGGAGGACAGTATCAAGAAGCAGCATTTTCTCTGAGCCACAAGAGTCTATTAGAGCCAGTGGAGGATGGTAACAGCAGCAGGAACAACAGTGTCTCTGAGCCCCAATGGTCCATAACAGCTAGTGAGGATCGTAACAGGAGCAGGAGAAGCAGTGTCTCTAAAGTCCTGTGGCCTATGGCAGCCAGTGAATGATGGTAACAGCAGCACTTTCTGTGACCAAAAGCCTAATACAGCATCAGCATCAGTTACACAAATAGGCAGTTATGATATAGTGGAGTTTGGCACCAGATGTAGTGGCACAATGACATTTAGAAAGATGGGCCCAAGCTGATCTGGAAATGGAGGGTGAGCAGCCACCACAAGGCAAAGGTGCTGTCAGGGTGCTGCAATCCTTGAGCAAATTCAGCAAAGAAATAAAGTATAATAAATATAAAGTAATGTTAGTAAATCGTATAATGCATCAGTCAGCCATAAAAACACTAAATTAATCCACATGGTCAAATAAAAAACAGTAAAATGGACTGAACCCCCACAGGAAGAAAAAGGCCCAGATGCATTAAGGTTTTATGCCACTTTTAGTTTGCAAAAAAAGCATCAAATTTTCAGCAGGTTGCGGTCACTGAAAAAGTGGCATCTGTAATAGCACAAAAGATAAGCATTGTGCTAAAAATGGCGTCTTAAAATACACCCCTATTCTTAACCTTGATGTATTTGTGTTCAAGGCTTTTCTAAAACATGCAAATACAGACAAATATAGACAGGTTAGAACACTGCACTGTGCTACTCAGACCGTTTGCATGTGGGTATAGATAAAAGTATGGGTTGAACAGTGCCTATCACGTTCCTGGTTGGTTCCTGAGTGCGGAGATGGCAACCTTTGTACCTCAGGCCAGGGTTCCCCTGAAGGTGAAGCAGGGTTACCCGGGCACCGAGGAACAGGAGGACCTGGAAGAACTGGATTCTGAAAGCTTCTTGTGGCAGCGGATCCTCCTGGGGGAAGATGTTCTTACGCAGGTATGGTAATCAGGGAAAAAGAGTTAATGTCCAGGTCCGAGAAATCAACAAGCTAGGTAATCCAAAAGGATAATCAAAGTCCAGTTCTGGGTTGTAATAGGCAAGGTAATCCAGTAGCATAGCCAAAGTCCAGTTCTGGGTTGTCTACAGGCAGGGCAATCCAAAAGCATAGGCAAAGTCCAGTTCCGGGTCAGCAACAAGCAAGTTAATCCAAAGGGGTAGTCAGGATATGCATCTGGGTCGACAATGGGACAGGTATCAGGTATTTTCATATTTAGAGACGCTGGTTTCTAGGCTAGAAGGCTGAAGACCAGGTAGCAATGAGTCAGAGAGAATGCTGGCCTTAGATAGCAATCCCTGGCATAGTTTTGCTACGAATGCATGAGCACCGTTTCGTGCCCGTCTTCGTGCATGTCGCATTCTGTGTTGCCAAGGCACTGATGTCGGTGTGCATGTGTGTTCACACTGCCTATTGGGAGCCAACGCCATGACAGGTACGGACGTCTAGAGAGAGTCCCCCTAGTGGCAGCCTCTTCATTGTCAAAGATGAAAGGCTCTGGCAAGTTGGGGAGCATGAACTTCCTCGGCCAACTCCCTGGAATTTTCTTCTTGTCCAAAATCTTTCCAGTTGTTGAATCCAATTTAGTTGATTGTGTCCAAACCTACTGTCCAAAAATTCCTCCTCTCTTTGCACCATAATGCTCTCTGGAGGTTTGGGACATCCCCTTGTATACCGAGAGGCTGGTATCACGCTCCCGGAACCACAATTTACCACTTGGACAACTCCAGCTCTCTTGGTAAGGACCTCAACCCCCAATCTCCGCAGCCAGCTTCACCTATAGGAGCCCCCGCTTGCCGAGACGCAGAACACGCCTGCTCGGGATCGGTTGCCCCCAGGACTTTATGGCTCAAAGGTTGAGGTCTTACGGTACAGAGTACTGGAGAGCCCGCGGCTGGAAGTGGAATCGGGTAGCCGGTATGTGAGCGTATGGTGGGAGTCCAAGGACAGGCAAGGGTCGGCAACTGGAGTGAAGATCGAGGATGGTCAAACAAGCGAGGGTCGGCAACAGGAATGGAGATCAAGGATGGTCAAACAAGCGAGGGTCGGCAACAGGAATGGAGATCAAGGATGGTCAAACAAGCGAGGGTCGGCAACAGGAATGGAGATCAAGGATGGTCAAACAAGCGAGGGTCGGCAACAGGAATGGAGATCAAGGATGGTCAAACAAGCGAGGGTCGGCAACAGGAATGGAGCTCAAGGATGGTCAAACAAGCGAGGGTCGGCAACAGGAATCAGGATCAATAACAGGGATAAACAATGGCTAGGGTCTAGGCAACAACCAACTGCGGGGAGAAAGAGCTTTATAGGGACAGACATAGGAGGGAAGGTATGTGATTGGTGCACACAGGATCATGATAATGATGGGCCAGAACAAGCGCGAGCACGTGTGCTGATGCCGGACACGCCGGCAGGAGGAGAAGGAGGGGGCGCGCCCGCAGCCACGCGAGCTGCCGCCCGGCGCGGCCGGCGCCTGGATGGCGGGGCGACGGGGACACCGCTGGAACGCGGCACAGGTAAGCTGATCGTGACACTACCCCCCCCTTCATGAGGGGCCTCCGGACCCTCACCAGGTTTCCCCGGATTGTCACGATGGAATTTTTTAATAAGAACTTTAGCATGCACATCTTTTGCCGCAACTCAACATCTCTCCTCAGGACCGTAACCAACCCAGTCAATTAAATATTGTAAAGAATTACGGAGCTTGCGCGAGTCAAGAATTTTGTTCACTTCATATTCTGGTTCGTTATCTACTAGAATAGGCGGCGATGATGGACGCGGTACATTCTTGGCTGGTTTTAGCAGTGACACGTGAAAAGAATTTGGGATTCTCATGGTTTGCGGGAGTTGAACCTTAAAGGACACGTTGCTTAATTTCTGAATAATGGGGAAAGGGCCAATAAACTTGGGCCCTAACTTACTGGACGGTTGCCGGAGAGAAATATTTTTTGTAGAAACCCAAACAAAGTCCCCAATCTGAAGTGCGGGTTCTTGAGACCTGTGGCGATCGGCGAACCTTTTGTATCTAAGAATAGTTTCTTTCAAAGTCTGCTGGACGCGGGTCCAGATGTTCTTCCGCTCTTGGAGCCACTCTTCCAATGCCAGTAAATTGGAAGGGGACCCAGAGAGAGAGGAAGCCCTGGGATTCCTCCCAAGATTGCAGAAAAACTGAGAAACTTTGGTACTTTCACTCGGCGCATTATTGTATGCAAATTCCGCGAAGTCAATATATTCTGACCACTGTTCTTGAGCGTCGGAAATGTAACACCGCAAATACTGTTCTAGACTTTGATTGGTTCTCTCAGTCTGTCCATTGGTTTGAGGATGGTAAGCAGAAGACAAAGATATCTGAATCCCCAAGCGAGAACAGAAGTTCTTCCAAAAACGCGAAGTAAATTGCACACCCCGATCGGAAACTATATTAGATGGTATGCCATGGATACGGAAAATGTGCGAGATAAATAATCGCGAAAGCTCAGGAGCTGATGGTAGCTTAGATAAAGGAATAAAATGTGCCATCTTACTGAAACGGTCGACGACCACCCAAATCACAGTGTTCCCATGTGAGAGAGGCAAATCTACAATAAAATCCATAGAGATATGAGTCTCAAGTGGGACTAAACACCCACTAGGGGCCTTGTGAACCCCCTTACTTCGTGCACAAACAGAACATGCGTCGATAAAGGTAGTTATATCACGGCGCATAGTAGGCCACCATACAAGGCGTCGGGCTAAAATGAAAGTTTTACGATTTCCTAGATGTCCAGCAGTTTTGGCATCATGAAACTCGCGAATTACATCGGAACGCAGATGCGGTGGTACAAACTGACACCCTAAAGGTACATCTACAGGTGATTAATTTTGAAATGGCGCCAGGGCATTCGAAAGATCAGGAAGCAAGGCCCCAATCACACATCCCACAGGCAAAATAGGTTCACCCATATCAACCCGATCCTTACAATCCCCAAACAAGCGGGACAGAGCATCTGCTTTAGAATTTTTCACTCCTGGCTTAAATGTAATTATAAAATTAAAACGCGAGAAAAATAATGCCCAACGAGCCTGACGAGAGTTCAGTCTCTTAGCTGAGCTAATGTACTCGAGGTTTTTGTGATCAGTATTGTCATGAATGACTTGCCTTCTACCCGTGCCCGTGAGGTCCCTAGGCAACGGGTTTGGGTTCCTCCTGCCCAGCAGCTGCTTCTGCCTCGGGTGCCATCCCCAGCGGCGCGTGTGCCGCTGAGTAAGTCCTCCCCCCTTGCCCATTGTCACTCAGCTTGTGCTTGCTGGCCTATACAATCAGCTCATGTCCTCCGGTGGTGCAATACTCAGAATGGCCACCGGAGGCTGTTTAAAAGAACGAAGTCTAGAAGGTGCAGCTCTGAGCAGTTTGCCTGGGAAGCTCAGCTGGAGCAATCAGCCCAGAGCTCACCAATCAGACCACAGGGCCAGTGCTCCAATCTGCCGCCAGATCCTAAGTGCACCAATCCCAGCCACTGTCTCCCTGTCCAATCCTGCCGGTTTTCCCACTATAAAGGGATTTCCACTGCAGTGTGTCATTGCCTGTTATAGCGCCTAGTACCAAGCTTGTCTTGTGCATTGTAGCTCGATTGATTTCCAGTTGCCGACCTCTGCCTGAACCGACTATTCTGATCTCCGTTGCCGACCTCTGCCTGAACCGACTATTCTGATCTCCGTTGCCGACCTCTGCTTGAACCGGCCAATCTCGATCTGATCTCTGTTGCCGACCTCTGCCTTGTACCTAGACCTCGAGCTGTCTCACCCCTCTGTACCGCTGCGAACTCTGACTCCCCGTGTTAACCTCCGGCCTGTCTCTGGACTTCCGCTACACTCGCTCTTAGCCATTGGTTCTTCAGACCTCTATACCTGTAAGCTCTCATCCTTTGAGCCATTGAAGTCCTGGGGGCAACCGATCCCGGGCAGGCGTATTCTGCGTCCCGGCAAGCGGGGGCTCCTATAGGTGAAGCTGGCTGCGGAGATTAGGGGTTGAGGGCTTACCTAGAGGGCTGGAGTTACCAGAGCGTGACATTATAACAGGCCCAAAAAATGGATGACCTGGTACAGCAGGTGCAAGCTATGGCCACAGCGATCAACCAACTCACTCAAAGAGTGGCCACTCAGGAACATTTTGATATGAAGGGACTTGTACAACAAGTGCATGGCATGGCTACCGCCATAGACCACCTGGCCCAACGTGTGGCAAATCAAGAAAATCGCCAGCCGGCTGCACCACCTTCATCCTTACCTCCTGTCGAGCCGAAGGTTCCCCTTCCTGAAAAAATTTGATGGGGATCGTAGAAGATTTTCCAACTTCAGGAACTCCTGTGAACTTTATTTCAGACTACGGCCCTGCTCCTCGGGCACCGAATTGCAGAGGGTCGGTCTGGTTATCTCCCTGCTCCAGGGTGATCCACAGTCCTGGGCGTTTGGCTTAGCGCCCACTGATGAGGCCTTGCAAACTGTCTCAGCTTTTTTCTCCTCTATGGAGATTCTGTATTCAGACCCAGACAAGACTTCGACCGCCGATGCCAGGCTTCGAAGCCTGAAACAGGGGAAGCGTTCAGCAGAGGAATATAGTGCTGAATTCCGCCGCTGGGCGATTGAATCCCATTGGAATGATCCTGCTCTCTGTAGTCAGTATCGAATTGGTCTCTCAGAGAGTGTTAAGGATGTTCTAACGAATTTTCCCTACCCCAGAAGCCTGGATGAACTCATGCCTATGGCCATTAAAATTGACAGACGGCTACGGGAGAGACACATGGAGAAGAATCACTCTTACTTCCGGGAATCTTCCCACCGGGAGTCATCCACTGTAGGAGTTGTCTCATCTTCGCCCCCTGATGAGCCTATGCAACTTGGTGCTACTCACCTTTCCCCTAATGAAAAGAGTAGACGTCGCACCTTAGGCCTATGCATGTACTGTGGGACTTCTGGTCACCTGGTTAGGACCGACCTGCCCCAATAAAAAACCTTTGGTGGGATTGCAACGTCCTGACAAGACTGAGAAAGTTTGTCAGGACGGTCAGGTAACTTCCCTTCATAGAAATAAGATGTCGTTACCTGCTACTGTGGGTTGGGAGTTGTCCAGGAAATCCATCCCCGCTCTAGTCGATAGCGGAGCAGTGGGCAACTTTTTGGATAAATCCATAGTGACCGCCTTAGGCATTCCATTAATACCCCTTGGGAAGCCCCTCCAGATTTTGGCTGTAAATAATACTCCTGTTCATGGGGGAACTGTAACCTCCAAAACCCCTTTTATCAGCCTAGTTGTGGGACCCTCCCATTCTGAGAATCTTGAATTTTTTGTTTTTGACTGCCCTGAAACCCCGGTTGTCTTAGGGTTCCCTTGGTTGAAGATGCACAACCCTACCCTTAATTGGAAAACTGGGGAATTGACAGGATGGGGCCCACACTGTGAAGAACACTGCTCTAGCATCACTGTTGGGGCAACCCTGGTCTCAGAATTTGTTTGTCCGCCTGCCTCTCCATCCAGGAGGGGACCTCGTGTATCTTCGTTGAAGTCTGTCGGAACTATTCGGGGCGTTTGCCTTGTTGAGTCTGGTGAGGGTCCGGAGGCCCCTCGTGAAGGGGGGGGTAATGTCATGAATGACTTGCCTTCTACCCGTGCCCGTGAGGTCCCTAGGCAACGGGTTTGGGTTCCTCCTGCCCAGCAGCTGCTTCTGCCTCGGGTGCCATCCCCAGCGGCGCGTGTGCCGCCGAGTAAGTCCTCCCCCCTTGCCCATTGTCACTCAGCTTGTGCTTGCTGGCCTATACAATCAGCTCATGTCCTCCGGTGGTGCAATACTCAGAATGGCCACCGGAGGCTGTTTAAAAGAACGAAGTCTAGAAGGTGCAGCTCTGAGCAGTTTGCCTGGGAAGCTCAGCTGGAGCAATCAGCCCAGAGCTCACCAATCAGACCACAGGGCCAGTGCTCCAATCTGCCGCCAGATCCTAAGTGCACCAATCCCAGCCACTGTCTCCCTGTCCAATCCTGCCGGTTTTCCCACTATAAAGGGATTTCCACTGCAGTGTGTCATTGCCTGTTATAGCGCCTAGTACCAAGCTTGTCTTGTGCATTGTAGCTCGATTGATTTCCAGTTGCCGACCTCTGCCTGAACCGACTATTCTGATCTCCGTTGCCGACCTCTGCCTGAACCGACTATTCTGATCTCCGTTGCCGACCTCTGCTTGAACCGGCCAATCTCGATCTGATCTCTGTTGCCGACCTCTGCCTTGTACCTAGACCTCGAGCTGTCTCACCCCTCTGTACCGCTGCGAACTCTGACTCCCCGTGTTAACCTCCGGCCTGTCTCTGGACTTCCGCTACACTCGCTCTTAGCCATTGGTTCTTCAGACCTCTATACCTGTAAGCTCTCATCCTTTGAGCCATTGAAGTCCTGGGGGCAACCGATCCCGGGCAGGCGTATTCTGCGTCCCGGCAAGCGGGGGCTCCTATAGGTGAAGCTGGCTGCGGAGATTAGGGGTTGAGGGCTTACCTAGAGGGCTGGAGTTACCAGAGCGTGACAAGTATAGACCGTGATCGGATACAATGACCCCTCCAACCAGTGACGCCATTCATCAAAAGCCAGTTTAATCGCCAATAACTCCCTGTTTCCAACATCATAGTTCTGTTCCGCGGTACTAAATTTCCGTGAGAAGTAGGCGCAAGGATGCAAACGATCAGGATGACCAGAGTATTGCGACAACACCGCCCCCACACCCAACTCAGATGCATCTACTTCAATGGTAAAAGGTTTATTAACGTCAGGGTGAACTAAAACTGGCGCCGAAGTAAAAGCCTGTTTTAGAGTCTGGAAGGCCTCATTGACCGAAGATGACCAGTTTACAGTGAAGGCGCCCTTGCGAGTAAGGTTGGTGAGAGGAGCAAAAATTTTGGAGAAACCCTTAATAAAGCGTCGATAGAAATTAGCGAAACCTAAAAAACGCTGTAATTCTTTTAAAGTCTTGGGTTGTACCCAATCCCGCACCGCCGAAACTTTCCCCGCATCCATCTCTAACCCCTGGCTAGAGATTATATAACCCAAAAAGGGAACGGTGGTGACCTCAAACATACATTTAGAAATCTTTGCATACAAGTTATTCTCTCTTAGTTTTTGAAGTACCATTTTCACATGCAGTCTATGTTCGGACAAAGACTTAGAGAAAATGAGGATATCATCCAAATAAATTACCATGAATCTGCCCAAATAGTCTCGGAAGACGTCATTAACGAAGTCTTGGAAGACCGCAGGGGCATTACAAAGGCCAAAGGGCATGACTAGATATTCGTAATGACCATCTTTAACATTGAATGCAGTTTTCCACTCATCCCCTTGTCGAATACGAATCAGGTTGTAGGCCCCCTTCAGGTCTAACTTGGAGAACACCCGAGCTCCTACTACTTGATTAAATAAATCCCCAATCAAGGGAAGGGGATACCGTTTTTTTACCGTGATCTTATTCAGGGCTCTGTAGTCTATACAAGGCCTTAAACCACCATCTTTTTTCTCCACAAAAAAGAAGCCAGCCCCCGCAGGTGATGTTGAAGGACGGATGAACCCCTTGCTCAAATTCTCAGAGATGTACTCCTTCATGGCCAGTTCTTCCAGCCAAGTGAGATTATAAACTTTCCCTCTAGGAGGGATGGTCCCGGGGAGCAGGTCAATAGGGCAGTCATAGGGCCTATGAGGGGGAAGGGAATCGTCAGAACGTTCGGAAAAAACATCAGCCCAATCTGCGTAAGGCTGAGGCAATCCCTGTGGCAGCATCTGAAAACTTTTGAGGGCAGTGGAAAAACAATGTGTCTTGCAGTGATTACTCCACCTCACTAAATCCCCAGTCTGCCAGTCTAAAATGGGGTTGTGGAGTTTTAACCAGGGATATCCCAGTACTACCGGGGTTTCAGGACAGTCAAAAACCAAGAACTCGATATATTCAGAGTGAGAAGAGCCAACGATTAAATTGAGAGGTGGGGTCTTGGTACTAACCGGACCTCCCTGGATGGCCTTCCCATTTATGGCTAGAACCTGTAGAGATTTTCCAAGGGGTACCAGCGGAATCCCCAGGACGGAGATCATGCTCCGGTCCAGGAAATTACCTGCAGCTCCACTGTCGATAAAGGCGGATACTGCCCGTTTGGAGGGACCCCAAGAAAGCTCTATGGGGATTAACATTTTATTCAAGTGAGAGTAATTAACGGACTCACCTAGATCAGTACTCCCCTCCTGATCTAGGCGAGGAAGTTTCCCGCCGGGTATCCCTTGTTAGGACAGGACCTAGCAAAATGTCCCGGATTCCCACAATATAAGCAGAGACCCATGGAGCGTCTACGCTGCTTCTCGTCCTGGGTAAGACGAGTTCTACCGATCTGCATGGGTTCTTCCAGTGAGGAAGAAGGTGTGTTTGCCCCAGGGGAAGGGAGTGGGTTGGGGGACTGAGATGGCTTAAAGGACGAGGAAGTCCTAACCCTTTCCCTGGCTCTTTCCCTAAGACGCCGATCTATTTTGATGGAGACCTGCATTAGCTGGTCTAGATCTGCTGGTGTAGGGAAATTGACCAAAGCGTCCTTGATACCCTCTGATAGACCCATACGGAACTGGCTACACAGGGCTGGGTCATTCCATCTGGAGTCTACTGCCCACCGCCGGAATTCAGAA
Organism: Gastrophryne carolinensis; assembly: GCA_027917425.1. Classification (NCBI taxonomy): domain Eukaryota; kingdom Metazoa; phylum Chordata; class Amphibia; order Anura; family Microhylidae; genus Gastrophryne; species Gastrophryne carolinensis. Next base: position 82,532,951 of record CM051237.1, read on the forward strand.
CTGTAATCTTCGGCAGTATTCCGACCTTGCTTCAAGGCCTGAAGCCTATTTTCGGCTGTGGACTGCTGGTCTGGGTCGGCATATAACACACCCATAGCCTGAAAAAAGGAAGTAATGGCGTTCAGGGCAGCATCATCAGGAGGCAGGCTAAAGGCCCATGATTGGGGATCTCCTTGCAAAAGGGAGATAACTAACCCCACCCGTTGGGTCTCGGTGCCCGAGGACCCAGGTCTCAATCTGAAGTACAGCTCGCAGGAGTTTTTAAAATTGGAGAATCTGGCTCGGTCTCCAAAAAATTTCTCCGGTAACGGGACCTTCGGCTCCGACACGTGAGGTGGTACAGCGGATGCAGGAATCTGCCTGGTCTCTTGATTGGCCACTCTCTGGGCAAGTTGATTTATAGCTGTGGCCATAGCCTGTACTTGCTGTACCAGGTCATCCATGAAGGCCTGTGATAATATCACGCTCCCGGAACCACAATTTACCACTTGGACAACTCCAGCTCTCTTGGTAAGGACCTCAACCCCCAATCTCCGCAGCCAGCTTCACCTATAGGAGCCCCCGCTTGCCGAGACGCAGAACACGCCTGCTCGGGATCGGTTGCCCCCAGGACTTTATGGCTCAAAGGTTGAGGTCTTACGGTACAGAGTACTGGAGAGCCCGCGGCTGGAAGTGGAATCGGGTAGCCGGTATGTGAGCGTATGGTGGGAGTCCAAGGACAGGCAAGGGTCGGCAACTGGAGTGAAGATCGAGGATGGTCAAACAAGCGAGGGTCGGCAACAGGAATGGAGATCAAGGATGGTCAAACAAGCGAGGGTCGGCAACAGGAATGGAGATCAAGGATGGTCAAACAAGCGAGGGTCGGCAACAGGAATGGAGATCAAGGATGGTCAAACAAGCGAGGGTCGGCAACAGGAATGGAGATCAAGGATGGTCAAACAAGCGAGGGTCGGCAACAGGAATGGAGATCAAGGATGGTCAAACAAGCAAGGGTCGGCAACAGGAATGGAGCTCAAGGATGGTCAAACAAGCGAGGGTCGGCAACAGGAATCAGGATCAATAACAGGGATAAACAATGGCTAGGGTCTAGGCGCTATCACAGGCAACAACCAACTGCGGGGAAAAGAGCTTTATAGGGACAGACATAGGAGGGAAGGTATGTGATTGGTGCACACAGGATCATGATAATGATTGGCCAGAACAAGGAGTGCACAACAGGAGGGGGGCGTAACCCCCACTGAACCCAGGGCTCATTGGCCCTTCAGATAGGATAGAGGGCGTGCCGCCCAGCTGGGCTCATAGGCCCTTTAACTGAAAAGGGGGCGTGCCCCTTTTATAATTTATTCACCTCCTCCGGCGGCCACGCTGAGTGCAGCGCCGCCGGAGGGCATAGAAGGAACGTGCTTGCGCACCCGCGCGAGCACGTGTGCTGATGCCGGACACGCCGGCAGGAGGAGAAGGAGGGGGCGCGCCCGCAGCCACGCGAGCTGCCGCCCGGCGCGGCCGGCGCCTGGATGGCGGGGCGACGGGGACACCGCTGGAACGCGGCACAGGTAAGCTGATCGTGACAGCTGGTTTTAGAATAGAAATGAAAAGACTGATTGAATTTTGTATTTAGCTGGGTAAGGAGAGCTCATAAGCCATGCACAACAGGGAATGGTCTGATAAAATGAGGGACACGCTTCTTGGAAAGAGAAGGTAGCCTTAAATTAGTGGTGTATAACCAGATAGGATCTCATGGGGAGAGATTCTTTGGTCCTTCTCTTGTTGCTCCAAACAACCATTCTGTCTTGAGCCTGCTTAATTCTCTCTCTGAATCTTAGAGTGTTTAAAGCTAATAACTAAACAAAAACAGTTAAAGCTGGCATTGAATCAGGAAGAATTGAAGAGCGATAGCTGAAATGAGTGAAAATGGAGATTGCCTGCTCAGAACAGTTGTCTTGGGTTTAAGATGAAAAACAGCGTAAGTATTGCTCCAAGGTTAGGTTAGTGCTCTCTGTCTGACCATTTTCGGATGGTACGTTGGTAAGAATGAGAGAGAAATAGCCAAGGCTTGAAACAAGGCCCTCCAGAAACGAGAAGTAAATTAAACTCCTGTCCGCGACTATGTCTTGTGGAATTCCATGGAGGCAAAGAATTTCTTTAATCAATATTTTGGCAGTTTTACCGCTGAAGGAGTGCCTATAAGCGGAATAAAGTGCTCCATCTTCATAAGAACCACAAAGATGGTGGTAAGGTGATTGGACAGGGCAACTCCACTATGAAATCCATTGATATCATTCTCCACGGCTGGGGCGAAATGGGAAGAGGGCAAAGTAACTCCAAGAAGACCTCGTCAAGAAGGTCTTGCAGTTGTTGGTCAACTCAGACCACCAAAAAAAATAAACCCCAAAGTGTCCTGCCAGGGGATGGTCATAGGTGATTTGCAGGACCTGTTGTCGGGAAGCCTCCGAAATGAAGATCTTATGCTGATGCATGAGGAATCCATCCTGATTATCCAATGAGGGAGAGGAGCAGCTGAACTGTTTTTTTTATTTAACTCATCAATTCTGTCTGAATGACTAGAAAATTCTTTGGAGAGAGGATGGTGTGTACGTCCTCAGGGGGGGAGTTGATGGAAACATCTGTGATAGCGCATCTGGTGTAGCGCATTTTGGATCCAGGTCGATACGTCACATGAAAGCTAAATTTGAAAAACAACAACATCCACCTGGCTTGGCGAGGATTGTTGGCTGTTCTACTGTACTCTAGATTCTTGTGATCTGTAAAGATTAGAATCAGATAAGAATCCCCCTCTAGGAGATAACGGCATTCCTTTAGTGCTGATTTAATGTTCCCAACCCCGTTAATTTTTTGGAAAAGTAAGCCATGGGATGAAGAATGGCCATGGGGTCGGAACATTGGAAGAGAATCACCCTCACTGTGATTTTCGAAGCCTCTACTTCTAGGTTGTAGGTGGAGTGACGAATCTGGGTGCTTCAGGAACAGAGCTGAGGTAATTTTTCAACTTTTCAAAAGCCAGCTGTGCCTCCTCAGTACAGTGAAACTGCTGATAAACACAAGCCAATAAAAAACGCTGCACTGCCTTTCTCATGTGCCTGCGATGTTTACTCAGAGAAGAGAACACTAGGATGCCGCCAAGATATACGACTACACAAACTAATCCAGTATGTCTCGGAAAATGTTGTTAACAAATAATTGAAAAGGAGCTTGGGCGTTACATAGGCCAAAAGGCATTACTAGGTATTCAAAATACCTGTAGGTCCGGAAGGCAGCCTTCTATTTATCTCCGACTTAGATTAGCCTTTAGGCCCCACGCAGGTCGAGTTTTGAAAAGATGGAGGCAAATCTAAGTAGCTGGCATAACTCTGGAATGAGGGGCCGTTCCTGTTCTTGACATTGATCTTGTTGAGCTCATGATAATCCACACACGACTGCAAAGAACCATGCTTCTTTTGTACAAAGAAGATGCCAGCTCCACCTGGAGAGGTGGAGTGTTGAAATAAACCCCTTCCGGATGTTGTCATCTAAGTATGCCTTCACTGTCTTGAGCTCGGGATCTGAGAGCTGGAACACAGGGCCAACAGAACTGCAGCCCCAGGCAGTAACTCAATCGGGCAATGGCAAGGTCGGTGAGGGGGGTAACTGATGAGCACTCTTCTTGCTGAACAAGTTCAGGATTTTATGGTAATGTGAAGGAACTTAATTCTTCTCTTCAGAAATGGATTCCATGCATAATAGGGATGGTGACAAATCTAATGGAGGCAGACTAGTTTGAAGGCAGTAAGGAAAACTGAAGGACGTCTGTCCCATGTGCCAGTTGATCAAAGGGTTATGAGCCCTTAAAGTGCACCTATACTCAGAAAAGAAATGTATGTCTTCACCTTCTATCCCTAGCCCAGTCCCCCCAAACAGCCTGTGTTTCTTTTTTACTAACCAGGGTAGACCCAGGATGACTGGGGTCAATGTCAAAACATTGTAACTCTTTATAATCCACGGCGGGCACAACGTCAGGCACTGCAGGTTCTTGGGTAATAGGCCTGTCTTTAATCCGGTATCCATCCACCAAAGAGATCACAACAGGTTTTATTTTAGATCGAATTGGGAATTCATGGGCTAGAGCAAAGGATCAATATATACATAAATAAATAAATATTTACATCAATATATACATAGACACAAAAATAAATTCATTAATTTAAATATTACATTTTACAGCTGTCCGGGGGGGAAGATGTTGGAGAGGGTTGTGGTGGTTTAAGTGTAAGAGGCAGAAGATGAGGTGGACCAAATCCCATGATGACTCATAGATATTGTGCGCTCCGGGGCCTGGGACGCACGCGTCACTTCCGGCGGAAACCGGTGTGACGCGGCGTCCCGGGTCCCGGAGCGCACAGCACAAAAGCGCCTCCCGGAGAGACGCCAGCGCGCCCCTAGACAGACGAGCAGTGGAGATTTTGGAGGCCCGGGAGGGTCCCGGAGCACGCAGCAGAAGCGCCCCCCGGAGAGACGCCAGCGCGCGCCCCCAGCGTGACGAGCAGCAGAGACTCAGGAGGCCGGGAGGGTCCCGGAACCATAGCCCAAACATCATATATTTAAAGGTACAGTGCGTTTTTGACTTAAATAGGGTGAACCACCAATGTCTCACTAAAAATGAGTGATGTAGTGGAGGGCTGGCATTGACAATCGAACCCTCTTTTTAAATATAGAACTGGGGAACAGCCAGAAGGGGAAAACAATATCTATGAGTCCGCGGGGCCCGTCAGGAAGAAACAGGTAATTCCACCATGTGTATACATGATTTGTTTGGGAAAGATGCAAGCCTAGATACACACAGACCAATGATATACTATACCTTGAGGGTAATTTAATATTCTTATCCTTTAAAGGATGGCAAAATTCTAGATCTGCAATAGACGGGGTGTATGAACCAGATTTCTCTGAGGTATAAGAAACAACAACCTGTGAGATAACCTGTACAAAAATTGTGATGCAAACAGATGAGGAAATTATAGAGAGCACCTGAAACTTCCTTAAAGAGGTATATAAGCAAAACGAAAGATATTGTGATGATATTGTAAAAACAAAATGATATGTGACAATGTAAATGCTCTCATGTAATGAGAATCCCGTTTCTTTTAAATAAGGGCACGGAGGAAGCCAAAGGCGAAACATGTCTGCCCAATCAGGAAGGAATTATGAATCCAACTGATTACAAAGACAGTAGGGAGAAATGTATTTTATACATATTTGAGAAAATATGATCAGTGCATCATGTACATATCAACATGTTTGAACACTATGTAAATATGAAGATCATGTAAACAATGAATTGAGAGCTCAGAGAGTATGAATTTGTAAATAGATGTATTTTAAAGATTAAGGTATTAATAAATCAATTTTGAATATCATAAGGTGTGGTCTCTGACAAAGCTCCGCAAGAGTGGGGGGAAATTCAGGGGGAATATTTTGTCTAGTGTTTTACCAATCTTATTACCTAAGTAGGTGATGTGTTCGCTAGCCCATTTAAAAGAAAAAGTGTTTTGGAGGTTAGTCTCCCTGTGCCTCTCTAGGTTAAGATTCAGGGCTTCAGATTTTTGTAGGTTAATTTTGTAGTTCGACACGTCCCTATAGGCATCCAGCTCTCGCATCAGGTTAGGGAGGGTAACTTCAGGACAGGACACAAAGAAGATCAAATCGGCCGCGTATGCCGCCGTTTTGTAATGACCGGAGGGGAGGGAGACTCCCCGAATGCTGGGATTTGCCCGCACTCTGCAAAGAAAAGGCTCTAATGTCATGATGAAAATAAGTGGTGAAAGGGGGCACCCCTGCCTTGTCCCGTTCCCGATGCTGAAAGGCTCCGACAGGAGGCCATTAACTCTCACCACTGCCGAAGGGTGGTGATAGAGACTGGTGACTCAGGATATCATACTAGGCCCTAAACCCACGTGCCGCAAGACTCCCAGCATAAAGTCCCACTGCACCCTGTCAAAGGCCTTCTCAGCATCGGTGGCAAGGAGAACCGCAGGGAGCCTTGTCTTGTGTATGATGTCTAACAGATTTAAGACTTTCACTGTGTTATCCCTTGCTTCTCTAAGTGGCATAAACCCTACCTGATCTAGGTGGATGACATGATGTAGGTGTGGGGCTAGACGGGAGGCAAGTATTTTGGCAAACAGTTTAATATCTGTGTTAAGGAGAGAAATTGGTCCATAACTAGAGCTTTGCATAGGATCCTTCCCCTCTTGGGGATCACAGATATTTGGGCTCGGAGACTATCAATAGGGAGGGTAGTGCCCTCCGCAAGAGAATTGAAGACTACCCGGAGCCGAGGTAATAGGACTGCAGAAAAAACTTTATAGTACAACAATGGAAGCCCGTCCGGACCCGGTGTTTTCCCATTAGCTGACCCCTTAATGGCCCTACTCAATTCGTGCGCTGTAATGGGATCTTCCAGCTGCTCAGGGCCGGTGGAATTCTAGGAAGGCCTGATTGCGTTATGTAATCATTAATTTTCCCTACCTTATCTCGAGGCTGGGGCAAAATATTGTAAAGTGTTTCATAGTATTTCCTCAATACTTCTGCAATCTCCCTATCCTTGTGAACCACTTTCCCCACCTGGTTAAGAATCTTAGGGATATAGGTTCTAGCCCTCTACCCTCTCAGAGCCGAAGCCAGAAGTCTCCCACACTTATCCCCCGATTCTTAAAATATTCTCCGACTCTTAATGAGCTGAATTTTGGTTTTGTCACTGAACAGTTTCCAGAGACGGTCTCTAAGAGCGGTCAGGGACACCAGGTGCGCCCCCGCCAACGACTGCTTATGGGCTCCCTCTAGTTTTTTTTTTTCGTCTAGTAGGTCATTTATCTGCTTAACCCTCTCCTTTTTAACCCGTGCCCCTCTCTCAATTGGCGCTCCTCGGATGACACACTTATGGGCCTCCCAAACCACTGGTGCGCTAATCTCCGGTGAAGTGTTTTCCTGAAAATAGCTTTGCAAGACCAGATTCATTTCTTCTCTTATTAATGGGTCCTGAATTAGGGACTTGTTTAGTGTCCACGACCAAGGCCGAGGCGCGTGCTCGTTGGATGCTAACCGGATACCTACAGGTGCGTGATCCGAGATGGTTATGTTGCCTATAGAGGCAGACAAAATCATGGGGAGGGAATGGTGTTGGATCAGGAACATATCTATCCTTGAGTACATGTTGTGGGGAGGGGAATAGAATGCATAGTCTCGCCCGTCAGGGTTTAAAATCCGCCATGGGTCTACCAATTGATACTTGTGCAGCAGCTTCCTGACTCTTTTGAGTTTTGCGTAGGACATATAGGAGTGACCTTTGGAGGTATCTATTAGAGGTTCTAGGGAGAAATTGAAGTCCCCACCTATGATCACCCTCCCCTCTGAGTAATCCGCTAGATTCTCCAAAACCTCCTCCAAAAAAGAAATCTGCCCCACATTTGGAAGGTACAGATTGGCTAGGGTAACAAGCTCAGACCGAATCTTCCCCTTGACAAAGAGCCAGCGACCCTCTACACCAGCCAGAGAGCCCACCTCCTCCCAGGCCACGGATCTGGAAATGAGAATGCTCACTCCCCTTGACCGTGAGTCAGGGGAAAAGCTGTGATAGGAAACCGGAAATACCTTATTCCTGAAGACAGGAGGGTTGGCCGCCTTGAAGTGAGTCTCTTGTAGAAAGGCCACCTGCGCCTTCTGTGCTCTGAGGTTGTTCAAGATCATGGACCTCTTCTCTGGGGTGTTCAGCCCTTTTACATTGAAAGAGATTAGGTTAGTATCGGCCATATTAATGGAACAGTGAATACTAAATGATGCCAAAATATTAGGAGGAGACGACCAACTGAGTCCACCGGAGAGGCCAGACAGACTGCAACTATTAGTAGACAGTAACAGGCAACGATAACTGTCCAATCGACCCGAGGTCTCGGAGATGGAAGAGGGAGAGAGGGAGTAGGGGAGAGAAGGGGGGATTTAAGAGTAGGCTTAGGGGTAGGTATAGGTGAGGAAAGGAGGGGAGAAGACACCAAAGGGGAGGAGGGGGGAACACAAAAAAATTAAGAGGATCCGGTGGATCCTAAACTAAGCCCGGCCTGGGTCCCCCGCCGGGACCCAACTACAGGAGCCAAGTCCCACCGGGACACCCACCTGCGGAATAACCTATCGTGCGTCTGCACTAGATTTCAGCTACCTCTAAAACAGAGGAAAGCCGACTCAGGCCTAATTGGGGGAAAGTGACTGACTCCGAGCTCAACGTGGACTACTCTGTGGGTCACAGGGCAAGGAGGAGTCTACTGAACAACCGGCATAACAATAAAAACGTCAGACGGGGGGCTGCCAAGCAGCGCCCCCGTCAAGGGTAGTAAACGGCAATAACAGAACAACTCACACTATACTCAACAGTGGATCAGCGATAATAAAAATGGAAAACAAAGGAACCATGAAAAATGAGCGGAGGACACTTCTAGGGGGGACCCCCGTCCCGCGGCTCTCCACTTCACAGTTCATTGTCGGTTGGTCTTGACCTCCTTGCGCTCCTCCCTCTAGGCCTCTCAGCTCTGGCGTGTCTCACCGGTGCGCCGGGGTATATCCGTGGTGGGAACTTCATCTGCGGGGTTAGCCAGTTCGGCACAGGGACCGGTGCACCACCAAGAAAGCCGAAAAGACTCTCCAAGTCCCGATACGTCTTGAGAAGGTAAATGTCTCTGTCCTTTGACACAATCAAATGAAAGGGATAGCCCCAGCGGTATGATGCTCCAGAATTCCTGACCAAGTCCAGGACCGGCTTAAGCAGCTTCCTCATGATCAACGTGCGTCTCGAGAGGTCCGGAAGGATGGTAATCCTGGCCCCGTCAAAGTCCACTGGTCCATGCCTCCAGGCACACCGGGCAATTTCTTCTTTGACACGGTATAGATGTATTCTGCAGACCACATCTCTTGGATACGCAGGATCTGGGTTGCGGGGGCCAAGGGCCCTATGCGCTCTGTCTATCTCTATGGGAGTGTCGAAGCTCCTTCCCAGTACTGTGTTAAAGATGGTCGTTATAAGCTGCTTCACAACTTCCCCAGCAGACGCGGCTATCTTGCATGGAGTCAAGGTGGGCAGGAGACCAGAGCCGGCCAGGAAGAAGGCCCCCCTGCGCATCTCCTTGTGGACAGGTGGCAAGCTGCTCCCCAGAGCGTCCCCAGGTGCGGGGTGTTCGCTGTGGCAGCCCCTGGATCAACGTAGGCTCAGCAGCTGATGTCTGCTGCACTCTAGCCGAGCTGCCAGCCAGACCAACCCCCCGGGTTCCTGGGGTAAAAGCGTATTTGCTAAGGCTGCTAAGGGCTGTAATAGTGGGCTTTCCAGTCTGCTGGCTATGTCTCTCTGTGGCAATTGGATTATCCCCCATCTCCAAGGGTATCACACGTGGGGCTTGAATCCTCCTCTCCCCTCCTGGGATAGGTACTGGGCCTAAGTCCTCGCCTCCCCCACTCATCGCCGCTGTCTCCATTCTGGTTGCTGAGTGTTTCACCCAGGCGGTGCCTCCTGCGGGCTCCGACAGGGCTCTAGCCGGCTGACACTCCGCGCCGGCTGTAGCGCCGCTCTCAGCTGCCTCCACCGCCGCCCCCGCTCCGATGGGGGGGTCTGATGACGTGACCCACCTGGCCGTGCTTCTCCCGCGGTCCCTGGCGCTGTGGCCACCATCTTATCGCCGGCCGCCTCTTCTGCCAACCTCCGCACCCGCTCTCCGGACACCGCCGTGCGCCGCCAGTCCCGCTCGTCCACCGGGTCTCGACCAGCTGTGTCCTCCGTAGTGAGAGGTAAGACTTCCTCTCCGCTGTCTGAGGCACTCGCAGATGGCAGGGATGCCATCTCCTCCTCTCCCACACGTGCTTGGTCCATCACTCCCGGCATCTGTACCTCTTGCCATGCTTCTCTCTCTCTCTCCGGCTCCTCTCCTTCCTGCGCTGCTTCCTCCCAGCCATTTTGTGCAATTTTGCTTGCCGAATGCCTGATAAAATGGGATTTATTGCCCTGCTATTCCCAGAGCTCGCCTTCTCATGCCTTCATTACTCCAGCGCCAGGCCACGCCCCCAGTCTCTTAAGATCCTGATTCATTTCACTTTCCCGTGTGTTGTTCCTCTCATAGGGGGCATCCCCATGTTGCCCCATACACTCACCTTCCTTTCACTCCCATGCTGCAGACTTGGACAAGAGCGAGATTAATCTAAAACTATGGTTACGTAACTGTAGTGATGTGAAGGTCTTTGATGAACAGGCAGCAGCTCTCTCCCAAAGATTTGTTGACAAAGGGTATGATACTACCATGATAGAAACACAGTTAGCATCGGTTCGTTCAACTGAACGGAATACCTTATTTAACAAACCCAAAGAGGTGAAAAGAAATTGTACAAATATGGAGTATGCTTTCATTTCTGGGTTCAATGTCCAACATCAAAAGGTAAAGAATGTGCTGGGGAAACACTGGCATATTCTAAGGGAGGATCCGGTACTGGGCCCTGTACTGCCTGAGAAACCTGTATGTGTTTTTAGGAGAGCACCCACTTTGAGGGACAAACTGGTACGGAGCTTTATAGATCCCCCTAAGCCTATCACTGTGGTTGAGTCCCCACCTATTGGGTTTCATAGATGTGGCAGGTGTTGTGGTTGTAAAACCACTATGGGGTCTGAGAGAACTATTAAGAGTTTTGAAGACACCCGTACGGGGAGATCTTTTAAAATTAAGAAATGTATAACTTGTAGTTCCAAAGGTGTAGTGTATGTTATGTGGTGCACGTGTGGCCTGACCTATATAGGAAGGACTACCCGTGAACTCAGAATTAGGGTCCGCAAACACATTTATAATATTAAAAGGGGCTATGATGGACATAGTCTATCTGCCCATTTTAAATTGAAGCATGCTTCTGATCCAAAGTTTTTGTCCTGTGTGGGTCTTGATAAAGTTGAGCAGCACTGGAGGGGTTCTAATCTAGTAAGGATATTATCCCAGTGTGAAAGCAAATGGATCTTTGAGCTGGACACTATGGCACCAAGAGGTCTGAACATTGAGTTCGACCTCAATTGTTTTATTGATGATTCTTAATTGTACATAAGTGGTATATGGTATTATTATAATATTTATTGTCCTGTGTATGTTTTGGTTTTAGTTTTGAAATAATGCTTCTTGTGAGGTAATTCTCACCTGCCATGACCTTAATGTTCTGTGGTTTCAAGCTCAAATTTAGTTATTTAATGAATTAGCTTTATAATATAACCTTTTAATATAGTATTTATTTATTGGAAATGATTTTTTCTAACATGGTTACTGGAGTCATGGGCGCAAGCCCTATAACTTTAAATAGAAGTGACCATGGTTTGTTTATTGTTGTTTGATGCGCGCGCATCCTGTCATTTGGATTTGCGCGCTGTGTAAGCTGTTCCGGGGGAAGCTGGTGGCAGGCGCGTTCCTGCGCATGCGTCAGTCCTCTGAGAGAAGGAGAGATCAGAGGAGGTCTTCTGGGCAAGCGCGCGTGATTACGCTTTTGATTGGATGCGCGGCTGGGACACGTCTGTTGCCATGGAAACCCGGCACGGCTTTTTCTTCCTAGCGTCATATGCTTATTGTCACGTGACCTTGCGTCACTGGAGTTCCGGTTTAAAAGACCGCTTAGTGTATTTTCCAAGCATTCCGGCAGAAGTCGTTACCTACGACGAAACGCGTTGGATCGCTTGGACTATCAATTATCTAGGATTGGATTCCCGGATGTGGTTTTATCCTTTGGGCGGTACTGGCGGTGAGAAATACTGATCGCCGTATGTATTGAAAGCCTTTCTGTGTTTTAACTTTTGTGAGTGCAATTTATTAAATAGAAGTATTTTACCATCAGTGGGACGTATTGCACTAGTGTTTTCCGTGGTTTGCCTTACATGAATTGCTTGAGTTATCACATTCCTGACGGCATACTTTGAGCAAGTTTAAATATATTTTCACTAACCTGAGAGGACGAAATATCTCTGCGGATGATTCTTCACTAATAAGCTCTGTGCATTTCTGTTTTTATTTTAAAACTATGGTGGATGGTGCACTGCCGAACAATTAATCAAGATAGGTGCCAGCCGTGGGGGAGACACAACGAACCAAAATTGTACATGAGAGATCCTAGACTGATCTCAAAAACCCCCACCAAGCAAGTCCGCACACTAAATTAAAGTAAAAACCAAATATGTTTAATAAATATTCATTATATACACAAGTAAAGGCACATAGTATGACAAATACAATATTAAAAAACACAAAAACACTAAGCAGGAGGTTCCGATAAATGGTGACTATTATGGGTTAAATATCAGTGGTTGTAATGTATTTGACTATATAATACAAAAAAGTACAATGTGATGTACTAATAATGAGCCCAAGTACATAACCAATAACCCCGGATAAATGACCAGCATAAACCGGGATAAAAGAACTGTTGAATGAAAATTAATGAATTAAGTGTGCAAAAAGACGTGATAAGAAGAGTGCAATAAGTACTATCTATAAACAAAACCACAAATGTGCTGTGCACAGATTGTGGAGCTGCTTGTACTGGTCATGCAAAGCAGTCTGCCATATAACATACATACAAGGTGAAAAACATTGATTACAAAGTGCTAGGAATGTATTGGACGGGATTCAAGTGGGGCCAAATGAGCCCCCGAAATAGTAACTCCAAATAACAAGATACATTTACAACATACAAGTAAATAAAAAATACTATTACATCACCATGTCACCAGGGGTCCCCCGCAGCAGCTGCCACCGACGCGTTGCGTGCCGAAATGACACTTCGCCAGGGTGTATTGGCTGCCCAGCTCACCCCTCCTTAAATACCCCGATAGTAAACAGCTGACCAATGAGCAAATGACCAATTTTTGAGATCAGTCTAGGATCTCTTATGTACAATTTTGGACAAGAGCGAGTGCGCTGAGTGGCTGAGCAGTATGCTTAGCCAAACAGCGTGCTCGCTTTCACGCAGCACCCTTCAACTCAGCAGATGCTTAAGCAGCCGAGCGGTGCTGAAGGGAGTTGAGTGCACCACCAGCCGCATCCCCCACTCACCTTCTAGCCATGGCATGCCCAAGTTGCCCATTCAGAAAGGCCAGGAGCAGGCACGCGCATGGCTAGAGGTGAGCGGGGTTGCGGCCGTAGCCCAGAGACACAGCGTGGCCTCCAGGAGAAGGTGAGTGTATCGGGGCGTCCCAGAGGATTTACACAGTGGAATGAAAGGAAGGAATGAAACTCAGACAGCCCTGGAGTCTTTTAGATGGTACACCCCGCAGTGCTGAACGCTCCTTCTAATAGGAGACTTGCCACAGGGCAGCCTAGCACCACCAAGGCATAGACGGCAAACTCTGGCCTCGTGTCCAATTTACTGACCCAGAAATTAAATGGGAAGGACACATCGCTCACTGACTGACTACCATATCGGTAGTCATCCACCATGCGAGTCAAACTCTGCCGTCTGGATGTAGCAGACAATGGAATAAGTTGTTCCACATTGTGGCCATGCTCACCCCCCTCTCCCTGTGAGATGGTGTCAATGCCCCTGCTGCATTAGTGACTTGCTCTTCCTCCTCCTTGTGCCACCATTGAGCCCTTAAAGTCAGCTGGGAACTCTGCCAGTAGAGAGTCACAAGCATGCATTTGCACTAATTTTTCTGTCCCACTCCAGTGCTGGAATGAAGAAGGGGATGCTGTCCTTATAGCGGGGATCAACCAGGGTGGCCATCCAGTAATCAGTGACTGGTGACTATGCGGGCAACTCTGGGGTCTTTGCACAGGCACTGGAGCATGTAGTGCCTCATGTGAGCCAAGCTGCTCTGAGTCAATGAGAAGCTGTCCTCAGTGTCAGGTGTCTCCTCCTCCTGCTCTTCCATCCAGCCATGCTCCAGTGATGCCCGTGAGCTGCACTGGGTGTCACCTTGCTGTGAGAGAAAGTCCTCATCCCGCCTCCTCCTCTGATTTCTTCAAAACTGTCAGCCCAGCAACACACCCTTCAAGGCACATGTGCACTGCACTAACAGCGGGGAAATGTGCCTTTCTCTTCCTCCTCTGCTTCCTCCTCCTCCGCCATGGCCTGAAGGGTTTTTCCCTGCAGACACAGGATGGGGATGGTAGCGCTGACAATGGCGTCATCAGCGCTGACCCTTTTTGTGGCATGCTGGAAACACTGCACAGATGTCCCTCGTGGAGGCCCACTCGTGGTTAAGTGCTGTTGGTCTGCACTTCAACTCACCCAGACATTTTGTAGCAGGAACTGCACTATTGCCTGCTCACAAACCCTTTCCAGCATGTACAACAATTCCACCTGGTGGGCATGTCACATATGAGGTGGGTGGCAAGGCTGAAGTTCTTCTGCAGTGCAGTCAGGCAAATGGCAGCAAGGTGGGAACACCGAGCCAAGCCTGTCCACACCATCCCAGGTAAGCATTCAACTTCCCATCCTGCAAACTCTGGAGAGAAAGCGGAAGTTGGGTCCACCTCTCTCACGAGTCCTGGCCCTGAAATGCAAGCAAATTTGCCTTTGAAATGCTCCAATTTCGCCTGGTGGAGACGGACATTTTTTAAGATCTGATGGCGGCGAGTGTTCCACAATACGTCATTCCCAGCCACCAATATGTTTCTCACCAGGCCATCCCTGCCCTTCAGGTTGTGAAAAAAATTTAGATGTGCACTGGGAAATGCCATCAGTTCCAGTGTCCACCTCACCACGGACATATGGACACGTAAGCATGGGCAGGGACGTTACATCTCTCTGACTGCTCACTGGGTCAATGTAGTGGCTGCTAAGACTGAGGCAGGAAGCACTGTGGCGTATATCCTTCCACCATCTAGGGTTGTGAAACATCAGTTGGTGCCTCCTCCTCCTACTGTGCTTTCTCCTCTGCTTCCTGTTCAGGCAGTCAGTGCAGCCCCTGCACCACCAAATTTAGCACTGCCATGGGGAAAAAGCAACATGTGTTGATAAAACTCATCTGTCTGGGCAAAACATCCCAACCTGTGAGCCCTAGGTCTGCAACTGGAAAAGGGGCAGGCAGATGGCTCATGGAATCCCAGCCAGGCGTGTGATCATAGAGCATAAGTGACTCAGTGACTTCTAGCTGGGAAGGCCTTGCAGATTTTACGGGGGGGGGGGGGGGTGGAGGGCTCTGCAATCTTTGCAGCAGTGGAATGAATGGGTGGAAGACAATCCCACGCATCTGGAAGCACTGTATGTCATATAATTTACGACTGACTCAATTTGTTCTGGCCTCACCACTCTGCCAGCAGTATTGGGGCATACAACAATGCACTCCAAACCCTGGAGCCTGCTTGCACCAGAGGAAGGTGTAAAAGGCAAGGATAACAAAAATACTATCCCTGCAGCACAAGCAACTAGATGAGCACCAGCCCCATTACCAGCAGCAGACACACCATGGCCACGTCCCTGTCCCTTATTTGCTGCTTTCTGCATTGTTATACACCTGTAGTTACAGAGGCCTTATAGAAAGTTAACAGGGTACACACCAGTGCTTAGAACAAGTTGTAGGATAACAGGGTACACACACCTTTAGTGCTTACAGCAAGTTGTAGTATAACCAGGTGCAATCACCCCAGTGCTTAGAGCAAGTTGTAGAATAACAGGATACACTCAACCCGGTGCTTGGAGCAAGTTATAGTATAACAGGGTACACACAGTGCTTAAAAGAAAGTTAACCCTCTGCACACTCATACTATTGAAAAACCTAGCTAACACTTGTTAAGAACATGGACTGTTAGTTAACATAAATTGCAATGAATGTAAAAGCCAGGTAGCCACGTCAAGGCCACACAATATGTACCCCGTCCCTAACATTACTAAGTTTAAAAGTTTGTGCAGACATTGCTACTTCTTTACTTGTGTGTGCACAAGCAATGCAATACATGAATCAGCCTGTCTAAAGACATTGCAATAACTTAACTTGCTTGCACACACACAATGAAAAATGCTTTACTTGCCTGCACAGTGTTACAGTTCAAAAAGGGGGTATTTCAGGTAGGGGCCAATTGGACTCCCTGTTACATTGGGAGAGCTACAATCCAGCAGATCTGGCCACTGACCTGCAAATGCAACAGCAAAAAGAAAGATAGGATGTGCTCATCCAGTCAATATATAGCAGTCAAGAGGTGCTAGAGGGGTGTGACCACACACTAAACAAAAAAGAAAGTTAACCCTCTGCACACTCATACTATTGAAAAACCTAGCTAAAACGTGTTAAGAACATGGACTGTTAGTTAACATAGATTGCAATGAAAGTAAAAGCGAGGTAGCCGCGTCAAGGCTGTCCAATCTGTACCCCGTCTGGATGTTCCACAGTGGCGCTGCTCTTCTTTCTTTGTGGGCTTGTCTGTTTGCTTAGGTTACACCTATGGGTGTGGTCAGTGCAGCCCTGTGCATCTGTCCTCCGCTTTCAGGCTGGCATATCCATATTGTGGGTGGTGGGCTGGGACCTAATGAGCATGTTTGGTGATGTTGAGGTCAGAGCGACGGATGGAGCTTAATACAGCACCACCTGCTGACGGCCGTGGGAGCCCGAGCATGTGTTTTTTTCTTTAAAAGCATTGCACCACCAGGAAAACTGTTACCTATGTCTTTGTTCTTGGTTCCCTTGAGAAAGGGAACTAATGGAAGTGGAGAGTAAGTGCACAGAGCCCCCGTGATGAACTCTTTGCAGCAATGCCACATCGAACTGGACTGACAGCATTTAAGTCTTCTATTAGAGGAGAAGCAGCTGGCCTAGGGATACTAGCAAGGGAACCCCCTACTCTTCAATTAGCTTAGAATTTAATAAAGTGGACACGTCATTATTTTACACTAATTCAGCGGTGAGTCAGATGCAGAGCCCTACAAATATTTGGAAATAAACATGAAGACACAATTGACATTTTTGTACTACATGTCTAAAAAGTTATATTACAATAGTAATGATATATAACACATTTTCTATCTAGTTGATCAGCATATTTTAAATACTGCCATATCTATATTTATAGACCATTCTCTAACCTGTCCTGTTTATTTGTACATCATCTTTCTGGCCTTCCTAATAATTTATTTATTTATTACTGTCATGATGAAAAATCAGGTTGAGTTTTAGACTGATTTTCAATGCGCTTCGTACAGATTTTTGCATTTATTATTGATGAGTATTCCTTCAGCAAGTTCAAGTAAAGGACAAAATGAACTTTTGAACTCAAAGGACTAAACAAAAATCCTTTTACTTCCTCTGTCAACTTGTGGTCACCTTGCAGTTACCTTTGGTTTTTAGTGCATAAAACTCCAAATGTTGTATTAGATTGGTAATAACATTTAATTGCCTTGTATGGTTTAATACAGTACAATGGTTTTCAGGAGTAATTCGCTTTGCTAAGTGACAAAATTGTATAGCTAAAAAGCACAGGGCATGGGCAAGAATGCATAAGCCTATGTGTAAAGTGGTGATAAATTGCCATATTATGTACAGTATATTTTACCAACAGTGACCAATTCATACAATTCAGTCACTTTGTGGCCATATCAATAATGTTTTCAGATTTCATTTTCATCTTGATGGTCATGTTTTATTAATATCTATCTTTTATTTCCATGGGGGTAATTTAATAAAATCTTCTGCCAGCTCTACAACCAATGCAGGGAAGCTTTCTGCTGGCAAATACACCGCCTCAACTGACAGGTTGAACTAAAGTTTGACAACAAACCAGCGGCCCACTCCTCAAATTGGTCACAGTGACTATAGCATGACCCTCCAGTGCAATAAATAGAATGGGCATGCTCCAGACAGTGTGACTGGCAAGGGGTGGCCATTCTTCCCCTAGGCCGACAGTCTACACAACGCTGCACTTGATTACTGTACCCCCTATGGTTTATACTGCCAGAGAAAGACAAAAAGAGCTGCTAAAGACAAAAGATGAGTGTCAAAACTAAATGTGACAGGGCCCTGGTATGAGCATTAAATGGGGCCCTTTCAAGCCTCATACAGTATTTTTTTTCATTTAAGCTTGTCTTTTAAATTTAAAGGAGCGAACATTTTAATTAAAAAAGATAAATAATAATATAGCCGCACATAGCTTCTAACGCGTATAAATAATGTGAAATAGAAAAAAAAAATGTATGCCTTACTTTTAAATTATAAATTCAAAATGGCTCAGTCCATGTGCTGAATGGGGGGATCTGCTGGGTTTTATTCAGTGAGGTGATAGCAGACAGCCGCAGAATTTAGCCAACTGTTCTCCTAGCAACAGCTGCAGTAAACTTGCTGCAGATTTTTCCATAGTCAGGCGCTGTAACAGGTGGTAACAACTCTGTGTGAGATGCTGGTTCTGTGATGAGAACGCCAGGTGACTACATAAAAATGTAAAATCTCTACAAAATAAACGTAGACTACTATGGGCTGTTTTCTGGTTGTGCTTTTGGCAAAACGCAGCATGCAACATTTCGTAAAGCTTAGCACACAGATGTTTCATCTCATGAGCTGCATTTTCTTCCCATTTGTGACACATTGGAGTATTTCTCCTCCAATGAAACACAAACGGAAAGGTGTAGAAGGGACCTAACACTTTTGAAAACTATTCACTATTGACTGTTGGTAGCCAAAGCGTATTCCTGTATGAACAACAATGTGTTCCAGGTCATGGTGCATTTCATGTAAGTAACTGGATCTTTCTGGAAGTTTTTGTCACCAAGCTTCAGTAGACCAGGTCTGTAAATTATCTACATCATCCTTTGAGCGCCTTTCAAAAAGTTCTATATGATTTATGGCCAGGCATTAGCTGTTGCCTTTTTTTGCAGCATGTATTACGGACAAAAGATTAAAATTAGCTGTATTGCAAAATTGCTCGATTTTAAATATCTTTATAAACCCCAAAAGCCCAAAAGGAGGGGTAACTTATACACTGCAACTGAATGAAAACCTGTCAAGCTTGTGATTTGGGGGGAATTCCAGTTTTGAAACTTACCATTCCACTTTTACAGTGGTGATCTGCTGCATTCATTCTCTTCTAATCCCACCAGAAGGAAGCAGCAGCATTGGACTAAAGTCATAGAGGCCGATTCATTAATAGCGCCAGGTAGCGACAGATGAGCGACTGTAGCGTGATTTTTACAGCGCCAGCCAGTATTCGCTGTGCTTGGCCGGAGTTTGCTTGATGACAGCGACTCAGTCGGTGTGCGGTAATGTTGAATACAGGCTTAGGGGTCGCTGTTTCACAGGTTCAGCGTTGTATGTGAGCGCCTGACAACGAATGGCCAGAGCGAACGGCTTGCTTCATATTCATTAAAAAATCACGCTCCGAATTTGCTGGCGCTGTCCATTCCTTGTTTAAACCCCAGTGCGCTGGCGGCGATGTGTGTTAACTAGTTTTTAACCCCTAAACAACCATATTTTTTGATTGTAACATTATACATGTTTTTTGAATCATTTTGTAATATGAATACATTAATATCAGACATGTAAGATCAATTCTGCACAAATTTTTTTTTTTACTTTTTTTTACTTTAAAAAAAAAACGAACATTGCAGAAGTGGTCTCAGAATTTTTGACATTAAAAAAAAAAAAAAATATTACCAATTAATTATGATTAATTAAACATTGCTCCATTGAAATGCACTGGACAATGCCAGGGAGCGACAGGTCATACCTGGCGCTGTGAAGGAATTTGCAGCGGCGCTGTTCGTTCCAGGCGGCTTCATGATGAATCCCGCGCTAGCTGACACTCTCGCCGGCGCTAGCCTCATTTAGCTTGATAAATGCGTCATTGTGACCGCCGCCGGGCGTACTTGAGTCGGTAGCCGCCGATAGCTGGCGGTACCTGGCGCTCATCAGACACTACCTGGCGCTAGCCCGTGATAAATAAGGCCCTAAATATCTGATACTTCTTCCTTCCATTAAGAGAAAGGGTCAGGCTTTGGTGGAGCAGGCTGTGTAAGTAACCCCTCCTCTTGCTGTTTACTCTTTTTATTTAAGTTGTTATTATTGGCCCATTTTTCTGTGCATCTTTAAGGTGCTGTTCAAGCAGCATGACTTGCTAATCCATTAAGAGTTTACAGTATGCTGCAGAAGGCTCCTTGCAAATTTGTTGGGGATATCTGTGCTCCAAAATTTTTGTTTTTTATGAGACAAAAATTGCATTTTCTCTCCAAAAAACTTAAGTAGAAAAAAAGAAGCATTTATCAGTTAACCTAAATCGCCTGTGGAAAATTGTATAGCTAGGCTAACCCCCCCCCCCCCCCCCCCCCCCACATACACAATGGCCATGATAGCTAGGGATGAGCGAACCGGAATTCAGGGAAAATTAGATTCGGCACGAACCCGAATTTTTTTTGGTTCGTGCCAATCGAATTTTCCCTGAAATAAAAAAAAAAAAATGCCGGCATGGTGGGAGCGGGCAGGCCGGCTACGCTGTCAGCGGGCGGCGGAAGGCGGCCCGCTGACAGCGCAGCCGGCCTGCCCGCTCCCACCATGCCGGCATTTGTTTAAAAAGCAAACACTTACCTGCATGGTCGGAGCGCGGAGGCCGGCGTCGCTCTCAGGCGCCCTCTGATGACGCGTCCTCTGATGACAGCTGAGAGCGGCGCCGGAGCGTGGAGGCCGGCGCCGCTCTCAGCTGTCATCAGAGGACGCGTCATCAGAGGGCGCGTCATCAGAGGGCGCCTGAGAGCGGCGCCGGCCTCCACGCTCCGACCATGCAGGTAAGTGTTTGCTTTTT
This sequence comes from Gastrophryne carolinensis, assembly GCA_027917425.1. Classification (NCBI taxonomy): domain Eukaryota; kingdom Metazoa; phylum Chordata; class Amphibia; order Anura; family Microhylidae; genus Gastrophryne; species Gastrophryne carolinensis. Next base: position 82,553,716 of record CM051237.1, read on the forward strand.
AAACAAATGCCGGCATGGTGGGAGCGGGCAGGCCGGCTGCACTGTCAGCGGGCTGGCTTCCGCCGCCCGCTGACAGCGTAGCCGGCCTGCCTGCTCCCACCATGCCGGCATTTTTGCTTAAAAAAAAATGCCGGCATGGTGGGAGCGGGCAGGCCGTCTGCGCTGCCACCATGCCGGCATTTTTGCTACGCTGTCAGCGGGTCGGCGGCAGCCTGCTGACAGGCGTAGCCGGCCTGCCCGCTCCCACCATGCCGGCATTTCGAAGTTCGATTCGGGCGAACCCGAATTTCTTGGGGAAATTCGGCGAATCGCCCGAATCGAACTTTCAAGAAGTTCGCTCATCTCTAATGATAGCCAAAGTGACTTCTTGAAAGGCTTTTTTTCTTGTTCACTTGGGGTCACCAATGCCATATTTTGCCTATGCTCCAGTTTGATTTGGCTTTTTCTTTTTACATGGCTTTTTTAGTTATATTAGCCCAAGCAGAGGCTCTTCTACTTTATAGTTTCCTGAAAGGTGAGACTTTACCCCCAATAAAAGAAAGAATATGAGAGGTATAAAAGGTGAACCTCTCAAGAAAAGCATTTTACGGTGGGTACTATACAGTAAAATCTTATTCCGACAAAGTAGAGACTTTTTGCTCAAAAATTCGAAATTCAACAATCAGATTATTAACTAAAATGTGGACATTGGATGACAAATTCACCTTTATGAGTCTGATATATTCTTAGATTCTAGGGAAACCAATGTATTATTTCAGTTCCTTATCTGCATTAAGTTTGGTGTTAAAGCCGGCGAAACCTGAGATTATTCCCCACCAACACTGGCTTCAGGTCAGAGAGCTCCCATCAGGGTAGTACTGGAGGCCCAGGGCAGTGTTATTGGTTTACCTGAAATGCTCTGAAGAAATGTTTTTTGCATAAGTTCTTTATAGGTGGGCCTCAGGTGGGCCCCAAGAATTGTATCCCTTGTCTAAACTACTGACTGAAATACTGCTTGTGATGTGATGTGAAAGTGTCAGCTCACTGGATCACTTGCACTATAATTTATTTTGACAATATCTATATTGGAAAGTGACATTGGCTACCATGTAGTCATGTGGCAAAGAAACAGTGGAATGAGATGACCAGAAGCTCCTCTTCTCAAATGTTCATTTACCTCAATTCATTGCTGGGCATAGTTGCATATTAATTACTGCATGTACTTAAATATTTTCTGTACTTTTCATTTCTATTAAAGACATGATGAAAATGTTCCTGTTCCCACAGGGATATGCAGGTTTGGAGGTATAAATATATCATTTACTCCATGTTGTTTGCGTCCCAATGTGTTTCACCCTTATAAGGGTTCCTTACAGGGAGTCAGGACCTGTACTTTAGCCATAAAATCTTTATGTGCAGATTACCAAGAAAGGTCTGTGGTTCTTAATGTTCAGTATTCTTTCATATTTGTTTTATACACCGTTTCAGATTTTAGCTGTGTATATAGAGGAATTAGGAGGCAAAACACTTGCATGTTTTTTAGATATATGTAATTAGGCTGTTCGCCAAGAGACTGCTTTATATATTTTATATTTTTCATTGAGTCAAGTTGTTGCATTTGACAGATTTATATACATACAAGCCATACATACAATTCCCATTTTCATGTTTGGAGCGAGCCCTCTGTTGGTAATAAATTATCTTTTTCTTTTACTAAAGGTAATATTAGAACCACAATTTTCTTCTAAAACAGTGGCAAATGCGTTTTTAAGGCAGATATTACATCTTTTAAACAATGACACACTGAATTTCATGGTCACTGAGATTTGAATATTTCTTGAGCTTGAAATAACAAAATATGTTATCTGCAGGATTCTAAGATAAGAAGAGCTTGAGTGCTGCTGAATGCACTCTATTTGGCTGAAGGAGCACAGCAGGGTTCCTGCAAATTAAAGCGCTCTGCTGTCTAAGTTTAGTACATCTCTGTCTTTGACCATTTCAATTATTTATATGCATTTGGGGTGAGTTATGTGGTGCACCGACCATTTGACAGTGAGTTCTTTTTTTATAAAAAAAGAGGATGACAGAAAAGTTTAACCAAAATAACCTCGGAATTCTTCTTATTGATATGCCTCTTTAGATGTCAGTAGGCAAGCAGCTTGCCATGTTTGTAAGAGTGCCAATAAATAGCCTTCCTCATTATCTTCTTATTTTGAATTTTTGTTAATAGCCTCCTATAAATTATCTTCTGAAGGAAAGATCTTAGTTATGAGGAAAGATTACGGGATTTAATCTGTTTAGACTTGAGAAAATACGACTGAGGGGGACATGATTAACTTGTATAAATATGTAAATGGCCAATACAAAAAAATATGGGGAAACACTATTTCAGGTAAAGTCCTCTCTAAAGACAAGGGGTCACTCCCTTCGACTGAAAAAAAAGAAATTCAATCTCCGGAGGTGACAATCATTCTTTACCATAAGAACTAGAAATCTGTGGAATAGCCTCCCCGAGAAGCTTGTTACAGCATCAACTGTTGACAGCTTCAAAAAAGAATTAGATGCTTATTTAGAAGAAAATAACATCAACAGTTACTATTAGCGGTTATAAGAGATGAGCGAACTTTTTAAAAATTCGATTCAACTGATTCGCCGAATTTTCCATCAAAAATCGTTTTTTATTTATTTATTTTTTTTTTTTTATTTATTCGCGACGAATCACTATTAAAAATGGCTATTTCTGAGCCTCCTAGAGCCTCAATAGGGTTGTAAACCATTCTGCCTTGCTGTAACATGCACAGGATGCCTGCTGGGTTAGTGAAATAATACTGTAAATAATTATCACATGCAGATCAGAGGCATCGCTAATAGAATCGCAGAGCGGCACAATTGCAGAGAGTTGAGGTGGCATCACTATGAGGGGCCCCTACAGTGCCTGAAAAACACACACTGGAGCTGGCAGCAGCAGGAGCCCAAAAATTAGCTGAATCACACCCTGGAGTTGCAAGCAGCAGCGGCAGCAGCTGCAGGAGCCCAAACATTGCTTTATAGAGACACTGGAGCTGGCTGCAGGAGCCCAAAAATTGGATGAATCACACCCTGGAGTTGCAAGCAGCAGCAGCAGGAGCCCGAACATAGCTTGAAAGACACACTGGAGTTGGCTGCAGGAGCCCAAAAATTGTATGAATCACACCCTGGAGGTGCAAGCAGCAACAGCTGCAGGAGCCCAAACATGGCTTGAAAGAGACACTGGAGTTGGCTGCAGGAGCCCAAAAATTGGATGAATCACACCCTGGAGTTGCAAGCAGCAGCAGGAGCCCAAACATAGCTTGAAAGAGACACTGGAGTTGGCTGCAGGAGCCCACAAATTGGATGAATCACACCCTGGATTTGCAAGCAGCAGCAGGAGCCCAAACATTGCTTGAAAGAGACACTGGAGTTGGCTTCAGGAGCCCAAAAATTGGATGTATCACACCCTAGAGTTGCAAGCAGCAGCAGAAGCCCAAGCATAGCTTGAAAGAGACACTGGACAGGAGCAGGAGCCCAAAAATTGGATGAATCACACCCTGGAGTTGCAAGCAGCAGCAGGAGCCCAAACATAGCTTGAAAGAGACACTAGAGTTGGCTGCAGGAGCCCAAAAATTGTATGAATCACACCCCGGAGTTGCAAGCAGCAGCAGGAGCCCAAACATAGCTTGAAAGAGACACTGGAGTATGCTGCAGGAGCCCAAAAATTGTATGAATCACACCCTGGAGTTAAAAGCAGCAGCAGGAGCCCAAACATTGCTTGAAAGAGACACTGGAGTTGGCTGCAGGAGCCCAAAAATTGGATGAATCACACCCTGGAGTTGCAAGCAGCAGGAGCAGGAGCCCAAACATAGCTTGAAAGAGACGCTGGAGTTGGCTGCAGGAGCCCAAAAATTGGATGAATCACACCCTGGAGTTGCAAGCAGCAGCAGGAGCCCAAACATTGCTTGAAAGAGACACTGGAGTTGGCTGCAGGAGCACAAAAATTGGATGAATCACACCCTGGAGTTGCAAGCAGCAGGAGCACAAACATTGGTTTACTTCAATGTAAACCAGTGGCAGCTCATACGTGACACCTGCCGTTTGCTCAGGCCCTTTGAGGAAGCTACTTTATTAGTCAGTTGCCAGGACTATGAGATGAACGATGAGATTCCGCTGCTTCATGTACTACAACACATGTGGGAAACCATGGCTGGTCAGGGCACTAGAGACATGGCGCACACATTTCACAGCCACATGAAGCCTGTGGGGGCTGAAGTGGAGGAGGAGGAGGGGGTGGGGCACAGTGAAGCACAGTTTAGGTTTGACAAAATGACCATTTATCTAGTCATCTGACAGTAGAGGAGGAGCAGGAGCAGCCAGAGGAGATAGAGGGTTGTGAGGAAGGCGAGACAGAGGACCCAGACACACCGCGGAAGTTTGCAGTGGAGATGGAGACAGGTAGTCCCTCCGAGTCACTTGCACAAATGGCACAATGCATGCTCACGTGCTTGCGTAGTGACCACAGAATTGTCTCCATTTGTCAGCGGGATGACTTCTGGCTCTCCATCTTATTGGGCCCTCACTTCCGGCAAAAAATGGGGGCATTTTTTACACCCACTGAGAGGGAGGACAACCTCTACCTACTACAGAGACATCCTACGTAGTCAGTTGGGCGATGTCTATCTGCGCCATGGTCCATACTCTCGCAGGTCTGACTCGGGGGGACCTCTGCGATCACCTTCCACTGCCATGGCTGCCGGGGGGGGGGGGTGGCAGGAGCAGCAGCTCTATCAGCAGCAGCCTCAGTCTTCAGTCGCTAATGAGTAGCTTTCTACACCCGCATAGTGAGTCTACTCATGAGCAGCAGGAAGACCTGGAGCAGGACCTGAACCAGCAGGTCATGTCATACCTGTATACCTGTATACACATACCTGTATATTCCTGTATACACAGGAATTTTATGGCATTTTGGATAGGGCGATTGAAAAAAGAATAATAGATCAACATACCTATGATTTTTTGAAGGTTGATTTTCCAAAAATTCCCACCTTCTACCTACTCCCTAAGGTGCATAAAAATTTACGATCACCACCGGGACGCCCGATTGTATCCGGTGTGGGTTGTCTTACAGAATTTGCCAGTACCTTTGTAGATCTTCATTTACAGAGTTTTGTAGTTACATTAACATATTTGTGGGACTCCCTTGACCTTCTTAACAAATTGGAGGGAACCTTTTGGGATACTGACACATTAATGATAACGGCAGATGTGGAATCCCTCTATACTAATATATCGCATGACTGGACACTTAGGGTGGTAAAGTACTTCCTGGATACGGAGGATACCTCCCTAAGAAATAAACATGAATTTATCCTGGATTTGGGGCACTTTATAACACATAACCATTTTACATTTGACTCACAGCACTTCCGCCAGACCAGATGGGTGGCCACGGTGTGCACCATCTATAGCTAACCTCTTTCTGGGATGGTGGGAGAGGGAAATTGTTTTTGGCTAGGATATGAGCGAGTACCAACCATTTATCATTGGTTGGTACCGCTTTTTGGATGACATATTACATTTGTGGCAGGGACCTCGGGATATATGTGAGAGTTTTTTGAAAAAACTCAATCAAAATGATCTTAACATCTTCTTAACCTATCATATATCCAATGACCAGATCAACTTCTTGGATCTAAATCTGAATATGGAAAATGGAAGGATTTCCACGACATTATACAGGAAGGAAACAGCAGTAAATGGCCTATTGCATTACCAGAGCTTCCACCCAAGACACCTTAGAGGTGGGATTCCACGTGGTCAGTTTGCAAGACTTAGACGAAACTGTTCAGAAGAAGTTCCATTTAAAATACAGGCCAAGGATCTTACACAACGCTTCCTCGATCGGGGTTACCCAAAGAAATTGGTTTCAAGAGCTTTCCAAGATGTAAAGGATAAGAACCGGGGGGAGAATGAAAAGAAAAGATAACTTAGTAAGATTTACTACGGGTTACAATTTACATTTTACAATTTACATTCTAACTTTGGACCCCTCTATTAATTCATTCATTCCACAGAAACCGAAATTGACAGCCAAAAGGGCCCCCAATCTTAAGGATCGGTTATGTAGAAGTCACTTCACATGACCTAGGATTTGGTTGGAGAAAGATACGACAACGGGCTGCCATCCCTGTGGAAGATGTTCTATATGCAGGTTTGTAACAAACCAGGTGTCAAATAAAAATACGGGAGAAATCTTTCGGATAAGGCAATACTTGAATTGTAGAATGGAAGGCATGATATATCTGTTGGAATGTGGATGTGGACTTGGATATGTGGGGGAAACAAAAAATGAATTGAGAAAATGTATGCAAGCCCACATATAAAATATTAGGTTAGCATCAAGGGATATAGGAATTGGTAAAATCATATCACCAGTGGCGGACCACTTCTTAAAAATTCATGGGGGAAAGATGGACTCCTTGAGAATAATTGCACTAGAGAAGGTGAGTCTTGGAATTGGGGGGGGGGGGGGGACCTGAAAAAGGCCCTACTCCAGAAGGAACTTAGATGGATTTATAAATTGGGTACGGCGGCCCCTATGGGCCTAAATGAGGATATTGCCTTTGGACCATTCTCAGGGAGATAGTGATAACCATAATATATCCATGATAGAATATTTATTGTACCCTTGTATGGATTTATAAATTATATTGATACTATTTTTGGATTCGTTTTGGGGGGATAGTGATAGGAAGGATAATATGGAAAAGACCAGCATTGGATCAATTGGTCACTATTTGCTTAGTTTATTGTAGTAATTTGCTTTAGCTGCATTGATCTGTCTCTTTTCCCCTCTTCGGGTTTTTGAAGATGGAATTATTTCCTGAAGAAGAACATCCCATGGGAATTGGATATATTTATATGTATATATGTAATAAGAAAAAATTTCTTTCATTATATTCACTTAATTAATTTATTTTATCATATGGATGGATGTATTATAGGTGAATAGTTTATTAATTTATTAATAATTTTTTTGATTAATTGAATTATTTATCAATTTATGGGTAAATAACCCTATTTATTTATTTATTGAATTAATTGATTATTTTTTGATAGATTATTTTTCATTAATTTCACAGATTTAATTTTTAAATATAGAGGGGGCACATTTTTCTAATTAATTTGGGTATTGATTAGTATCTTCATTAATGGTTTAATCAATCACCTAATAAATTATTTATCATTATTTATTTAATTGCACATTTATTTAATTTTAATAATAATTTTTTTTATAAATAAATATATTTTGTTTTTGGGTTTATTTATTTATGTATTTAATTTATTTTATTTATTCACTTATTTATCATTTATTTATTATTACATGTATAATATTATATTTCATATATGGGGAAGGAAGAGGTGGTAGATCTAGTGAAGTTGAGACAAATGATCAATTAATTAACTAATTAATTAAATGTAATAAAGTAAAATAAAATAAAATAATATGAAATGGAATGGAATAAAATAAAATGATATAGATTGATTAATTAATTAATTAATTACGTACAATTGATATTTAGATTAAAATTAATATAACACACCATTCAGACTGTAAACTGGATAAGGATTATTGATTCAATTTTTGGTTTGTTTATTTCATCTAATGAACTCCAGAATTGATTTGGTTAATTAATTTTTAATTTTAATTTTATTTATTGTTTACCCCTATTCCATCCACTCTTGTACTATTCTCGGTTACTTAAATCTGATTGAAATCTTTTTTAAAATCTATAATTGTGACCCAACCTGTAGACCCTTAAAGAAAAAATATGATTGGGAATAAACACCCCGATTTGGGACATTTGTGATATGTGGGGATAATTTGTGGGTGTTATTTTTAGATTCTTTATTAAATGATGTTCTTAAATATGTGGTTTTTGTTGGGATCGTACTTGTGGATTATTGTAACTGGTGGCTAGTTATCCCATCACATTGCCAGTTACATTGTTTCTAGTATTCATTGAGACCCGTGCTGGCTGCGTGGTGAGCTCCGTCCCCTCCATCCCTCCTACAGCCGCGGCACGCACGCTATTAGCAGTGTTTATGTGTGCGGCTGGCTGGGGGACGGTTTGGGGGGCGGGGCCATGACGTCACCGGACGGTTGCATTGCTCTGATTGGAGCGCGGGGCTCAGCTGTGTGTGTGTGTGCAGGCGGCTTCCAGCCGGGGCCGTGCTGCGCACCCGGATGCGTGTCCTGAAATTAGGGGTGAGTCTCTATTTATAAGGGCAATGATGGGGTAACTATCTACACCTTGATAAAGTGGCCTGTGAGCGGGGGGGCCACGAAACGCGTTGGGGGATCGTTACTTGACCTGGGCATTCCTGGGGAACACTTCAGAGTTATACACTCAGGTGATGTGTGTTTTCTCAATTGGTTTGTTGTATTTGATATTTTTTGTCTGTTTGTCTTCTTTTTCTTGCCACATTTTGTATTATCAATGTTATATTTGCACAGATTAGCACTTATGCACTTTATGGATTGTTTTTATGAACACTTGGGTTAGATTGGGATGCCCTTGGAAATGTACGGTCTAGTCTTATATGTTTTTTAATTGTCTGTCATGTAATTTTTGTGGGTAAATATTAATAAATTATTTATGAATTCATGATGTATATTTAGTTTATTCATTGATCACTGTGGAGGAGGTGCGCTGGTTTGGAGCTATACTAGGTGAATTGCTGGATTCACCATTATAATATTTTAATACCTTGACATGACCATGCCAACACACCTTGAGGAACCTTCTGGGAAGCCAAACTTGACTTGTGGCCGCAACTAGCAGAGTTTGCCCTGGAAAAGCTGTCCTTCCCGGCCAGTAGTTGATTTAGATGGCAACTGGGCTGCTCTATATTATGCTGCAAAATGGCAAATTTACCTCACAATATAAGCTATTGCCCCTCAGATTTACACAGGGGCTGCTCTATATTATGCTGCAAAATGGCAAATTTACCTCACAATATAAGCAATTGCCCCTCAGATTTACACAGGGGCTGCTCCATATAATGGTGCAAAACAGGGCAAATGTATTGTCCAATATAAACTATTGCTGCTTTGATTTACACAAGAGTGCCACTCTAAAGAATTGTGCAACATGGCGAATTTAGCTCACAATATAACATAGATTGCAAAATGAGATTTTCAGACAGGGTCTGCTCTATAAAATGGCAATTTTACCTCACAATATAAACTATTGCTCCTCAGGTTTACACAGGGATTTAGGTTGATATATATATATATATATATATATATATAATAGTGCAAAACAGCGAATTTACCTCACAATACTGTATAAACTATTGCTCCTCAGATTTACACAAAGGGCTTCTCTATATAATGGTGCAAAATGGCAAATTTACCTCACTATATAATCTATTACTACTCTATATAAAAAATAAATAAATAAAAAAGGAGCCTGTAGAAGCTAATTTAGTATAACAGATAGGGTGATATGTGCTGGTTTGGGATGCACATGTGGGCTAGTGTTTTGACAGCAGGACAAAAACCCAATTCAAAATGCAATAGCTTAATAAAACTGAGGCTGAACAAGCTTATTTAGTATAAAAGATAGGGTGATGTACTGGTTTGGGATGCCCATGTGGGCTGGTGTTTTGACTGCAGGACAAAAACCAATTCAAAATGCAATACTTTGATTAAGCTGAGGAAGGATGAACAAGTGTATTTAGTATAACAGATAGGCTGCTAAGTGCAGGTTTGGGATGCCCTGCGGCCTGGTGTTTTTTTTGTTAAAGGCAGACCAAAAACCAATTCAAAATGCAATACTTTGATTAAGCTGAGGAAGGATGAACAAGTGTATTTAGTATAACAGATAGGCTGCTAAGTGCTGGTTTGGGATGCCCTGTGGCCTGGTGTTTTTTTTGTTAAAGGCAGACCAAAAACCAATTCAAAATGCAATACTTTGATTAAGCTGAGGAAGGATGAACAAGCGTATTTAGTATAACATATAGGCTGCTAAGTGCAGGTTTGGGATGCCCTGCGGCCTGGTGTTTTTTTTGGTTAAAGGCAGACCAAAAACCAATTCAAAATGCAATACTTTGATTAAGCTGAGGAGGATCAACAAGCGTATTTAGTATAACAGATAGGCTGCTAAGTGCAGGTTTGGGATACCCAGGTGGGCTGGTGTTTTTTTGGTTAAAGGCAGACCAAAAAATATTAAAACTAATCCAGTTATATTATGATAAATGCTTGTGTGTAACAGATAGGGTTAAATAAGCCACTGCATAGATTGCATGCACAGTGGCAAGGCAGATTTACAGCACAAAGAACTGAAATTGAATTGAAAACTGATCTGGCTTTTAAAAAAAAAAAATTTCACTGTCACTTCTTAACTGTCCCTGGCTGGATGGTTCTGGTTTTTCCCTATCTTTCCCTGGCTCTGTCTACCTCTCTGTCTGCCTCTCTGACTATCCCTACCTATCTCTAACTCTCTGTCCCTGTCTGTAACGAGCTGTGCTCTGGCAGCAATAGAACGCTGAAATGCGCACAAGGAAGATGGCCGCCGCTTTATATAGCACGGTGACGTAACCGGGCTTCCTGGCTGCTGATAGGTTGCATGTGACTTACCCATGATACCTTGCCCCAGGGGATATGTCCGGACATGTGCTTCCACCATTTTAGAATGCCTGTAATATTTTAAAGGAAAACTTCGATTGATCGAATCGCGGGGAAATTCGGATTCGTTCAGAATCAAATTTTTCATGAAATTCGAAACGAATCCGGATTCGTCCGGATCGATTCGCTCATCCCTAGCGGTTATCAGTAAAAAAATAAAATAAAACATAACTTTCCCTACCCCAACACCCTTGGTTGTACTTGATGGACATATGTCTTATTTTAACTGTATTAACTATGGAACTATGGAACTATGTAAGGTAGAGATGAGCACCCTCTATAGCAGGGATGCACAGCTTTTTTTTTGTCCAGGGGCCACATTGTCTTAATATTTCATCTTCAAAGGGGCCGCAATAAAATAGAAGCAGAGAAACACAGTCTACCACAGGAACGCTGCAAACCTAAAGCATTATATCTCATTTGTGTAAATGCAGAGCTAAGGCATAATGAAGAAGTGGGCGAGGTGTAAAGTAGGAAAAGGAGAGGTGAGCAGAAGTGGTAAGAGGTGAAGCAGAAAGAGCTGAGCAGAGGTGGATAGAGGTAGGCAGATGTGAGATGGGTAAAGGTGAGGTGGGAGCAATTCAGCAGAGGTTAGGAGAGGCGAGCAGAGATGAGGTGGTAGGAACTAGGCAGGAATGAGTAGGTAAAAGTTGAGGTGGGAAAAGATAAGGCAATAAAAGCAAGAGTAAAAGTGAAGCAGGCAGAGGTTAGAAGAGATGAAACAAGCATAGGTGAGGTGGGAAGAGGTGGATAGAGATAGGCAAGGGTGAGGTGAGCCAAGGTGATTTGGTCAGAGGTAAAAAGAGAAGTAAACAGAGAAGTAAACAGAGGTGAGACAGAAAGAGGTAAGTAGAGGAGAGGGGAGCAGACGAAGAGCTGAGGTGAGCACTGTTTCAGGAATTAGCTCTACACTGTCTCTAGTGGCCAGTCGCGTGCACAGCATGCAAGGCAATCTCAGCTTTACAAACATAATGAAATATGGAGGTGGGGTGCCAGGGGCCTCAACTGAGGACACTGTGGGTTGCATGTGGCCCCTGGGCCACAGGTCATGCATATCTGCTTTATAGTTACACCAGGGACAAAACTATATAGGGTGCAGGGGATGCGAGCACACCAGGGAGCAGTAGGTCAGGAGGCCCCAGAAACACCAGTTTCAGTCTTTTCTCGTTTTCTAGCTGCATCCAATTAAGTTAACAGACAGGAAAAGGTTACTGTACGATCCTTGAAAGGGCCCCATTTAATTTTGGAGCCAGGGCCTCGTTACAATTAGTTACAATACTGCAGGAGTCTATACAGTTTGGAAGCTCTCCATTCGAATATTCCCATTTATCTGACCTACTATTGGGGATACTATGCAACAGCTTACAACTTGTCTCTGTATGTGATCTGCATATATATTGCTAGGATAATGCAGTTTACATTTATCACAGTAGATGTCATGGCACCGTTACATATATCTTTGTGTAGTCTACATTCTCTGCTGCATGATGTGTTTCCTGTACATTGAGTTGATCTCTATGTCTTATTTTTCCTGTCTATGTTATCCACCATGTAAGTTGACCTTCTCATATGGCACCCATGTTCCAGTAAAGCCAGTTCCTTTTACACCACAAATTTCTATGTGGATTTGACTCATCTGAACCCAGCACTCACACACTGCAACCGGTACTTCCAAATCAGGCGGGGTGTATAAACATGCCACCCACTGGTTCCAGCAGCCACCCCCCACCCCTTGAACTTGTGGGGGAGTCCCTTGGACTCCTTACCAGTTTACAAGTACTTAAATAAATAGATCCACAGCACCACACAAAATATTTTTTCATTAAATGACAGTTAAAGGAGTTATATCGTGAAATTGTGTCATAGTAAATATCCATATAAACACCTCGACTAATGAGACGAGAGCTCACTTATACATTCAAAAAGAATAAAACTCTCGCCAAGTTTGGGGTTTTCTTCTCCTGGTAGGAATAAAATCCTCTTCCTTTCATTAAAAGAAAGAAACAAGGCTGGATGGATATTTCTTGATGCCGGGTGTATAAGTGATTTGGTGATTTGTATAAGTAATTTAGTATTCCAGTTTTTTATAATTCTTGGGTCGTCTTGCATACACTGCTCGTTTGGGGTCTATTCCCAGATTTTCAGTGATGTTAGGATCAGCAGACTTTGAGAGGTATGAAAAACCTTTTACTCTAACAGGCTGATTAGAGTTTGAGACCTCAAAGTTATATGAGCTCACAAATATCCTCTAGTTACTTTACTTTTGCAAGGTTCTCTTTTACTTTTCTGCACTTTAAAAATGTACCATACCAAAGCAAAAAATAAAAAAAAAAATATACTGACATTGTTACATACTGACACATAATTCTACTTCTGGTGGCTTTTTTAAAAGTTTCCATTATTGTGTGCCAAAGTAATGTGCTCAATGTACAGAACTTAGCTGTGATTTTTTTCTTTTTTGTTTGTTTGCGACTTTGTGTAATAAAATGCGATCAACAGGACTCTCCGCTTCATCCAGCTCCCTCTGACATCACAGCAACTAGCTGAATTGAACAAATTGATTGGCTGCCACCCCACATCTGTGCCTTGGAATTGTTAGAATGTACATGTAAGCAATGTTGTCGGCAATCTGTGGAGATACAAATCAGGGAATATCAGGGAATATCAGAGAGCAACCCCACCAGAGAGCAACACTCGGGGAATAAAAAAATGTTGTCTTATTAATGGCACTTTTTAGGGGGGTAAGGAGTAGGGATTACATGGCTGCGAGGGGGGAGGTGCACATGTGAGGTCCTGGAGGGGGGCACCATTTGGCTGCCTGATATGAGACTTTTTTTTGTGGTGTAGGGGGGTTACACAGCTGTTGCGGGGCCAGACCAGACCAGCGTTACTCACCTGCTTCTGCATTACTTTGGCACTGCCCTACAGTTTACTGCCCTAGCTGGTCATGAACTAGTGGTAAGGAGAAAGCAGGCGCAGGTGATTAATTCTGTTTGGTATCAGGCTGACTGTCAGTTAATGGCCATCCAGGCATGCCAAATTGGACACTTTTGTTGACATATCTTTAGAACATATTTTAGTTTGCAGGGCTTTACCTAGGCAGAGTGCTTTTAGGATGGGTGTTATAAAGTAATTCAATCAGTCTATTCATTTGCCAAATTATCTATTCAACTTGAGGAGTGAAAACGTGAAGAAAGTTATTTTCACCATTTTCCATGTTACAGACAACCACACAATGCAGAAAATGACAACCAGATAACAGAGGTGAATTAATAAAACATGCACGTTTCTCCTAATTATATATAAATAATACCTGAATATATTGGGTTTCTTTTTAGTTGACATCGCAGCATCCTGTTGTCATGATGATTTCCTGCTCTGCCATAAAATAATAATTCATTCCAACATCCCCAAGGGCAAAGACTATGCAAAATATCTATATTTGAATCTATTCCATTTCATTGGCAATATAATAGAACTGTTACATGTGAATGAACGGTGGCATGATAGCGCTGATGAAAAATTGATAGGATACAATTAGATTAAAGACGTACATTTTCTGATTTTACTCCTGCTTTTCGATGTGACAAATGTATATGTTGACAATATGCCATCTAAGCTCATAAGAAGCTTGTGGCATCATTTATCTGTGGGACATTTTGATTTATAGACAGTTATGAAATGACATTTTGTTATCTAAAAAAAGGAGTTCTTCGGAAAAGTAGAAAATATTAACCTTGACAAATTTATTTTTTTGGTGAACGGAAATGAGAAATAATAAATATTAGACTTTTAATGTTAGACAGACTTTGCTGTTTCACTCCAGGCTAATCTGAACAGATTTGTAACAAAACCTAAAAATTGCAAATTCCACAAGACTTTGTCCTAGGCCCCCCTAATCCCCCTAATCTATACTTAGAACCTGACTAGCAGTGGCAGACTGGGGCTCATCCAGCTCATGATATACCTCAGAGCCCCTCCGAAGCTGGGGCTATAGCATTTCGGGGAGAGGTTATCAGCAGAGGTAAATATGGCTACCCCAATAGTACAAAGCTTTAGTATTGTAAATGTGCCCCTCCTCTGCAGCCATGATTCTTATGCTATAGCATTGGAGGCAGAACATTTCTAGGGGGACACAGTGGTGTTTGGTTCAGGTGGTTTTGCAGATAGTATAGGGAAGAAGGAATTGGATGCGAGTGTAATAAGCAGCAGCCCAACTGGCCCCAAATGCCTTTGGCCAGTCCGTCCCTGCTCACTAGGCTTACCAATATCATTTTTATGTGGACAACACTCTCTGACCAAAATCTCTCTTGCTCCTATGTCGCCTTCCTTCCAAGGCACATGGCACCAAACTCAATACAGACCACTTTTTTCAAGGTAAACAACAAACCCACAATCTTGGCATTAATAGCACCACGCTCTAACCAACTGAGCTATACGGCCACCTTTTTGCAAAAAGGTGGCCAATTTGTTCAGTTGGTTAGAGCGTGGTACTAATAAGGCCAAGATGGTGGGTTCGATCCCCATGCGGGCTAGACCCTTGTTTCCCTTGTCAATATAGACCACTTGTGATCTTTTCCCTTTTACCTCAACTGTTAACCTTTAGATTGAAAGCTCGTAGCTCCTTGTTTGTGATAGTCCGTGTACGCTGTGTTTTACCCTGCCTGTAATGACTAATCTGTACAGAATTATGAAAGAAGGCAGGTCAATGTATAAAGTAAATAAATAATCCAATATCAGCACTAATGTGGCACATGCCTGCGCAGTCTGGCACAATATTGTAAATCAACCATAGATGCCTCCATTACTCAGTTTTGTATCAATTTTCAGTCTATTACAGGTCTGCTTTAACAGCAAGGGAGATAATATCCCTGAATATGCTTCTCTAGATAGGAGAATGCAAGTGAACTTGAATCCCATTTCCTGAGCTGCCCTTTGGCAGACAAGGATCTTTAAATAGCATTTGGCACACGTCCGTGCTTTCACTAGCATGATAATGTAAGAGCTGAGAGCTAATTAACTAAAATACCTTCAGCCTGACACATGCCATATCTGCTCATTACATTTCCACCAAGTCTGCAAGATCATTTTCTGACTTTCCTTCTAATAAACTGTGAAAATGTGCCACCCTCAGCGCTTCTCACGATTAATTGTTAAAGGCGATGACAATTTAAAAACTCTATCGGAACTATTAATGCTGTTAAACATTTATTTACAGTCTAGCGTCCAAAATGTCAATGGAATGTCAGCAAGTTGCTTAAAGTTATACAGATAGGGTAAAAAAGAGAATGGTAGAATGGTCCTTAAAAAGCAAAAACAATGTACAAATAAAGGAGAAACCCCTGAAAAAAATTTAAGCCAGCATGGACCCACCACTAGTATAAAAATGTAATAATTTATTTGTAAATCCAAAATAATACATTAGATAATAACACTAAACAAAAACATATTAAAAGCAGTGTTACCGGAAGAACCTCAAATGGAGCAGTATAGTCTGTATATAGTAGTACTAAATAGTAAATAAATGGGGCTTATATATATGTTTGTGAAATGATCAGTATTTTGGTGCTGCTGTCACACACACCATATTACTGTGAAAGGAAACTTTATCAGAAATGTGTACAAGACATTGGGACATTACAGGCATAACTCTAGTATAGAAGCCTGGATATAGGGTCATGTTATCTTTCACTGTCATCCGCCATTTTTCATGTACTCTATTTTGGTTTATTTTATGTAGCCAAGATGGTATGAGTGAGCCACCTTGGTACGTGTTGTAGAAAGATCCTCAGATGTATAGATGTGCTAAATATTTTGTATAAAGCGGCCCTTGGAAAATACTGGGGTGGGCCACAAAGTGCCTTGGATGACATTGGTGTTGTAGGGAGGACATTGCATGGTATAGGTGGGCCACATACAGAGATGCCAACCTGACCCATTCCTGCAGGGCGAATTTTCTCCAGTCTTAGCCCCGACCATCTTTCTGATGACACCTAGAATCAGCCAACAGGGTAGAATAGGAGTTCTAATTTTCTAAAGAGTTCTTTGGAATGTATGGGTAAAGTAGAAAGGTCCAGGAATGATATGGGTAGCCCATATAGTGTGTATAACAATGCCCCTGGATGGTATGGGTGGTGTAGGGTGAACCGCGGTTGGTATGGATGGGCCACCAACAAATGTGTCCACAGTTACTTTTCCTTTTTTGGTTGATGCATGACATTTTTAAAGGGTACCGTAAGTCCACTTTCGATGGAATTGAAAGTGTATATTTTTGTGCCAAAAGGATATGCTCTAGATGCTGAGCTGATGTAGTATGTTTTTCTTTTTGTAATTACTATCTGCAATCTGTTAGCATTGGCAACATCATCTGTTGCACCAAGAAGAGGGAAGTGAGTCCTGTACACACAGAACACTTCTACTATGCCCACTGCTAAGGTTAGGGAGCTCACTCACCCTTACACATGCCTAGCATGTGCCACTTTCTTCAATATGTTGCTATTGACATTTGGTTACTTTGCCAATAGCAACAGATTGCAGATTGTGAAAACTGCTTCTATAAAACAAAGGTTTGCTCAGCACCTCTAAGACATCATTCTGCCCCACAAAAATATACACTTTCAAAAATTGATTCAAAAGTTGACTTATTATACTATACCATTTAAACATAGTATCATGACATGCCACGAAAGCCAATTAATAGGGTAGAAAAGGAGTTCTAATTTTCTAAAGAATTCTTTGGAATGTATGGGTGAAGTAGAAAGGTCCAGGAATGATATGGGTGGCCCATATAGTGTGTATAACAATGCCCCTGGATGGTATGGGTGGTGTAGAGTGAACCTCGGATGGTATGGATGGGCCACAAACAAATGTGTCCACAGTTACTTTTCCTTTTTTGGTTGACACATGACATTCTTAAAGGGTACTGTACGTCCACTTTCGATAGAATTGAAAGTGTATATTTTTTGTGCCAAAAGGATGTGCTCTAGATGCTGAGCTGAAAAATATACACTTTCAAAAATTGATTCAAAAGTTGACTTACCCTTTAAACATAGTATCATGACATGCCATGAAAGTCATCATTTACATAATGATCATCTGGGCTCCCATAAACACAATACAAAAGACGGGGAGGCCGATTCATTAATAGCGCCAGGTAGCGACAGATGAGCGACTGAAGTATGGCGCTATGAGCGCCGCTAGCGTACACCGCGGGCGGTAGCGATTCGCTATAGCAGGCCTCCTCAGTCGCTACCTGGCGTTGTTGGGAACAACACCTACATTGCTGAATATGATGTTTGAGCTCAGCTTTGTAGGCGCTGTCATTTTGACCACGCTATTCAACACAGCGCCTGCGCTTTGCTTTGCTGTGGGCTTGAAATCAATGTTAGTACCTTCACAAGTAAACACATTGCAACATGTTTCTTTTATTTTTTTTTTATTTTGGTTTGAAATGTTTTTCAAATTAAAGGAAAATTATGAAAAAAACAAAAGGAATGTTCAAGATGATTCTCGGGGTGCCTGAAAAATATTAAAAAGTGCAGTTAGTATTTATATTTAATGTGGCTTTTTCGCTGTTAAAAAATAATGCATTCATTTGTTACAAACATTTGTGTCCAACTTGCACAACAACCCTAATTGTTATGTTGTTCAGCTTCCACCCCCCCTTATAGTGGTTTTGGTCATCTTACACCCCCCCTTATAGTGGTTTGGGTCATCTTACACCCCCCTTATAGTGGTTTTGATCATCTTACACCCCCCTTATAGTGGTTTTGGTCATCTTACACCCCCCTTATAGTGGTTTTGGTCATCTTACTCCCCCCTTATAGTGGTTTTGGTCATCTTACTCCCCCCTTATAGTGGTTTTGGTCATCTTACTCCCCCCTTATAGTGGTTTGGGTCATCTTACACCCCCCTTATAGTGGTTTTGGTCATCTTACTCCCCCCTTATAGTGGTTTTGGTCATCTTACACCCCCCCTTATAGTGGTTTGGGTCATCTTACACCCCCTTATAGTGGTTTGGGTCCTCTTACACCCCCCTTATAGTGGTTTTGGTCATCTTACTCCCCCCTTATAGTGGTTTTGGTCATCTTACACCCCCCTTATAGTGGTTTTGGTCATCTTACTCCCCCCTTATAGTGGTTTTGGTCATCTTACACCCCCCTTATAGTGGTTTTGGTCATCTTACTCCCCCCTTATAGTGGTTTGGGTCATCTTACACCCCCCCTTATAGTGGTTTTGGTCATCTTACTCCCCCTTATAGTGGTTTGGGTCATCTTACACCCCCCCCTTATAGTGGTTTTGGTCATCTTACTCCCCCCTTATAGTGGTTTGGGTCATCTTACACCCCCCTTATAGTGGTTTTGGATAAATTATGATTGGAGCCAAAAAAGATTTGCCCTGTAGTGCAGTACTTGGATTACAGTGAAGGGTAGTTAGCTTACCGCAAAAAATGAAGTGATCATGCTTTCCCTTAGCTCATTGCCAGTCTGGGTGTCCTCACTTCTTTCTGCGGGCAAGTTGGGGATTTCGGGCACCAGTGCTGTCTCTTCAGTGGATTGGATTCGGTGGCATATACAAATGTGGAGCACACAGCAGGCGAGGATGATCTTGGAGACCTTCTGTGGACTGTACAGCATCTCTCCTCCTGGGCGTGCCAAACATAGAAAGCGTGCTTTCAGCAGGCCGATGGTTCGTTCCACAATGCTTCGGGTTTTGCGGTGTGCTGCATTGTAGCGTTCATGGGCAGAGGTCTGTGGGCTTCTGACTGGAGTCATCACCCACGTTCTCTGCCGATATCCCTTGTCCGCTGTAGGAGAGAGACAGCAATTAGTACTAGTACATGTTTTGGTTTTCATTTTTACTAATTTTGCTTACTAGGCCACATATTTTAGGCCAAATACTTTGACATGGTTAATTATTTACCCAGTAGCCAGCCAGCTGGCATTTCGTTGTTCTCAAACTTCCGGCACAGGACTGTCCGCTGCAGGACATAAGAATCGTGGCATGAGCCGGGGAACCCCGATCTCACCGCCCGCAGCTTCATTTCGTGGTCACAGACCACCATGATGTTAAATGAATGAAATTGCTTCCGGTTTCGGAAATACAGCTTCTGTGCACGGGGAGGGCGGAAAGGGATATGTGTACCATCAACGCACCCTAGCACATTCGGGATCCCTCCCATTAGATAGAAGGCATGTTTTATTTTGGCAACCTCCTCCTCATCCTCAGGAAACTTGATGTAAATAGGGATCAAATCACAAATCGCCAGAACTACCTGGATTAATATGCGGCTCATTGTAGCCTGGCTGATCCCGCTGAGGAGGGCAGAGGTTGCCTGGAAGGTCCCTCGGGCCAAAATATTAAGAGTGGCACACAGGCGTACTATGCCTGGAATGGATCGAGTGCGTTTGGTGGATGGCTCGATTTTGTGCTTAATCTGATCATATAGGGACTGTAGTGCAGCACAATTCAGACGGAAGCGGCTCCTGATCTGCTCGTCACTTAAGTCCCATACTGAAAGGCGGATTCCAAAGGAGCAGGGTGCCCTAAGCCTCACAGCACCCCGCTCCCTGTCCTCCTGCTCTTCCAGCATACGCATACATCCATCCACCCATACCCCATACATCACCCTCTTATCCATCACACACACTCAACAGATATACCAAATCAGCCAAACAAAACCAAAAACCACAAACACACCACACACACAAACAATCACACTCCTCACACACTCACTACAATGCAGCTCACCACAAAACCAGAAGTATAGTGGTCCAAACCACCAGCCTGCTGAAAACCAGCTTTCTAAGTTAGGCACAACCAAGAGGGGAGTTGCTGTACAGCCCACAAAAGGCCCCAAGATCAAGCCTCACTTGCTGTATGCTCCACAATATTTGCATATGCCAACCAAATCAATCTCCTAAAGAAACAGCACTGATGTCAGAAATCACCCAACAAGCCACAGAGAGTGAGGACCAAACCCAGCCAGACACTCAAATGAGCTAAGGGAAACAAGCACCACACCACAGCCTTTGCCACAGTGTAACAATACCAGAAGCTTGCCAAATCCAGCCATTTATACTTCCCTTTCAAAAAGGACAGGTCCGCTTTGCCGCCTTTTGCGTTGCTCTGCTATTTCCGGCCTCCAATTAGCTGACCCAGGTGTGCGTGAAACGGAGTGCGCACGTGCACGCTAGTAGCGCTACTAGCGTACGTGAGCCTAAACTTGCGTGCATTAACGGACATGGCTGAAAATTCTGTGGTGGACCAATGAAAGGTAAGCTGCTCTTGATTTAAATAGCCGTTTGTATAGCCACATGTCACAAGTGTTTACTATACATGAGTACATTGTTGTCTTTGGTTGTGTGTTGTTTTGTTAATGAGGTCTGTAATTAGTTAATTGGCTACCACACATGGTTCAATCACTGCATTTGAGCTGTGGCTACAAGCACCTTGCCAGTATGTGTTAATTAATTAAGTGGGCCTGTTTGTGATTGGCTGTTAGAGCACATAAAACCTGCCCAACCCAAAGAGAGGGCGATGCCATTCTGTAGTCTGCATGCGTGCTTGTTGGTTGTGTATTGGTGTGTGTGTGCAGCTACAGGATGGAGCCAAATTCAGGACATCTGCCGGCCGCAGCAGGCCCAAGTAGGAGTGTGGTGGGTGCTGTGCGCAGACCTCCCTTAAGGAAAAGGGCCCAGCCTGAAGGTGGTGCAGCACCCCAGGCTAAGCGCCCAGGTGCCAAGAGGGAGCCAGACTTTAATTTGGCGGAGAATAATAATCTTGTTCGCCTGACCCTTGCAAAATGGGAGCTGCTCTTTGGCTCCCAAAGCAAGTCACTAGGCAAACAAGAAAGAAGCAAACTGTGGGATGCCATTGGTGTGGAGCTTACTAGCAGTGCTCAACACCCATGTAGTGGCCCGTCCTGCAGGAAACGCTTCTACACTTTGAGAGGGGCCCTTATGAAAAAGATGAACCACGATCTTGATGTCGAGAGTGGGACCATCCAGGGTCCAAAGAGTACCTACAGGCCGTATGAGGAGATGCTGAAGGGGAAAATCCCACTTGCTCGGCTGCAGGGTGTGGATCCTGGGGATGACACCACAGGTTGGACAGAAGGTACATATTTTCTGTATATTTTGTGATGGTAATGTTAATGTATGTAATTAGCTTGTTCTCTTTCTGCCAAACTAACAGTAGGACCTGTGAAGTAGTACATTATACCTCATAAATGTTTTACTTTCATGTGTGTTGCTTTCTGCATAGGTGCACATGGTGCTGTCCATGATTCTGGGGAGGAGGAGGACACCCCAAATCCTGCCCTTCAACCAACCTCCAGCCTAACCCAGTCTGCCATTGAAGGTATTTCACACTAATTTAGGGGCTGGTTGTTTTTTCCCAAAATGGGTGCGGGAGCACTTCAAACAATAGCTTGTACCACTGTTGAGGATTACTAATATGGACCTGCGGCCTAATTTCACGCCCACTTTAACCCTCACAGCAACTAACTAACAAGGCCCTAACATGTGTAGCTATGTGGGAAGCCAGATATGTGTGGCCATATATCTGCATATACATGTGGAAGCCACACTGGCCTTGTTTAGTGAATATTATTGAATGAGCTGCTCACACACACCTAAATGCATGTTTTATTTTGTGCGGCACATTACCAATGGCGAAATGTTTGCTTTGTTTTTGCCTAGCTGCCCCGCCATTGGCACCAGCATCTCCTCAGGAGCAAAGGTACTCTTTGGATGTCGGTAAGTGCATGTGTGAACCTTGCTTTAGCCGCTTTAACACAAGTGCATGTCTATCATTCCTCTTTTTGATTTGTAGGCCAAGTGACTGGTTCATCTTTGGACCCCACTTCCGATGTTGCAGGTCAACAGGACCCTGTTGGTGTGTATTGCAATAAATAATGTATCCTTTATGCTGTTTATGTTACACTGGTTCAATTGGGTTAGTCTAATAATCTACATGTTTTGCTCTGTCAACTTGAAGATGCCTATTTTGAGTGCTTTTTCCATCCCCAGGGTCAGTCTAATAGTTTTTGGAGTGATTGCAATGCATTTTTTGTGTATATTTAAAGACAAACATTCACCCAAGTAGTTTGAGGAATATTTAGAGACATTAATTGTGTCTTTTAGTTGGCCAGAATATCGGAAGTGGCTGTCCGGAAAGGGCCCTTCACGTTGAGGCTGCCAGAGATGAGGGTAAGTTGTTTTGGCTTGATGATCTAGTATGTATTTTTGCTCTACTTTTGTTGCACTTTATTCGGCCAACTTGTGTTTAAACATGTATTTTCCAGGGCAAAGCTCGAGTGAGGTCCCCACTCCAGACATCTGGGAGATTGCGGGTATGTGTAATTTTAGCAACGTGACGGCCTGAGGAAGTGATCTTGACGTGATCACGCAACGCGTCGCGTTCTCGTTTGTTGGGATTCCCAGAGGATGACTCCAAGCACCCGGTGATGTAACCTACTAATATCTAACCCTTACCAGTACTCTTCACCCAGCATTCACAGTTGTTGTTGGTGTACATTGGCACAGTACAGCACAGCGTCGCTCTGCTGGCTGGGCCATTTATGATTTAAAGCACTAGACACTTTATCCTCATTTGATGTTTACATATAGATTTTTGAGCACTAGCTTTCTAGTATAAACATACACAGTATAGTCACATAGCTTATAGCTCATATACACATTTTAATTAGGGTAATTCTCAGTACTGCACCTTGCACATATTAACTGTATATTTTTTAATCTGTATTGTATTGTATTAGTTTATGTCATGCTGCGTGAGAGGAATATATTGATGAGTTAGTATTCTTTATTCGAATTAGAGAGTATATTACTATATCCCAGGGAATCTGATGCTTTTTAATTGTTTTTAAAAAAAACTCTTTGCGTGACTAGAAGGAACTTTTTGTAGGATTTACCCATACCAAAAATAAAGGGTTATCTTGAACAATATTGTTGGTGGTGCGGTCTGTTATTGATACAGGTCTAGCTTTTGGGGTGGCTCTGGAACACCCCACTTCTTTTATAATTTTAGCAATGTGTCTGATATTATTTGGCCCAATTATTGCCTCATATTCCTCTAACATACATGTTAGCAATCTGAGTTTCTAATATACCTTTTGTCTAGTGTGTAATCTTGCACTTTGTGGATGTATGGCCTCGATAGGCTATCCATGTTACATTTGAGTTTGGTCCACTGACCTACTAACCTGACTTTCCTGTTTAGCATATGCCAACTTGCCGGAGCTCTCGGATGTTGATTTGCCCCTCTCTGGCAGCGATACCCCGCTCCTACCTGTGCCGGACGACACGGAGGTAACATGGCTGATTTAGAGGACCAATAACCACATTGCCATGTTTGTGTGTAGGCGATGAACCAACATGTCACATTTCCTTTCTTGGTTGTTTTTGCAGGAGGCGGGACCAGAACCCCAAGCTGGGACCTCTTCCCAAGTGCCATGCGGCCAAGCTTCAGAGGCTCAAACAAGGGTAAGTTGTATTGTTACAGTTTGGGCCAATGATTTTGAGGGGCATAGCTGCATTGGTTCTGTTTGACTAAAATGTGGTTTTCTATTTTGTTAGCCTCAAACCAGAGCAAGAGGAGGTGTGGCACCAACCAGTCATGATTTTTATGAGCTAGGGGTCCGGATGCTGGAGGACTACAGTCGCCAACAGCCGCGTGATGGAACTAATGAGCGCATTGCGGCGTTGGAACATCAGGTGCTGATGTGTCAGCAACAAAATGAGGCCCAGCAGCGCCAGATAGACCAGTTACTCCAAAACCAACAACATAACCAGGAACTTGGTCGCCTCGGCAATCTAATGGAGCAATCTCTCTAGCGACAGGAAGAATGTCTCCAGCGGCAGGAACAAAGTTTGTTGTTGATACAACAGCGCATACAACAGCAGTCTATTTTTTTTACTGCACTGTTGGCCCCCAACACCGCCCCTAGCAATGACTCCCAACCTCCCCGGCCACCCAGCCAAGAATATTAATTTGTTTGTGGTTCTAATTTTTTTGTGTAAATAGATTTGATTAACCCACCTCTAAATTGTGTTTTTCCTAAGACATAGCTAAGAACACAGTCAGGGATGAGTATCTTGATCTACATATGTAAATGTAGGCCCAAATTTATGCCACACATTTGTGACCATAGCTTACTATGGTTTACACATTAAATGGCTACAAAGGTATGGCAAAATTTACACACAAATGGGTTTGTAGACACTTAAACTATGCTTGGCAAGGCACAACACACTGTAATTAGCAAAATAGAAAAAGTTTAATTCGAAAGGTGGGCAACAGGCCCAACATTTGCCCACAAAGGGGCTAAAACAAGGGGCCAGTCATCACCCCACTTTAACGCCGACGCCTCTTCTTGGCCAGCAGCATAAGGCGAAGACGCCGGATCGACCGCCACAGTCTGCGATGCTGGTTTTCACAAGCTGTAGAGAGTAAAAAAAAAACAGATTTAATAAATGGAATGTGACATCAACAGACACAGATGTAGCAATGTAATGTCAGGGGGTCCAATTAGCTGACGCTCACATTAACATTGTTGCCCACTGTGCCCTTAGGTGTTACCATTATATGAGTACTAGTGGCTGGCTTAAATGTGGCCACCACATCCCAAGCATACATTTACTCTTAACTCTTGGTAATCAAAGAAGGTATAAGTCCCAGTGTGGACATTTATGTGTTTAGTCACATCCAAACATCAGGGCCTAAGTCCTAACGAGTAAACTAGTTTGGCCAAGAATCTTAGAGGTCATGACCTAAGCAGGCCCATTTGGTTGGGTAGAAACCACAAATTGTCTCTATGTGGCAAACTCAAGAATGTGAGGCAACAATCAAGCATGCAGACATGCATGTAGGATTGTTGGCCAAACACATGTAACCTAGATGTGTGTTGCTTAAACACATAGGTACATTGTAAATGTCTGCAGAATTGACTATAAGACATAGGGTTCACAAGTCTTTAGGCATATGAAGTGGGACGTACTCACCATCGCAGCTGTGGCGGGGGCCCATGCTGCTGGCTGTCCCGGGAGGTGTGGTGGTGATGTACACCGGCTCCGTCTGCGTGGCAACATCTGTCATGAGAAAGCAAAAGAGAAAAGCCAAATTAGTGGGCCAATGACACATGACTATTTGTCATCCATCTGGTTAGGGAGTCTGCAAAAACAAATGCTTGCATGGTTACACACATGTTGTCCAACATTAGCATATTTCCTGGTCCATGAGTTCCTGTAAATTATTTATGGTTGCAACATGGACACATAAAGATAATGTGCCAATAACCTTGACAGTGCAATGCTAAGGACTAATTTGCAGTTGATTGTAGAATGTTACTAGTGTGCAACATGTGTTAGCCGGAACAACTTAACCAAATAACACATTTGCTAGCCCCCATCATGGTGTGGGCAGAAACATAGGGGTGGTTGCTATTTGGATTGCACGGTAGTGGGGTTTGTGATGTTAATGTACATTATCAAACCAGCTTGTACTATGGACCAGGAAACATGTGTCTGTTAAAAGTGGGCCAATACCCAGGATTGATACTATTCTGTGTTTTGGTGCGCTTTGGCAGAGCACAACAATTTGAGTGAGACACCGTCCGCCGCCGCTGCCTTCCGCACATCACTCCTCCAGTGTGTGCGCACGCGCAGCCCATTAGGAAACAGAGAGCGCAGGCGCACACACATCTAGAGGGGCACGCAGGAGGCTGCGGCGGTGGCTTCTGCCAACCCCAATGAGGTAAGGAGTTTGTGGGCTTTTTGGGGGGGGGGGCCCTGGGTGAGGGAGGTGATTGGGCATGGAAGCTTAGAGATTCCAAGCACAATCAACAATGGGTGTTGGTCCACTTTAAGGAATGTCATAACATATGGAATGTGAGGGATAACAACAAACACTTACCATGACTATGCCCGTGGAGAAGGCGTTGCCAAAAGGCCATGGAGGTGCCGCCTATATGATGCCCTGCAAATTAGAGAGGAATGGCAAGGGCTAAGTACAAAATGGCCATATGTAACCTGTCACAGACTAACACTGACTAAATGTGCACTCACCAGGGGATGATCCGCCACTTGAAGCCCAGGGAGGGCTCTGAGGAGGAGGCGGGGAGCCTCGGCTCCTCACACTCTGCTCCGAAGATCCCCCAGCCAAAGGGCCACCCTCCTCCCTCTCACTCCCTGCTCCTTCAGGGAGTGTGGGAGAGTCCACATCTTCCACCCCACTTGGACTCCCCACTTGAGAGTGGCCCCTTGGCTGGTGAGACTCCTCAGAGTCAGAGTGTGAGGAGCTGAGGCTTGATCCTGCCAGCCCCCCAGCAGCACACTCCTCTGAGGCATCATCCCCTTCCTCCCCTGAGTCCTCTAAATAGGAGCCGCAAGAGGGACCCTCCCCCGATGACTCCCCCAAGTGCGCCTGCCTGGTTCGGGGGAGGGCTCCCTTCTCACGTTTCCCCAGGGGAGGACGCTTATCTGTGTTGAGGGGGTGAATGAAAATAATTAATATTAATACCCCAAATGGACACAGCTTAGCAGATTATTTAAACAAAAGTATAAACATAGCATAAGCTTAAACTTACCTGATGCGTAGGCATCATATAGGCGGTACACGCCTTCAGGGTCCCGTCGCTTGAAGTGCGACCACTTCTGCTGGATAGCTCGGACTGATAGGTGGGTGTCGAAGCGCCGGGACACTGTGGCCTTCACCTCCATGGCAATGCGCTTTTTGCCCCCACGGACATAGTCATATTGGTGGATGCAGAAATCCTATGAGCAATGAAAAACAAACACAAATCAATACATGACATCAGAACAATGGCATAAACAGTTATACTGAGAACAGATTAAAGTGGACCAACACCCTGGATTTTGACTATTCTGGGTTTGGGTCCACTTTGGTGGGGCACACCAATCGGGGGTGGGCCGCTGTCTGAAACCCCCTGGGAAGGCCAGAAATACACCACTGACCACACTCCCACGTGACTGCGCCAGGCTAGCACAGCGCTCTGCGCCGCTGTGGTATGCGCGTCCAAGCCCGCTTGGACGTGCATACCAGCTCAGCTGCCTCTTAGCGCTGTAGGACACGTGTGGCGTTTCACTCTAACAGGGAGGGCGCCTGCACAGGCCATTAACAAATGTCTGGCGCAGGGGCCCACCCTGCTAGAGGGAAGCGCAAGACGCATCCGCGGATCACGCATGCAGAGATGGGACGGGGCTGAGGTAAGGTTTTTGGGCCTCCAGGGGGGTTCATCCCCGCAGGACATCCAGATTTGGGATGCCCCGCGGGGAGTGATCAGATTGGTCCTGAAAACTAAGAGATTTCAGGGCCGATCCCCCCTGTGTGTTGGTCCACTTTAAACATAAAATCCAAGAGAAACATACTCACTTTGACCACCTGGCCGTTTACGCGGCTATCCACCCTCTGTCGCTTGCATTTTGCTTGCCCAGGAGGGGAAGGGGTGGGAGGGGGGTTAGGTGGGGGAGGTGAGGGAGGTGGGGGAGGGGTGGTGGGGTCAGAATCAGAGGAGGAGCTGGGGAGGCGCAGAATCCGTCTCCTGGGCAGCATGGTGGAAACGCAAAGGAGGAAACAGGAACCGGATATGACCAAAGCGACAGGGGCCCCAAAAAAAAAAAACGCTCCTCGCAAAAGAAACCAGCTAATATCCGCTATGTGTAAGCTAAGTGGCGGAACTAGTCGATTTACGCATTCCAAAAAGCTATTGGACTAAGCGCTAGTACTTTTTAGCTTTATGTGGCTTTGAAACGCAAAGGAGGAAACAGGAAACGGATATGACCAAAGCAACTGTGCAAAAAATTCAAAAAAAACAAACGCTCCGTGCACCAGGAGCAAGCTAATATCAGCTATGTGCAAGCTAAGTGGCGGAAAAACACAATTTACACATTAACACAAGCTATTGGACAAAGTGCAAGAAAGTTAAAGCTTTATGGGGCTTTGAAACGCAAAGGAGGAAACAGGAACCGGATATGACCAAAGCAACTGTGCAAAAAATTCAAAAAAAAAAAAACCTCTGCGCACCAGGAACAAGTTAATATCAGCTATGTGCAAGCTAAGTGGCGGGGAAAAGTAAATTTGCGCCTTACAACAAGCTATTGGCAAAGACGCCATTAATTATTAGCTTGATTTAGCAGGGGGTTCAAGATCCTGTAATGCATAGGTCCTTGAAAACCAAAAAGCTTGGTGCTTAAAAATACAAATCTTATTCCTTCATAAAATAATCACACAATAAAACTATCCAACTACATGATAATGTGGCACACAGGAGAATGCATAACGGGTTGTTATGAGCTTGTACGCCTGAATAAATCCTGCAGAATGTGGACATGCACGCTCACAACTACAGTGTATTCATTAAGAACGACTGGGGTCGCGGGAAGTGAATTCCTGGAAAATGGCAGAAGGGCACATGTATGAACAGCACAGCGCAGCACAGCGCAGCACAGCGCAGCACAGCGCCGCTCGCGCCGCCACATAGCGAATCAAAACAGCGACTGCACAAACTCTGACCACCACAGATTCATCAAGGACAGGGCTGCCGAATAGCTTGGGCGCTGACAATTTCGATGAGCGAACGTGAGCGCCAAACATGACTGACTAAAAAGTAGCTTTACAAGCCCCGTGTGTTTTGAAAACAAGCGATTTTGAGCCCAATGAGTTTTGTGGGAGGAGATGCATTTTAGATGTCACTCACAACATTACAGTGTAAAAATTACAACTTTCATCTAAAAAAGAAAAATAACAAGACAGATTAATAAAACATATCCCAAGAAACATGTGTTGAATTTTGTGCAAAAGACAAGAACACAAAAACCACTTAAAACAATCATTGCAGTGTCTGCCATTGAAATGTATGGGACAGCGTCAGGTAACGACAGGTCAGACCTGTCGCTGTGATGGGATTAGCAGCGGCGCTGTTCGTTGCAGTCAGCTACATGATGAATCCCGCGCTAGCTGACGCTCTCGCCGGCGCTAGCCTCATGTAGCTTGATAAATGCGTCATTGTGGCCGACGCCGGGCGTACTTGAGTCGGTACCTGGCGCTCGTCAGACACTACCTGGCGCTATCGCTTGATGAATAAGGGCCTAGATGAACATGTGACCGAATGTCTGCAGCAGCATCTACAGCACATTGAAGGAAATGTAGAAGTGGCAGATGGGACATCCGGTGAGCTCCTTGCTGCCTTATTATTGCAATTTCCTAAACTGTCCTTTGTTTCTGTGAGCTGAGTATAGGGTTAAGGCTTAGTCTAGGTATTGACATAGTAAATAAAGGTTAAAGGGAAAATCCACATTCAATGGTATTTTTAAAGTGTATATTTTCATGTGAAACTAATGTCCTCAAGATGCTGAGTTGATCTAGTATTTTTATTATTTTTTCTTATGTTGGCAAATGTGTGTTTAATGTAAGCAGTTTTTACGGACGGAAGTCGGCCCCTGATACACGTAGGTGAGTTGATTTTCTGATTTCCTAACATGGCATATTAGTATAATATATAAAGGATGGAGTTGTTACCGAATGTTTACTATGATTAAGGACCTGTCGTCCGAAACGCGTTAGTGGCCATCTTCCATCCATTATACCTGGACTCAATCTTCATTGATTTTAAGGTTGGAACTTATTTACACATTATGGAGATGTTTTTATTGGATTATCATTAAAAGTGAAGTTTTATGAAGAGTGTGGATCATCATTCTATTAAGCAGTTTTTACTAACTGCAATCTGTTGTTATTGGCAACAGTACACCAAGTCTGTACATCAAGCGCCCTCACCTCAGCAGCTGTCATAGCAGCAGTGTTCTCTTCTTGTATATCTTGTTGTACAGACTTGGTGAAAATTGCTTGCATACACACATTTGCTAACATAATAAAAAATAATACTAGATCAATTCAGCACCTTGAGGATGTCCTTTTGGCACAAAAATATAAAAATGCCATTGAAAGTAGACTTTCCCTTCTCCCTTCCCTTACCATTCTGTTGCCAAGCATGTAACTCTTCCTTGGTTGCCTCTCCTGTCGTTAAGTGCCAAGCTTCTGAGAGTTACGTGTCTGGCGTGTAAAAAAAGAAAAAAAAAACACTTACCTGACCCCTTGTTCAATCTTCTCTTCACCTGGGTGACATCCGATCCCCCCTCTCCCCTCATCCCACTCCCAACGCTGAGATGTCAGATGCGAGGGTGATCACTGGAGGGAGGTTGGAGGGGTAAGGGGCTGTGATCCCCTGCCTCCTCAGCCCCTTTCTAGCAATCACCCCAGCAGCTATCAGCAGATCGCCATGGGACATGATGACCTGGTGTATTTATTTACATTTAACCCTTTGTGAAACTATACCAGTTCACAAGGCTTGGGGGCTGGCAAGTCTTAAAAACCCCTCAAAAAATGGTGCCCCTGCCATTTTTTTTTAATTTAACCCTTTATATTGTGGATAGTAGTTGAATTATTTTTCTAAATGTTATAAAATGCTCTTTCCAGTTTGGGGGCAGGGACAGGGGCTTACCGATACATATGTGATACCGTTGTAATCAAGAGAAATGGGGTGTTCACTTATGGTTTTCTTTAATAAAATAAATGTTTTATTTAAAATGAACAATATATATTTTTTTTAATTATTGTTTTTTTTTTTTTTTTTCACAAAAAACAGTGGAAACATTACAAACAAGACATTTCATGTTAGAGCCTAAACTCTGCCGCAAAAACAATATATAATTTTCCTGGAAATTCCTGCAAACATCACAGTTCAGATTTACCTTGTTTTTTCTTGTTTGCATATTGATATTTTAGGAAAATGTGTATTTTATTCTGCTTTTTTATACATTTTTTATGGAATCCCTGTGCAACCAAAGAATTCTTCGAGAGATTGCTTCCAAAACGATGAGCTCACTACAACAAGCTGGATACAACAAAAGCTTAATGTGTGTACTTTCAGAGAATATATAGTTTGTTGGGGGTATTCCGAATGTAAAGGGTTGTTTTGGTTGAAAAAGCGCGCTTTGTCTGCAGAGCTGCGGTGTCAGGTGTCATGTATTGACATCAATTAAGGCATGGGGCGTGCGGGGGCGGGGTGGCTATTTCAGAGTAGAGATTGAGGGCATGATTTGGCCAATTACTGTGCTTGGATGTATTTGGAGGGCGGGACAAATTAGTGGGTGTTCTCTATTTAAGGGAGAGCTGTCTCCATACACATTACCCTTGTCCTTGAAGCAGCATGGGGGCTGCGTGCGCAGACATTTTTCACTGAGGTTGGCCTGACTGTTGCCCTGGGTGTTATCTTATGATGTGAGATTTAACCATTTATTTTCTCTCTGCTGGCACTTGCATTTATATCATATATTGTTATTGTCTGCACTTTAAAGTCTTATTGGTATGGGTTTCCCTGTGCAATATTAGGTAGTGTTTTAGGTTTATGTGTTTTTCATGTATTTGCACTTTATATATTGATATTATTTTATCGTATATTCACTGTTTTTGCACATATTTTTGCCATATATATTATTAATATTTTTGTAGTATTGGTTTCAGGAATTTGCACATATATTTACATGTGGTTAGGATTTTTTGTGCCGGCACAAAAAGGATGGGTTATGACTACTCTAGGATAATTAATATTATTCACCCATAGGGCAGTTATTTAAGCGGCCCTTAGGGGCCATATACATTGATATAGATACATTTGGCCATACTGGTTGTTTTTAAATTTGTCTTGTGGTGTATGTATTTTAATTCTTTGTTTTTTTGTACTAATAAAATCATTAATATATACTGTTGATTGTAGTGGTGCTTCCTTTGGGAGATTGGTGTGTTCTTTGCACGACCACTCCAAATTATTGTGTTTTTTCTTGTTTGCATATTATTTTTTTTAGAAAAAGGGGGCTTTGATTCTGATTCTTTATTCTTTTTTAAGGTAAACCCTGTGCTACCAAAGAACGAATTAAGTGATTACTTCTAGAAAACTGCACCCACATCAACAAGTCTGGTACGCTCAGAAAGCTTGAGGTGTGTACTTCCAGAGAATATATAGTTTGTGGGGGTATTTCAAATGTAAAGGGTTGTTTTTCTGAAAAACTACAAAGTGTGCATAGCAGTTATATTTTATCTAAAAATCTCCTAAAGCGCTGTTTCAGTTTGGAAAAGTCTCCTGGACAGAAAAGGGTGTCTACCAATACATTTGTAGTACCCTTGTAACTGGGAGAAATGGGGATGTTACATGCATTAAGATTTTATTGAAAAACATTTGTTATTACAAAAACAGTACAAATTGCAAAAATAGATTTTTATTGCACATATTTCACTCCAAAATATTAAGGATATACTTAAAAATGACAAACAAATCATTTCATTTTAAATCCCAGACTCTGCTGAAAAAATAATTTTTCATTTTCCCAGGACACCCTTCAAAAATCAGTTGAACGTGTGTAGCGCGAAATGGTGAAAAATGGTCTGGTAACAAAGGGTGACAAAAACTCTAGGTAGGCTGGCAGTTAAAAGTTAAAGGAATTGTCCAGGTGTAAAATGATAGCAGTCATTTCTTACCTCTAATGCAACTGCTGAATTCAATCCCTCTTTTCTGTAGCCATACCTGCTTTTTTTGCGTTTTTTTGCATGGCTATCTTTTTCTCTTATATAGGTGGTTGAAATGTTGACCACTTGCACAGTGGAGGTCATGCTAAATATTTTGTGAAGCAAATTTACCTCTAGGTGTGCCTTCATGTTTGAGCTAAAGTTTACATCTGAGTGAGCTTTTCTACTTGAACACATGAAAAAATTCTATATAACATTTCTGTTCTAATATTTTCCCAAAACATCTGCCACATGTGGGGGGGGGGGGGGGGTTACATGTAAGGGATATCATTTTTCTTATTAGGTAAGGATATTTTTTTAAGGTTTGAAAACAACAGCACCCAATGGGCTATGAAGAGTAACTTGGCAAATTATTTAGCACAGCCCATAGAGTGCCGTTGTTTCCAAACATAAATAGTCATGTACCGAACCTTTAAAAAAGGCCGAACACACGGGTAGATGTTTTTTGGAAAAGATAATAACATTATTTTTTTACGGAATTAAAATGTATTTTTTTTTCATTTAAGAACCTCACTAAGATGTAAGTTCAAAACCTAAAACCACACCCACAGGTAAACTTGGTTGACCATCTCTTTAGTAAACTTGCTTCACCAAATCTTTAGTAATCTTTAATCTTTAGACCCCAATTGTGACCCCAGTTGTGGGAAACATATTACTTGATTTTTCTTCAGCATGGATAGCTGCTTGTCTGTCTACAGATGTAACCCTCCTTACTCTTGCTCATGGCTTAACACAATTGGTTACACAGAACTAGTGAACTTTTATAGATAAGATTGCAAATAAGATATCTCTTCTGGCTTATCTTGAAATTCTATTTCCTGGAAATTTGATATGGGCTGCTAATCCATGTTGTCGACACCAGGAGGAGCATGAGAGCATGGCCTATCATAACTTCAACAGACACACTGGCCTCAATTCAGTAACAGTTGAAATAAAATCTCCTGGTATGAAAAAATTACTGAAAATCTCAAAAAATCTAAAGAATTTCACTGCTACTAATTAACCACCTAGGAAGATAATGGAGATCAATTACACTTTTTACTACAGTGTAAAAAATTTCCATTTTTTTTTAGGCGTAAAAAGTGCCATTGACTTACATCGTCTAGCTAGCTGATGATTCAGCAACAGGAGAACCTCTTTGCCTCAAAAATGTTTCTCTTCAACTCAATGGAGAACACTCCCCCGACCCTCCCTAACTTACAGGAGAACCTTTTTACCTCGATAAATGTTCCCTCCATCTCATTGGAGAAATCCCCAATTCTAACTAACTCTTTAGAATATCTCTTCACTCTGCTACGAAGTCTAACGTGGAGAAGGCGTTGCCAAAAGGCCATGGAGGTGCCGCCTATATGATACCCTGCAAATTAGAGAGGAATGGCAAGGGCTAAGTACAAATGGCCATATGTAACCTGTCACAGACTAACACTGACTAAATGTGCACTCACCAGGGGATGATCCGCCACTTGAAGCCCAGGGAGGGCTCTGAGGAGGAGGCGGGGAGCCTCGGCTCCTCACACTCTGCTCCGAAGATCCCCCAGCCAAAGGGCCACCCTCCTCCCTCTCACTCCCTGCTCCTTCAGGGAGTGTGGGAGAGTCCACATCTTCCACCCCACTTGGACTCCCCACTTGAGAGTGGCCCCTTGGCTGGTGAGACTCCTCAGAGTCAGAGTGTAAGGAGCTGAGGCTTGATCCTGCCAGCCCCCCAGCAGCACACTCCTCTGAGGCATCATCCCCTTCCTCCCCTGGGTCCTCTAAATAGGAGCCGCGAGAGGGACCCTCCCCCGATGACTCCCCCGAGTCCGCCTGCCTGGTTCGGGGGAGGGCTCCCTTCCCACGTTTCCCCAGGGGAGGACGCTTATCTGTGTTGAGGGGGTGAATGAAAATAATTAATATTAATACCCCAAATGGACACAGCTTAGCAGATTATTTAAACAAAAGTATAAACATAGCATAAGCTTAAACTTACCTGATGCGTAGGCATCATATAGGCGGTACACGCCTTCAGGGTCCCGTCGCTTGAAGTCCGACCACTTCTGCTGGATAGCTCGGACTGATAGGTGGGTGTCGAAGCGCCGGGACACTGTGGCCTTCACCTCCATGGCAATGCGCTTTTTGCCCCCACGGGCATAGTCATATTGGTGGATGCAGAAATCCTATGAGCAATGAAAAACAAACACAAATCAATACATGACATCAGAACAATGGCATAAACAGTTATACTGAGAACAGATTAAAGTGGACCAACACCCTGGATTTTGACTATTCTGGGTTTGGGTCCACTTTTGGTGGGGCACACCAATCGGGGGTGGGCCGCTGTCTGAAACCCCCTGGGAAGGCCAGAAATACACCACTGACCACGCTCCCACGTGACTGCGCCAGGCTAGCACAGCGCTCTGCGCTGCTGTGGTATGCGCGTCCAAGCCCGCTTGGACGTGCATACCAGCTCAGCTGCCTCTGAGCGCTGTAGGACACGTGTGGCGTTTCACTCTATTAACAAATGTCTGGCGCAGGGGCCCACCCTGCTAGAGGGAAGCGCAAGACGCATCCGCGGATCACGCATGCAGAGATGGGACGGGGCTGAGGTAAGGTTTTTGGGCCTCCAGGGGGGTTCATCCCCGCAGGACATCCAGATTTGGGATGCCCCGCGGGGAGTGATCAGATTGGTCCTGAAAACTAAGAGATTTCAGGGCCAATCCCCCCTGTGTGTTGGTCCACTTTAAACATAAAATCCAAGAGAAACATACTCACTTTGACCACCTGGCCGTTTACGCGGCTATCCACCCTCTGTCGCTTGCATTTTGCTTGCCCAGGAGGGGAAGGGGTGGGAGGGGGGTTAGGTGGGGGAGGTGAGGGAGGTGGGGGAGGGGTGGTGGGGTCAGAATCAGAGGAGGAGCTGGGGAGGCGCAGAATCCGTCTCCTGGGCAGCATGGTGGAAACGCAAAGGAGGAAACAGGAACCGGATATGACCAAAGCGACAGGGGCCCAAAAAAAAAAAAAACGCTCCTCGCAAAAGGAACCAGCTAATATCCGCTATGTGTAAGCTAAGTGGCGGAACTAGTCGATTTACGCATTCCAAAAAGCTATTGGACTAAGCGCTAGTAATTTTTAGCTTTATGTGGCTTTGAAACGCAAAGGAGGAAACAGGAAACGGATATGACCAAAGCAACTGTGCAAAAAATTCAAAAAAAACAAACGTTCCGCGCACCAGGAGCAAGCTAATATCAGCTATGTGCAAGCTAAGTGGCGGAAAAACACAATTTACACATTAACACAAACTATTGGACAAAGCGCAAGAAAGTTAAAGCTTTATGGGGCTTTGAAACGCAAAGGAGGAAACAGGAACCGGATATGACCAAAGCAACTGTGCAAAAAATTCAAAAAAAAAAAAACCTCTGCGCACCAGGAACAAGCTAATATCAGCTATGTGCAAGCTAAGTGGCGGGAAAAAGTAAATTTACGCCTTACAACAAGCTATTGGCAAAGACGCCATTAATTATTAGCTTGATTTAGCAGGGGGTTCAAGATCCTGTAATGCATAGGTCCTTGAAAACCAAAAAGCTTGGTGCTTAAAAATACAAATCTTATTCCTTCATAAAATAATCACACAATAAAACTATCCAACTACATGATAATGTGGCACACAGGAGAATGCATAACGGGTTGTTATGAGCTTGTACGCCTGAATAAATCCTGCAGAATGTGGACATGCACGCTCACAACTACAGTGTATTCATTAAGAACGACTGGGGTCGCGGGAAGTGAATTCCTGGAAAATGGCAGAAGGGCACATGTATGAACAGCACAGCGCAGCACAGCGCCGCTCGCGCCGCCACATAGCGAATCAAAACAGCGACTGCACAAACTCTGACCACCACAGATTCATCAAGGACAGGGCTGCCGAATAGCTTGGGCGCTGACAATTTCGATGAGCGAACGTGAGCGCCAAACATGACTGACTAAAAAGTAGCTTTACAAGCCCCGTGTGTTTTGAAAACAAGCGATTTTGAGCCCAATGAGTTTTGTGGGAGGAGATGCATTTTAGATGTCACTCACAACATTACAGTGTAAAAATTACAACTTTCATCTAAAAAAGAAAAATAACAAGACAGATTAATAAAACATATCCCAAGAAACATGTGTTGAATTTTGTGCAAAAGACAAGAACACAAAAACCACTTAAAACAATCATTGCAGTGTCTGCCATTGAAATGTATGGGAGAGCGGCAGGTAACGACAGGTCAGACCTGTCGCTGTGATGGGATTAGCAGCGGCGCTGTTCGTTGCAGTCAGCTACATGATGAATCCCGCGCTAGCTGACGCTCTCGCCGGCGCTAGCCTCATGTAGCTTGATAAATGCGTCATTGTGGCCGACGCCGGGCGTACTTGAGTTGGTAGCCGCCGTTAGCTGGCGGGACCTGGCGCTCGTCAGACACTACCTGGCGCTATCGCTTGATGAATAAGGGCCTAGATGAACATGTGACCGAATGTCTGCAGCAGCATCTACAGCACATTGAAGGAAATGTAGAAGTGGCAGATGGGACATCCGGTGAGCTCCTTGCTGCCTTATTATTGCAATCTCCTAAACTGTCCTTTGTTTCTGTGAGCTGAGTATAGGGTTAAGGCTTAGTCTAGGTATTGACATAGTAAATAAAGGTTAAAGGGAAAATCCACATTCAATGGTATTTTTAAAGTGTATATTTTCATGTGAAACTAATGTCCTCAAGATGCTGAGTTGATCTAGTATTTTTATTATTTTTTCTTATGTTGGCAAATGTGTGTTTAATGTAAGCAGTTTTTACGGACGGAAGTCGGCCCCTGATACACGTAGGTGAGTTAATTTTCTGATTTCCTAACATGGCATATTAGTATAATATATAAAGGATGGAGTTGTTACCGAATGTTTACTATGATTAAGGACCTGTCGTCCGAAACGCGTTAGTGGCCATCTTCCATCCATTATACCTGGACTCAATCTTCATTGATTTTAAGGTTGGAACTTATTTACACATTATGGAGATGTTTTTATTGGATTATCATTAAAAGTGAAGTTTTATGAAGAGTGTGGATCATCATTCTATTAAGCAGTTTTTACTACCTGCAATCTGTTGTTATTGGCAACAGTACACCAAGTCTGTACATCAAGCGCCCTCACCTCAGCAGCTACACACATTTGCTAACATAATAAAAAATAATACTAGATCAATTCAGCACCTTGAGGATGTCCTTTTGGCACAAAAATATAAAAATGCCATTGAAAGTAGACTTTCCCTTCTCCCTTCCCTTACCATTCTGTTGCCAAGCATGTAACTCTTCCTTGGTTGCCTCTCCTGTCGTTAAGTGCCAAGCTTCTGAGAGTTACGTGTCTGGCGTGTAAAAAAAGAAAAAAAAAACACTTACCTGACCCCTTGTTCGATCTTCTCTTCACCTGGGTGACATCCGATCCCCCCTCTCCCCTCATCCCACTCCCAACGCTGAGATGTCAGATGCGAGGGTGATCACTGGAGGGAGGTTGGAGGGGTAAGGGGCTGTGATCCCCTGCCTCCTCAGCCCCTTTCTAGCAATCACCCCAGCAGCTATCAGCAGATCGCCATGGGACATGATGACCTGGTGTATTTATTTACATTTAACCCTTTGTGAAACTATACCAGTTCACAAGGCTTGGGGGCTGGCAAGTCTTAAAAACCCCTCAAAAAATGGTGCCCCTGCCATTTTTTTTAATTTAACCCTTTATATTGTGGATAGTAGTTGAATTATTTTTCTAAATGTTATAAAATGCTCTTTTCAGTTTGGGGGCAGGGACAGGGGCTTACCGATACATATGTGATACCGTCGTAATCAAGAGAAATGGGGTGTTCACTTATGGTTTTCTTTAATAAAATAAATGTTTTATTTAAAATGAACAATATATATTTTTTTTAATTATTGTTTTTTTTTTTTTTTTTTTTCACAAAAAACAGTGGAAACATTACAAACAAGACATTTCATGTTAGAGCCTAAACTCTGCCGCAAAAAAAATATATAATTTTCCTGGAAATTCCTGCAAACATCACAGTTCAGATTTACCTTGTTTTTTCTTGTTTGCATATTGATATTTTAGGAAAATGTGTATTTTATTCTGCTTTTTTATACATTTTTTATGGAATCCCTGTGCAACCAAAGAATTCTTCGAGAGATTGCTTCCAAAACGATGAGCTCACTACAACAAGCTGGATACAACAAAAGCTTAATGTGTGTACTTTCAGAGAATATATAGTTTGTTGGGGGTATTCCGAATGTAAAGGGTTGTTTTGGTTGAAAAAGCGCGCTTTGTCTGCAGAGCTGAAATTTTCAAATAAAATTCAGA
Source organism: Gastrophryne carolinensis (assembly GCA_027917425.1). Taxonomy (NCBI): domain Eukaryota; kingdom Metazoa; phylum Chordata; class Amphibia; order Anura; family Microhylidae; genus Gastrophryne; species Gastrophryne carolinensis. The sequence continues at coordinate 82,593,366 of CM051237.1, forward strand.
TTTTTTTCAGATTTAACTTGTTTTTTCTTGTTTGCATATTATTTTTTTTAGAAAAAGGGGGCTTTGATTCTGATTCTTTATTCTTTTTTAAGGTAAACCCTGTGCTACCAAAGAACGAATTAAGTGATTACTTCTAGAAAACTGCACCCACATCAACAAGTCTGGTACGCTCAGAAAGCTTGAGGTGTGTACTTTCAGAGAATATATAGTTTGTGGGGGTATTTCAAATGTAAAGGGTTGTTTTTCTGAAAAACTACAAAGTGTGCATAGCAGTTATATTTCTCCTAAAGCGCTGTTTCAGTTTGGAAAAGTCTCCTGGACAGAAAAGGGTGTCTACCAATACATTTGTAGTACCCTTGTAACTGGGAGAAATGGGGATGTTACATGCATTAAGATTTTATTGAAAAACATTTGTTATTACAAAAACAGTACAAATTGCAAAAATAGATTATTATTGCACATATTTCACTCCAAAATATTAAGGATATACTTAAAAATGACAAACAAATCATTTCATTTTAAATCCCAGACTCTGCTGAAAAAATAATTTTTCATTTTCCCAGGACACCCTTCAAAAATCAGTTGAACGTGTGTAGCGCGAAATGGTGAAAAATGGTCTGGTAACAAAGGGTGACAAAAACTCTAGGTAGGCTGGCAGTTAAAAGTTAAAGGAATTGTCCAGGTGTAAAATGATAGCAGTCATTTCTTACCTCTAATGCAACTGCTGAATTCAATCCCTCTTTTCTGTAGCCATACCTGCTTTTTTTGCGTTTTTTTGCATGGCTATCTTTTTCTCTTATATAGGTGGTTGAAATGTTGACCACTTGCACAGTGGAGGTCATGCTAAATATTTTGTGAAGCAAATTTACCTCTAGGTGTGCCTTCATGTTTGAGCTAAAGTTTACATCTGAGTGAGCTTTTCTACTTGAACACATGAAAAAATTCTATATAACATTTCTGTTCTAATATTTTCCCAAAACATCTGCCACATGTGGGGGGGGGGGGGGGGGTTTACATGTAAGGGATATCATTTTTCTTATTAGGTAAGGATATTTTTTTAAGGTTTAAAAACAACAGCACCCAATGGGCTATGAAGAGTAACTTGGCAAATTATTTAGCACAGCCCATAGAGTGCTGTTGTTTCCAAACATAAATAGTCATGTACCGAACCTTTAAAAAAGGCCGAACACACGGGTAGATGTTTTTTGGAAAAGATAATAACATTATTTTTTTACGGAATTAAAATGTATTTTTTTTTCATTTAAGAACCTCACTAAGATGTAAGTTCAAAACCTAAAACCACACCCACAGGTAAACTTGGTTGACCATCTCTTTAGTAAACTTGCTTCACCAAATCTTTAGTAATCTTTAATCTTTAGACCCCAATTGTGACCCCAGTTGTGGGAAACATATTACTTGATTTTTCTTCAGCATGGATAGCTGCTTGTCTGTCTACAGATGTAACCCTCCTTACTCTTGCTCATGGCTTAACACAATTGGTTACACAGAACTAGTGAACTTTTATAGATAAGATTGCAAATAAGATATCTCTTCTGGCTTATCTTGAAATTCTATTTCCTGGAAATTTGATATGGGCTGCTAATCCATGTTGTCGACACCAGGAGGAGCATGAGAGCATGGCCTATCATAACTTCAACAGACACACTGGCCTCAATTCAGTAACAGTTGAAATAAAATCTCCTGGTATGAAAAAATGACTGAAAATCTCAAAAAATCTAAAGAATTTCACTGTTACTAATTAACCACCTAGGAAGACAATGGAGATCAATTACACTTTTTACTACAGTGTAAAAAATTTCCAACTTTTTTTAGGCGTAAAAAGTGCCATTGACTTACATCGTCTAGCTAGCTGATGATTCAGCAACAGGAGAACCTCTTTGCCTCAAAAATGTTTCTCTTCAACTCAATGGAGAACACTCCCCCGACCCTCCCTAACTTACAGGAGAACCTTTTTACCTCGATAAATGTTCCCTCCATCTCATTGGAGAAATCCCCAATTCTAACTAACTCTTTAGAGAATCTCTTCACTCTGCTACGAAGTCTAACTTCCCTGATTCCTCCTTCCCCAGAAGAGCGTACAGGGTCAAGATTACTCTCCCAGAAACTTTTTTTAATGTGTGGCCTGGTGCTTCACTTAAAAACATGGCTCTGCTTTCAGAGGTAAGTCCTGCAGCCCATAAATAAAGCAAAAACATTCAATGTCCTTAGCTTGATTTTATGTAACTTCATTTTTCTTGTTAGTATGCAGCAATACTCATAATTTATTGTCCTATAAATCTGATGGCAGCACAAAATATTTGTTATAAAACATGGCTGTAAAGGCATGATGCTCATTTGAAAGGTATACGGTAATATGAGGCATTCTTCTTCCATTTGTTTTTTCAGTAATTTTATTATTAGTCAGTTGCCAGTTGGACTTGGGGAAAATGAATGGTGCTTGTATATTTAGAACTATTACTACGAATGTCAGCGGTTCTCATTTTATTTATAGAATAACAGTAGGGTGTGCATTTCTGATCTCTGGAGAATTCTCTCAGTGATTCAGGACTTGGCAAATGTACATAATGATGGCTTCAATATTATTTATAGTTGTAGAAAATTTCCAAATGCCTATAATAACGAGCACATTTTATCTATTAGAAGATAGGAAATAGACTGAAAAAGCTCACACACTATGTCTGACACCACAACGATAACAAAGCATTTTTCTGTGCTTGGTTTCAGATAGAAGTCACATATTTTGAAAGATTATGTCATCTATATTTAATAGAAAATATATTTATTAAAGTCATTTATCGTGCCAAAGAACAAAACAAAATGCTACTTATTTTCCCCCGCTGCTAAATGGTGCTAGTTCACCTGATCGCTGGAGCAGGTGCTGCTACCACCACTCACCATGTCGCTCATGGCCTGAACTGCATTCACCCTTGCTTTTGTGTCTGCTCATGACCCCCCCTAGTCACAGAGATCATGCCATCTCCATTCACTATAATGGAGGGGACGGGGCAGTCCTCAGCATACTACTTCCACTGCAATGAATGGAGAAGTGGTGACAAAGTGCCTGTGACTGACAGTGTGGCAAGAGGCACTTGTGGTGCATGCTCGTATCCAGCAATACAAGAAATCAGAACTTGTTTATTGTTTGGTTAATTGTTTGGCAACTGCTGTATATACTGTATTTTCACCTGTATGTTCACCTATAAGACACACCTAAGATTTGGAGGAGAAAAATAAGAAAAAAATATTCTAAACCAAATGTGGTGCTAAAACATCCTATTGTGCAGGGCAAGGGACGGGCCAACTGGCCTCCGAGCCCCGTCTACTTGTACAAATAGCTGGTGCCCAAACTGGTTTAGCGAGGGGGGATCCGACACCTTAAAAAGTAAAAAGCATTGGTTTCCCCCTCCTTAAAGGGGGTAACCTATGTCATTTTTGTTTATTTAATAAGAGTAAAGGGGGACGGAGTTGCTCCATCACTACTATTTACACAATTTACCTAGGGCCTTGGAACCAAGTAACAGCCCAGTTTAACCCTCGCATTACTATATATTATTTAGCAAACAGGCATTTGAATCCTGTAAAGAATCTAGGGACATTCGTATGTATACAATTACACATGTAAACCCTATGCCACATTAAGGCACTCCTTTCGGTTGGGTCCCTACTCCTGTTTTTGAGTTCCCAAAGTTGGTACCTGTAATGCAATAAAATACATAACAGCTACTCAACTGGGAAGCTGTCAGCCACCCTTTGGAATACTCCACAGGGAGAGATCTATAATTGTTGAATCTCTACCTGTGTGCGCTCCTGGAAATTCAAACTGAGTAAAGGGGATTTGCTCTATCACTACTATTTAGACAATTTATCTAGGGTCTGGGATCCAAGTAACAGCCGAGATTAACCCTCTCATCACCTACATAGGGGTGATTTACAATGTTCGCTGCTGTGCACGACTTTTACCTTCGCTGCATTTGTTTAGGAAACCGCATAGAAAGGAGCTCAAAATGAAGCAGCAAACACCAGTTAGAACGGAGTTTCGCCAGTAGTACTTATTTAAAAAATAGTTTGGCAAACTGCTTTTGCAGATTTTTTGCAGAAAAACACGGGGAGGCCGATTCATTAATAGCGCCAGGTAGCGACAGATGAGCGCCAGTAGCGTGATTTTCACAGCGCCAGCTAGTATTCGCTGTGCTTGGCCGGGGTTTGCTTGTTGACAGTGATTCAGTCGGTGTGCGATAACAGGTTCAGCGTTGTATGGGTGCGCCTGACAACGAATGGCCAGAGCGAACGGCTTGCTGCAGATTCATTAACAAATCACGCTCCGAATTTTTTTAGCGCTGTGAATTCCTTGTTTAAACCCCAGACCGCTGGCGGCGATGGATTTAAAATAGTTTTTAACCCCCAAACAACCATATTTTTTGATTGTAAAATTATACAAGTTTTTATAAACATTTTGTAATATCAATACATTAATATCAGACCTGTAATATCAATTCTGCACAAAATCTTTTTTTTTTTTTTTTTTCCTTAAAAAAAAATCCTAACATTGCAGAAGTGGACACAGAATTTTTGACATTAAAGCCAAAAAAAAAACATTATTAGCAATTAATTATGATTAATTAAAGATTGCTCCATTGAAATGCATTGGACATCGCCAGGGAGCGACAGGTCATACCTGGCGCTGTGATGGGATTAGCAGCGGCGCTGTTCGTTGCAGTCGGCTACATGATGAATCCCGCGGTAGCTGTCGCTCTCGCCGGCGCTAGCCTCATTTAGCTTGATAAATGCGTCATTGTGGCCGACGCCGGGCGTACTTGAGTCGGTAGCCGCCGTTAGCTGGCGGGACCTGGCGCTCGTCAGACACTACCTGGCACTATCGCTTGATGAATAAGGGCATAAATCTTCTACAGCTTTATTTTTAGCATAGGGTTTTTTGTATGCAGGGTATTTCAATTATATGTTTTGAGGAACTTTACTGTGTCAGAGTTTATGTGTTAAATCATATTATATCACGTTATCTGTTATATTGTAAGAATTGTTCAAATGAAGTTCAGATATATGTAGGTTGAAAATGTCATTAGAGAGTAATGAGTAAATATGAATGAAATGCCTATGTTTTCTCATTGCTTAGATATATCCTTAACATCTCTAACTAATAGGCTGGATTCACAGCACCACAGATGCGGAGCACTCATGCTTTCGGGCGAGTGCCCCAAATCCACCTGTGAAACGCTATCTATGGGCGCTTTCCCAAGTAAAACTGGCATTTCACGGAGCACATGTAACAAACTTGCTGTCTCAAGGGGCAAACGTCAGTTTGCCATATTTACTAAAGTTTGGAAAGTTATTTCTCCTCTATATAAATCTGCCTGCTTCTCAAGCCATATATAGGGGTTGATTCAGCAACCAGTATCAAAAGTACACAATGGTCAAACTGAATGCCCCCCCCCCTCCCCATTAAAAAAAGGAGTGCATTTCTTTGCACCTGGTACTAATCTGATGGGGGATTCAGCACCACTGCACTTCTATTTTAGGGGTTTATTTAAGAAACACAAAAGCCACGTAGTGCCAGATGAACAAAAATAGACCAAGCCCCCAACATTAGGACAATAACCTGCAGTGAAATGACCGCTTTGGTTCATGTGCAAGCCAATAAGTCAGAGATTGTGGTCAGATTGGAATCCTAGGCATTTTATTGCATTGTGGGGGTAGATTGGCATTGCTGCTACACTGTGGGCTCCAGCTCTGCAACAGTGAGGACAGTTGAGTTACTTTTCTTCCCAGGGTGCTGTTGAAGTGTGGTGCTTCCTACAGACAGTGTGTTAACACTGTGTACTGCATAATGTTGCTGCAAGGTGGGGGGGAGGCAACTTTCACCAGGCCTACTTATGCCATAGCCCTGGTGGCATGTATTTATGGTATTTATGTCCCTGACCCTGAGCATAGTTACACTTAAATTGATTATATACCCAGATAAGTAGTTTATGTAATCACATTCTATCCCCAGCACCAGTACCCATGTGTTTCTTCTTTTTACTAAAGCCTTTTGCCCGATATTTATAAAAACGTGAACTGCATTCAGTCAGCTATATAGCCCCACCCCCTGATGCTTTCCAGCAATGAGAATTCAATTACAGTACACACAGCTCAGAATTGTGGGTCAGTCTTATCAGTTACAATAACTGCCATTATGTGAGATTTTTCCTTGGAATTTAATGAATTAGCACATGGCTGCCATTTAGACATCATACTGATTCCTGTTAGTGTTTTTATGAATATTGGGCATAGGTTTTAGTTAAAAAAAACAAAAAAATAGATGGTGACAACATAAACTGTTTTTCTGGGTATAGGATCACTATGAGGATGTGAGAATTGCCACAGTTCAACTGGAGCAAGTCTGAGAGCCCAGAAAAATGCCTTCCTGGCAATACAAAGCAATATTGTGAAAAAGGAAAAAGAAACCTTTGCTTGGGAAGTAATATGTTCTGCTAATTTTAAATATCTAAATCACATTTGGTTTTCCATTGGTTTTTAATTTTTCATGGAAGCTAATAAAAAGTAGAAGAAAGTACATGGAAAGTGTTAAAACTAAGATGCCATCAGGCAAAAATAATTCTCCTGACATCTGTCCAACTCAAATTAATCAGATTGCAATAAGATAAGCTTATTTAATAATTTTTAGAAAACACATTCGTACTGTTTCCTATTGCGGCACACTATATCCATCTCTATCCATTGTGCTTGCTGATTGTAGGCTTGTGTGCACCTGGTCTGAGTTTATGAAACTCATGACAAAGACAGAGACATTACTTGAGCCTAAATCAAAGTCTCCTCGAGTGTATCTTTTACATGATGAACACTTCTTGTTCTGACATTTCTTCCAAAGGCATTATAACTCTGTAGAGATTATTGCAACCAGGAATGGACATTTTTTTCTCAAATATCATTCAGCACTCAGCGGTCCCATTCTGTGAGCTTGTATGGCGTTCCACTTATAGTAAAGCAGTTTTCTACATTACAATAAAAGATCTAAGGGATGACCAAAGCAGGTCTGCCAGGGCAGATATTTGATAAATGGATCTGCTTACAAGATGGCAGCAATAACACAAACCTACACATTAAACTTCTGTTGCTAGGGACATATATTATGTATTATTCATATATTATAAATTTAACTGTATTTAAAGTATTTAAAGCAGACCAAAACCCAAAACTAACATCCCCTGAATTGTGCCACCCCATGAAGGGTTTATTTTTTCAATTTTTACTGCTCCTGCTTCACTCTCATACCAGATAATGGCGCCTGTTTAAGCTGTAAAGCTTCACCTCCTACATTGGTTGCCACTAGGGATGAGCGAACTGGTTCGTCAGAACCCAAGTTCGTTCTGAATTTCAGGAAAAATTCAATTCAGCACGAAATCGAATTTTTGGGCTGACCACATTCTTCCTGAAATTCACTGGGCAGAGGGTAGAAAAAAAAACAAAACAAAAAACACACCACCATCCTCGTTCCAGCGCCTTGGGTCCAGTGTTTGCGGAGGAAGCTGACTTGCACAGCTGACAGTGCGGCCGACCTCCCCCGCTCCCACCGTGACGGCCACACAGCGCACGGTGAGAGCGAGGGAGGCCGGTTGCATGTCAGCTGTGAATGCCGGCTCCCGCCGCCCGCTGACAGTGTGGCTGGCCAAGAACATACTTACCGTATATGCAGTGGAGGCAGCTTCTACTTGGCCTGATACAGAAGGGGACTCAATGCACAATACAATGCCTTCTACTCTCCCTGTTGCTCTGTGTATAGAGTGCAGGTGTTAGCAAGGTGCTGGCAGTGCGGCCGGCCTCCTCGGCTCCCACCGTGCTGGCATTTAAGTAAGCTAAACATCGCACAGTGGGAGTGAGGAAGGCGGCTGCACTGTCAGCTGTGAAAGCCGGCTTCCGCCACGCCCGCTGACTGTGCCCGGCCTTCTCTAATCCCACCGTGCCGGCATGTAGGTAAAATACACACCACACGGTGGGAGCGGGGGAGGCGGCTGCACTGTCAGCTGTGAAAGCCGGCTTCCGCCACCCACTAACAGTACGTGTCAGGGTTGGAATTCCTCCTTAAGCTTCAGAGTATGCCGCTGGTTAATACTGCTTCTGGCTGGCTTTTTCTCTGGAACTTCCCCTGCAACATGCTGATCCACCAGGAGATGGCCCTGTCCTGCAGGGGTGCTGGCAATCAGCCAGCACCTGTGACTCCTCAGCCTATATTAGCTGATCAGCCCATTCAGGCAGCGGATTAGCATTGTGTTTTGTCATCTTGATCCCAGAATGCTGTACCTAGATCCCAGGTACTCTGAAATCTGAACCCTGCACCCAGGACTCCTGCCTCAGCTGTTTGCTCCCCCTATCTCAGCCGTGTTTCTGCCTTGGAATTTGGACTTTCCTTTGATCCCTATGCATACTTGTTTCCGGACTCCATCTTGTGTATGTACAGCCAGAGCGTGTTGGTTTCACCTGTATGTGTATAGTTCAGCCAGAGCGTGTTAATCTCACCTGTATTTATGTATATATGTTCCCCTTTGTAAACTGTACAGCAGTTTGATTGTAGTGTGTTTGATGTGTAGTTACCACTGTTTTTTCACTATTAAACACGGTTTGGCCCATATCCATTTCTGCCTCTCAGTCTCAATTTCTGGTCACTTTTTACAATTGGGATTTCTCTGCTGGGAAATCCCTGACAGAATGCTAATCCCATAGACCAGGAGACTGTAGAGACTGATCTGGCTTTGTTGTGCAGGGTCATGGGTCTTGTAGTGCCTTCTAGTCGTAGTTGGGCCTTCGGCCTTTCCGTCTTGGTCTGTATTGGGGCCTAGCCCCGTCTTGGTCTGTATTGGGGCCCAGCCCCGTATTGGTCTGTATTGGGGCCCAGCCCCATCTTGGTCTGTATTGGGGCCCAGCCCCGTCTTGGTCTGTATTGGGGCCCAGCCCCGTCTTGGTCTGTATTGGGGTACCAGCATCGTCCTGGTCTGTTTTGGGGTCCCAGCCCCATCTTGGTCTGTTCGGGGTCCCAGCCCCGTCTTGGTCTGTATTGGGGCCCAGCTCTGTCTTGGTCTGCATTGGGGCCCAGCCCTGTCTTGGTCTGCACTGGGGCCCAGTTCTTTGTCTGTCTTGTATTTGTCTCTCCTGTGTTTCCCTTTCCCAAGTCTGCGACCACCACGGGATTACCCAGGGCCTGTGCATCTTCAGAAGCTCTGCCGAAGAAGTAGGTGGATTGAGGGCTCCTCGAGTTCCAGGTCCCCTACGCTTCTGGGTAATCGGCAGTTTGCCTCCCTGGTGGCGCAGGCGGGTTGTCTGTCTGTTTGCGTGTGTAGTCAGCTTTAGCCCCCAAGATGTCCAAAAGTGCATTTGTTGCTATGGACTCTGACTGTCCCACGGTTCCCACAGACGGACATATATTTGTGCCTCCACCTCGCTTTAAAGAGCTCACCCTGGCCACTTACCCCCAGTTCCTCCAGGCTGTCGCAAAGTTACTGCTGGAGCCTTATATTCGGCAGTCTCCTATGACAACCTTAAGTCGTCAGGTGGCTAACTTCCTGTTTGAGGATGACCTGTTTTTCTGGGCTGAAGCCTGGTTAAATCATAGCAAACATCTCAGTGAAAATGTGGTTGAATTCCTGCTATTCATAGCTACTTCCTACTTAAATATTCCTGAGACAGTGTTTGCTGGCCATGACCTGATTTCAGTTTTTGCAGCCCAGAAATCAAAAATTCCAGCTGAATCTGACCTGTCGGTGTAGTCTGACCTGTCTTTGCAGTCTGACCTGTCTTTGCAGTCTGACCTGTCGGTGCAGTCTGTCCTGTCGGTGCAGTCTGTCCAATCTGAGCTGTCGGTGCAGTCTGTCCAATCTGAGCTGTCGGTGCAGTCTGTCCAATCTGAGCTGTCGGTGCAGTCTGTCCAAACTGAGCAGTCTGTCCAATCTGAGTAGACTGAGCAGTCTGTCCAATCTTACTGCCCTGCCGAGTGTGCCAGGTTTGATCGCCCGCCTGTCGAGTTCTCTCCACCTGTCGAGTTCTCTCCTCTATGACAACCTTAAGTCGTCAGGTGGCTTACTTCCTGTTTGAGGATGACCTGTTTTTCTGGGTTGAAGCCTGGTTAAATCATAGCAAACATCTCAGTGAAAATGTGGTTGAATTCCTGCTATTCATAGCTACTTCCTACTTAAATATTCCTGAGACAGTGTTTGCTGGCCATGACCTGATTACAGTTTTTGCAGCCCAAAAATCAAAAATTCCAGCTGAATCTGACCTGTCGGTGCAGTCTGACCTGTCGGTGCAGTCTGATCTGTTTTTTCAATCTGACCTGTCGGTGCAGTCTCTCCTGTCGGTGCAGAATGTCCAATCTGAGCTGTCGGTGCAGTCTGTCCAATCTGAGCTGTCGGTGCAGTCTGTCCAAGCTGAGCAGTCTGTCCAATCTGAGCAGACTGAGCAGTCTGTCCAATCTGACTGCCCTGCCGAGTCTGCCAGGTTTGATCGCCCGCCTGTCGAGGTCTCTCCTCCTGTCGAGTTCTCTCCACCTGTCGAGTTCTCTCCTCCTGTCGAGTTCTTTCCTCCTTTGCCTGAGGTGGGAGCGCCTGAGGTTGGTTCACCTGCCTTGCCCGAGCCTCTGATACCAGTGCCTGCCTTGCCCGAGCCATTGATGCCAATGCCTGCCTTGCCTGGTCCAGTTGTTGCCTCCGTACCGGCGTGCCCAGTGGTTGCCTCTGTACCGGTGTGCCCAGTTGTTGTCTCCGTACCGGCGCGCCCAATTGCTTCTGCCCTTGCATGCCCTCCTGAGGGCTCCAGTAAGATCTGCCCTAAGCCCGAACCTGATCACCCTCTTTCGGGTAATCTTAGAGAAGGCCATGAAGATTTCCCACGTGCTTGTGGTTCTGAAACACCTCGGGTTGCAAATGGGGATTTTTTCAATGTCCTGCTGGCTCAAGGAGATCTGGAAGGGTTTTCCTAGAGTCATAGGACGGTCTGAATTTGGTTACCCAGGCGCTGATTTTAAAGGTTTCAAGGGCACAGGTTACTGTCTCAAGAACCTAGATCTTGAAGGTCCCGGTCCCCCTGGGCGCTGCCGTGAAGGTCCCGGTCCCCCTGGGCGCTGCCGTGAAGGTCCCGATCGCCCCTGTCTGGATTTCTGCCTGCTTGGTTCCTGTCCGGCCCGCCTCTCATGGGATGTCTGCCAATTTTACCCATCCAGATCATATGTCTGGTCCCATGCTACCTTTCTGGATTTTTTCTCATATGCTGATTGAAGCATCTCCAGTGGAGTTGTTATTTAAAACGTTCGGTGCCCGCTTTTTTTGAGGGGGGGTAATGTCAGGGTTGGAGTTCCTCCTTAAGCTTCAGAGTATGCCGCTGGTTAATGCTGCTTCTGGCTGGCTCTTTCTCTGGAACTTCCCCTGCAATATGCTGATCCACCAGGAAATGGCTCTATCCTGCAGGGGTGCTGGCAATCAGCCAGCACCTGTGACTCCTCAGCCTATATAAGCTGATCAGCCCATTCAGGCAGCGGATTAGCATTGTGTTTTGTCATCTTGATCCCAGAATGCTGTACCTAGATCCCAGGTACTCTGAAATCTGAACCCTGCACCCAGGACTCCTGCCTCAGCTCTTGTTTGCTCCCCCTATCTCAGCCGTGTTTCTGCCTTGGAATTTGGACTTTCCTTTGATCCCTATGCATACTTGTTTCCAGACTCCATCTTGTGTATGTACAGCCAGAGCGTGTTGGTTTTACCTGTATGTGTATAGTTCAGCCAGAGCGTGTTAATCTCACCTGTATATATGTATAGTTCCCTTACACATATATGTTCCCCTTTGTAATCTGTACAGCAGTTTGATTGTAGTGTGTTTAATGTGTAGTTACCACAGTTTTTTCACTATTAAACACAGTTTGCCCCATATACATTTCTGCCTCTCAGTCTCAATTTCTGGTCACTTTTTACAATTGGGATTTCTCCGCTGGGAAATCCCTGACAGTACGACCGACCTCCTCCACTCCCACTGTGTGGTGTGTAGCTTAACTACATGCTGGCACTATGGGAGCAGAGGAGGCCGGCTGCGCTGTCAGCTGTGAAAGTCGGCTTCCACCACCCGCTCCCACCGTGCAATGTGTTTTCCAGAGGTGAGCGATTCTTATGAAGAAATTCGGCAAATCACCGAAATCAAATTTTTAGAAAGTTCGCTCATCTCTAATTGCCACTGTTGTCTGTGGCAAAGTTGTCATTACTACACCTATGCAATGACTGATCCTGTGCCATCTTACATACAGGGACAGCAAAAACAGTTTTCCAGGATTTGAAAACCAAATCCATTTCTAACTTTACACCCTAGCTTTAACAGCCGCCACCCTTGCTTAGTCACAGTAACTGGCAATGCCCACACCAATCAGTGAAATACATGTGTTTGCTGAAGCCTGTTAACTAATTAGTTAGTTACCAATTTCTAGCACTCACTGGTAGTAATGCCAAATACACATAGTCAGGTCACTCCAATAGCCTTAGATAATTTTTCTGTGCTCCTTTTCTCCTAAAGTCTATTGTGACTTCACTTAAAAAAAAACAATATTAGCATGCTAGTTAGCAAGAGGAGGGATAACTTATATTCCGCTGGGAAATCCCTGACAGTACGACCGACCTCCTCCGCTCCCACTGTGTGGTGTGTAGCTTAACTACATGCTGGCACTATGGGAGCAGAGGAGGCCGGCTGCGCTGTCAGCTGTGAAAGTCGGCTTCCACCACCCGCTCCCACCGTGCAGTGTGTTTTCCAGAGGTGAGCGATTCTTATGAAGAAATTCGGCAAATCACCGAAATCAAATTTTTAGAAAGTTCGCTCATCTCTAATTGCCACTGTTGTCTGTGGCAAAGTTGTCATTACTACACCTATGCAATGACTAGAGATGAGCGAACTTTTGAAAAATTCGATTCGACTGATTCGCCGAATTTTCCGACAAAAATCGTTTCGACCCGAATAAATTCGCGACGAATCGCTATTAAAAACGGCTATTTCTGAGCCTCCTACAGCCTCAATAGGGTTGTAAACCATTCAGCCTTGCTGTAACACGCACAGGATGCGTGCTGGGTTTGTTAAATAATACTTTGAAGAAATATCACATGCAGATCAGAGGCATCGCTAATAGAATCGCAGAGCGGCACAATTGCAGAGAGTTGAAGTGGCATCACTATGAGGGGCAGAAGGAGCCCAAATATACACTGGAGTTGGCCTCAGGAGCCCAAAAATTGGATGAATCACACCCTGGAGTTGGCAGAAGTTGGCAGCAGCAGCAGGAGCCCAAATATACACTGGAGTTGGCTTCAGGAGCCCAAAAATTGGATGAATCACACCCTGGAGTTGGCAGAAGTTGGCAGCAGCAGGAGCAGGAGCCCAAATATACACTGGAGTTGGCCTCAGGAGCCCAAAAATTGGATGAATCACACCCTGGAGTTGGCAGAAGTTGGCAGCAGCAGCAGCAGGAGCCCAAATATACACTGGAGTTGGCCTCAGGAGCCCAAAAATTGGATGAATCACACCCTGGAGTTGGCAGGAGTTGACAGTAGTAGCAGCAGGAGCCCAAATATACACTGGAGTTGGCCTCAGGAGCCCAAAAATTGGATGAATCACACCCTGGAGTTGGCAGAAGTTGGCAGCAGCAGCAGCAGGAGCCCAAATATACACTGGAGTTGGCCTCAGGAGCCCAAAAATTGGATGAATCACACCCTGGAGTTGGCAGAAGTTGGCAGCAGCAGCAGCAGGAGCCCAAATATACACTGGAGTTGGCTTCAGGAGCCCAAAAATTGGATGAATCACACCCTGGAGTTGGCAGAAGTTGGCAGCAGCAGCAGCAGCAGCAGGAGCCCAAATATACACTGGAGTTGGCTTCAGGAGCCCAAAAATTGGATGAATCACACCCTGGAGTTGGCAGAAGTTGGCAGCAGCAGCAGCAGGAGCCCAAATATACACTGGAGTTGGCCTCAGGAGCCCAAAAATTGGATGAATCACACCCTGGAGTTGGCAGAAGTTGACAGTAGCAGCAGCAGGAGCCCAAATATACACTGGAGTTGGCCTCAGGAGCCCAAAAATTGGATGAATCACACCCTGGAGTTGGCAGAAGTTGGCAGCAGCAGCAGCAGGAGCCCAAATATACACTGGAGTTGGCTTCAGGAGCCCAAAAATTGGATGAATCACACCCTGGAGTTGGCAGAAGTTGGCAGCAGCAGCAGCAGCAGGAGCCCAAATATACACTGGAGTTGGCTTCAGGAGCCCAAAAATTGGATGAATCACACCCTGGAGTTGGCAGAAGTTGGCAGCAGCAGGAGCAGGAGCCCAAATATACACTGGAGTTGGCCTCAGGAGCCCAAAAATTGGATGAATCACACCCTGGAGTTGGCAGAAGTTGGCAGCAGCAGCAGCAGGAGCCCAAATATACACTGGAGTTGGCCTCAGGAGCCCAAAAATTGGATGAATCACACCCTGGAGTTGGCAGGAGTTGACAGTAGTAGCAGCAGGAGCCCAAATATACACTGGAGTTGGCTTCAGGAGCCCAAAAATTGGATGAATCACACCCTGGAGTTGGCAGAAGTTGGCAGCAGCAGGAGCAGGAGCCCAAATATACACTGGAGTTGGCCTCAGGAGCCCAAAAATTGGATGAATCACACCCTGGAGTTGGCAGAAGTTGGCAGCAGCAGCAGCAGGAGCCCAAATATACACTGGAGTTGGCCTCAGGAGCCCAAAAATTGGATGAATCACACCCTGGAGTTGGCAGGAGTTGACAGTAGTAGCAGCAGGAGCCCAAATATACACTGGAGTTGGCTTCAGGAGCCCAAAAATTGGATGAATCACACCCTGGAGTTGGCAGAAGTTGGCAGCAGCAGCAGCAGGAGCCCAAATATACACTGGAGTTGGCCTCAGGAGCCCAAAAATTGGATGAATCACACCCTGGAGTTGGCAGAAGTTGGCAGCAGCAGCAGCAGGAGCCCAAATATACACTGGAGTTGGCTTCAGGAGCCCAAAAATTGGATGAATCACACCCTGGAGTTGGCAGAAGTTGGCAGCGGCAGCAGCAGCAGGAGCCCAAATATACACTGGAGTTGGCTTCAGGAGCCCAAAAATTGGATGAATCACACCCTGGAGTTGGCAGAAGTTGGCAGCAGCAGGAGCAGGAGCCCAAATATACACTGGAGTTGGCCTCAGGAGCCCAAAAATTGGATGAATCACACCCTGGAGTTGGCAGAAGTTGGCAGCAGCAGCAGCAGGAGCCCAAATATACACTGGAGTTGGCCTCAGGAGCCCAAAAATTGGATGAATCACACCCTGGAGTTGGCAGGAGTTGACAGTAGTAGCAGCAGGAGCCCAAATATACACTGGAGTTGGCTTCAGGAGCCCAAAAATTGGATGAATCACACCCTGGAGTTGGCAGAAGTTGGCAGCAGCAGCAGCAGGAGCCCAAATATACACTGGAGTTGGCCTCAGGAGCCCAAAAATTGGATGAATCACACCCTGGAGTTGGCAGGAGTTGACAGTAGCAGCAGCAGGAGCCCAAATATACACTGGAGTTGGCCTCAGGAGCCCAAAAATTGGATGAATCACACCCTGGAGTTGGCAGGAGTTGACAGTAGCAGGAGCAGGAGCCCAAATATACACTGGAGTTGGCCTCAGGAGCCCAAAAATTGGATGAATCACACCCTGGAGTTGGCAGAAGTTGGCAGCAGCAGCAGCAGGAGCCCAAATATACACTGGAGTTGGCCTCAGGAGCCCAAAAATTGGATGAATCACACCCTGGAGTTGGCAGGAGTTGACAGTAGTAGCAGCAGGAGCCCAAATATACACTGGAGTTGGCTTCAGGAGCCCAAAAATTGGATGAATCACACCCTGGAGTTGGCAGAAGTTGGCAGCAGCAGCAGCAGGAGCCCAAATATACACTGGAGTTGGCCTCAGGAGCCCAAAAATTGGATGAATCACACCCTGGAGTTGGCAGAAGTTGGCAGCAGCAGCAGCAGGAGCCCAAATATACACTGGAGTTGGCTTCAGGAGCCCAAAAATTGGATGAATCACACCCTGGAGTTGGCAGAAGTTGGCAGCAGCAGCAGCAGCAGGAGCCCAAATATACACTGGAGTTGGCTTCAGGAGCCCAAAAATTGGATGAATCACACCCTGGAGTTGGCAGAAGTTGGCAGCAGCAGGAGCAGGAGCCCAAATATACACTGGAGTTGGCCTCAGGAGCCCAAAAATTGGATGAATCACACCCTGGAGTTGGCAGAAGTTGGCAGCAGCAGCAGCAGGAGCCCAAATATACACTGGAGTTGGCCTCAGGAGCCCAAAAATTGGATGAATCACACCCTGGAGTTGGCAGGAGTTGACAGTAGTAGCAGCAGGAGCCCAAATATACACTGGAGTTGGCTTCAGGAGCCCAAAAATTGGATGAATCACACCCTGGAGTTGGCAGAAGTTGGCAGCAGCAGCAGCAGGAGCCCAAATATACACTGGAGTTGGCTTCAGGAGCCCAAAAATTGGATGAATCACACCCTGGAGTTGGCAGAAGTTGGCAGCAGCAGCAGCAGCAGGAGCCCAAATATACACTGGAGTTGGCTTCAGGAGCCCAAAAATTGGATGAATCACACCCTGGAGTTGGCAGAAGTTGGCAGCAGCAGGAGCAGGAGCCCAAATATACACTGGAGTTGGCTTCAGGAGCCCAAAAATTGGATGAATCACACCCTGGAGTTGGCAGGAGTTGACAGTAGCAGCAGCAGGAGCCCAAATATACACTGGAGTTGGCCTCAGGAGCCCAAAAATTGGATGAATCACACCCTGGAGTTGGCAGGAGTTGACAGTAGCAGCAGCAGGAGCCCAAATATACACTGGAGTTGGCTTCAGGAGCCCAAAAATTGGATGAATCACACCCTGGAGTTGGCAGAAGTTGGCAGTAGCAGCAGCAGGAGCCCAAAAAATGGCCTAAAGACATAAATATGTTTTGCACCATTTGTAAAGTGTAAAACGTGGCACCATGCTGAATCTAGTCGCATGCATCAGGCATTGGTGGGTGGAAATCCTGGCTGATCCATCCCTGATTCATTTTGACAAAGGTGAGTCTCTCCACATTTTTAGTTGACAGACGAGTTCTCCTCGCCGTAACTATGGCCCCCGCCGCACTAAACACCCGCTCAGATGGCACGCTACTTGCCGGGCAGGACAGCTTTTCCAGGGCAAACTCTGCTAGTTGCGGCCACAAATCAAGTTTGGCTGCCCAGAAGTCCAGCGGATCCTCAAGGTGTGTTGGCATGGTCATGTCAAAGTATGACATGACCTGCTGGTTCAGGTCCTGCTCCAGGTCTTCCTGCTGCTCATGAGTAGCCTCACTATGCGGGTGTAGAAAGCTACTCATTAGCGACTGAAGACTGAGGCTGCTGCTGCTGATGGAGCTTCTGCTGCTGCTGCTGCCAACCCCCCCAGCGGCCATGGCAGTGGAAGGTGAGCGCAGAGGTCCCCTCGAGTCAGACCTGCGAGAGTATGGACCATGGCGCAGATAGGCATCGGCCAACTGCCTACGTAGAATGTCTTTGTAGTAGTTGAGTTTGTCCTCCCTCTCGGTGGGTTTAAAAAATGCCCCCATTTTGTGCCGGAAGCGAGGGTCCAATAAGGTGGACAGCCAGAAGTCATCCCGCCGACAGATGGAAACAATTCTGGGGTCACTACGCAAGCATGTGAGCATGCTTCGTGCCATTTGCGCAAGTGACTCGGATGGACTACCTGTCTCCATCTCCACTGCATACTGCCACGGTGTGCCCGGGTCCTCTGTCTCTCCTTCCTCAAAAACCTCTAGCTCCTCTGGCTGCTCCTGCTCCTCCTCTCCTGTCCGCTGACTAGATAAACCAGCCATTTCGCCAAGCCTAAACTGTGTTTCGCTGGGCAACTCCTCCTCCTCCTCTTCCTCCTCCTCCTCCTCCAGTTCAGCTCCAACGGGGTTCATGTGGCCGTAAGATGTAAACGCCATGTCTCCAGTGCCCTGACCAGCCATGGTTTCCAACATGTGCTGTAGTACATGAAGCAGTGGAATCACGTCGTTCATCCCGTAATCCTGCCGACTGACAAATAAAGTGGCTTCCTCAAAGGGCCTGAGCAAACGGCAGGTGTCACGTATGAGCTGCCACTGGTTGACATTGAAGTTACACAGGGGAGTCCCCCTATCTGCTTGGATCATCAGGAAATCCGTGATGGCTTTTCTCTGTTCATATAATCGGTCCAACATGTGAAGGGTGGAATTCCAACGGGTGGAAACATCGCAAATCAGACTATGTTGGGGGATACCATTCTGACGCTGTAGCTCAAGAAGGGTGTGTTTGGCGGTGTAGGAGTGGCTGAAGTGCATGCAAAGTTTCCGTGAAGTTGTTAGGATGTCCTGCAGATGGGGGGAACACTTCAGAAACCGCTTGACAACCAGATTGAAGACGTGAGCCATGCAGGGGGCATGGGTCAGGCTTCCTTGGCGCAGCGCAGACAAAATGTTCTTCCCATTGTCGGTAACCATGATTCCCATTTTAAGTTTTCTCGGAGTAAGCCATGTTTGGATTTCCTGATGAATACATTTAAGCAGTTCCTCCCCTGTGTGACTCCGTTCGCCAAGACAAACCATGTGAAGCACTGCGTGACACCTCCGTGCCCTGCACACATGGTAGACTGGAGGGGCACTGAGACTTGAGCCTACAGTGGAGGGTGAGGAGATGGCGGAGGATGAGGAGGCCGAGTCGCACGGTGTCACAGGCCCAATGGGCAGAGAGCGCGGAGGCCGAAGCGGCGTGACCTGTCCAAGTTGCTGCTGCAAAGGGACCACATTCACCCAGTGGGCCGTAAACGACATGTACTGCCCCTGACCGTAGTTACAGCTCCAGATGTCGGCGCTGCCATGTATTTTGCTACACACCGACAGGCTCAAGGACTGGCCCACCTTCTGTTCAACAAAAGTGTGCAGCGCTGGTACTGCCTTCTTGGCAAAGAAATGACGGCTTGGGACTCTCCACCTCGGCTCGGCACAAGCCATCAGTTCTCTGAAAGGTGCAGATTCCACCACCTGAAAAGGGAGCGACTGCAGCACCAGCAACTTGGACAGGAGCACATTCAGCTTCTGCGCCGTAGGATGAGTGGGCGCATACTGCTGTCTCTTGGACATGGCTTCGCTGATGGATTGCTGGCGGGATGCATGACTTGGAGGAGGAGGAGGAGGAGCAGGAGCGACAGAGGATGGGTGTGACGCACAGCTGCCTTCGGCTGAGGTGCTGGAGCCTTGGCTGGCAGAAATTGGGAGCTCACTTGGTGAGGAAGCAGACTGGACCACCCCTTGGGAGCCTCGGTTCTCCCAGGTCGTTTTATGGTGACGCATCATATGTTGACGCAGGGCCGTGGTGCCAACATTTGGACCCTGGCCACGCTTCACCTTTTGCCTACATATCTTGCATGTGGCCATGTTACCCTCCTGCGGATGCCTCAGGAAAAACTGCCACACTGCCGAGTAGCTACTTTTCCCACCCCCTGGCCTCACTGATTCACTGCTGCTGTTGCCAACTCCAGGAACCCCTGCTCCACTACCTCCCGATAAGGTAGACTGCCGCACAGCAGGTGCTCTACCCCGGCCCCGGCCCCGGCCGGCTCCAGCCTTTGGAATTGTGCCCCCATGCTGACTGCTACCACCTTGCTGCCTCAGCTGCTGACTCCGGGGCAACCTGCGCCCCTCTTCTCCTGATGATGACGATGAAGCCCCTTCATCACCCGGCTCCCAAGTGCGATCGGCTTCATCGTCATCATCATCATCATCACCGGGTTGTGGCTGTACGTCACTGATGTTCGTGGATTCGTCAACAGTGTCTGGCGCAGGAGCTGGAACGCTCGCAGCACCCACGACACTGTCCACATCACTATTTGTCTGCCTAGCTAAAGAAGCCACCTCCATTTCTTGGCTGGGCAGTAGCTGCTGACTGTCCTCCTGTATCTGATCGTCCTCCTCACTAAAGAGTGGAGCTGAACCCAAAGCATAGGATACGTCGCTGGGGGAGGGAACGGCGTAGGACAGAGGCAATGGGAGGACAGGGACTGCTCTCGGGGCATGCCAACTCAGGGTTGTGTCAGAGGAACCTACCGACCCTAGACTGGGGGTCTCAGATGTAAGTTGTGATGATGTTGTTGATGAGCGCGTCAGCCAATCTACCACGGCAGATGCGTTACTGGTGGAGACCCGACCGCTAGCAGATACTGGCAGATTAGGTCTCTCAGCGTGACTCCTGCTGCTACTGGCCCCCAGTCTGATGCGAGCTCTGCCTGCGGAATCTTGGCCTCTGCCACTCCTCTTTTCACTTCCAGGCACTTGTCTGCCCGACATAGTCTAACTGGCGTGGTAGTAGGTGATATTTTAAGAACCCCCAGGCAGCAGTGGGTCTATATAAAACAGAATATAATGCACACCAAAAGTGAGCAGTAACACTCAGCCTCCAACAGGCCTGCTTAGTGTAAATAAGAGAGCTGCTTAGTGTAAATAAAGAGGGGTATGCTATGTTACAGAATGGGATGCCTCAACAGAAGTGCACCTGGCAGGCAGCAGTAAGCCTATGCCCAGCAAAAGTGTCTTATAATATAAATATAATAAGAGCAAATGCTTATATGGTCTTAAACAGAGGCTGCTTTAGTCACAGAATGGGATGCCCTGGGCAGGAATGGACCTGGCAGGGTCCAGTAGGGCTTTGGCCAGCAAAAGTGTCTTTATCAGGCCTGATTTCTATGAGAATAAGTGCAAATGTTTATTATGCTATTAAATAGAGGCTGCTTTAGTCACAGAATGGGATGCCAGTGCCACAAAAACCAGAGAGCATGCACAGCAAAAGTGTCTTTATCAGGCCTGATTTCTATGAGAATAAGTGCAAATGTTTATTATGCTATTAAATAGAGGCTGCTTTAGTCACAGAATGGGATGCCAGTGCCACAAAAACCAGAGAGCATGCACAGCAAAAGTGTCTTTATCAGGCCTGATTTCTATGAGAATAAGTGCAAATGTTTATTATGCTATTAAATAGAGGCTGCTTTAGTCACAGAATGGGATGCCAGTGCCACAAAAACCAGAGAGCATGCACAGCAAAAGTGTCTTTATCAGGCCTGATTTCTATGAGAATAAGTGCAAATGGTTATTATGCTATTAAATAGAGGCTGCTTTAGTCACAGAATGGGATGCCAGTGCCACAAAAACCAGAGAGCATGCACAGCAAAAGTGTCTTTATCAGGCCTGATTTCTATGAGAATAAGTGCAAATGGTTATTATGCTATTAAATAGAGGCTGCTTTAGTCACAGAATGGGATGCCAGTGCCACAAAAACCAGAGAGCATGCACAGCAAAAGTGTCTTTATCAGGCCTGATTTCTATGAGAATAAGTGCAAATGTTTATTATGCTATTAAATAGAGGCTGCTTTAGTCACAGAATGGGATGCCAGTGCCACAAAAACCAGAGAGCATGCACAGCAAAAGTGTCTTTATCAGGCCTGATTTCTATGAGAATAAGTGCAAATGGTTATTATGCTATTAAATAGAGGCTGCTTTAGTCACAGAATGGGATGCCAGTGCCACAAAAACCAGAGAGCATGCACAGCAAAAGTGTCTTTATCAGGCCTGATTTCTATGAGAATAAGTGCAAATGGTTATTATGCTATTAAATAGAGGCTGCTTTAGTCACAGAATGGGATGCCAGTGCCACAAAAACCAGAGAGCATGCACAGCAAAAGTGTCTTTATCAGGCCTGATTTCTATGAGAATAAGTGCAAATGGTTATTATGCTATTAAATAGAGGCTGCTTTAGTCACAGAATGGGATGCCAGTGCCACAAAAACCAGAGAGCATGCACAGCAAAAGTGTCTTTATCAGGCCTGATTTCTATGAGAATAAGTGCAAATGGTTATTATGCTATTAAATAGAGGCTGCTTTAGTCACAGAATGGGATGCCAGTGCCACAAAAACCAGAGAGCATGCACAGCAAAAGTGTCTTTATCAGGCCTGATTTCTATGAGAATAAGTGCAAATGGTTATTATGCTATTAAATAGAGGCTGCTTTAGTCACAGAATGGGATGCCAGTGCCACAAAAACCAGAGAGCATGCACAGCAAAAGTGTCTTTATCAGGCCTGATTTCTATGAGAATAAGTGCAAATGGTTATTATGCTATTAAATAGAGGCTGCTTTAGTCACAGAATGGGATGCCAGTGCCACAAAAACCAGAGAGCATGCACAGCAAAAGTGTCTTTATCAGGCCTGATTTCTATGAGAATAAGTGCAAATGTTTATTATGCTATTAAATAGAGGCTGCTTTAGTCACAGAATGGGATGCCAGTGCCACAAAAACCAGAGAGCATGCACAGCAAAAGTGTCTTTATCAGGCCTGATTTCTATGAGAATAAGTGCAAATGTTTATTATGCTATTAAATAGAGGCTGCTTTAGTCACAGAATGGGATGCCAGTGCCACAAAAACCAGAGAGCATGCACAGCAAAAGTGTCTTTATCAGGCCTGATTTCTATGAGAATAAGTGCAAATGTTTATTATGCTATTAAATAGAGGCTGCTTTAGTCACAGAATGGGATGCCAGTGCCACAAAAACCAGAGAGCATGCACAGCAAAAGTGTCTTTATCAGGCCTGATTTCTATGAGAATAAGTGCAAATGTTTATTATGCTATTAAATAGAGGCTGCTTTAGTCACAGAATGGGATGCCAGTGCCACAAAAACCAGAGAGCATGCACAGCAAAAGTGTCTTTATCAGGCCTGATTTCTATGAGAATAAGTGCAAATGTTTATTATGCTATTAAATAGAGGCTGCTTTAGTCACAGAATGGGATGCCAGTGCCACAAAAACCAGAGAGCATGCACAGCAAAAGTGTCTTTATCAGGCCTGATTTCTATGAGAATAAGTGCAAATGTTTATTATGCTATTAAATAGAGGCTGCTTTAGTCACAGAATGGGATGCCAGTGCCACAAAAACCAGAGAGCATGCACAGCAAAAGTGTCTTTATCAGGCCTGATTTCTATGAGAATAAGTGCAAATGTTTATTATGCTATTAAATAGAGGCTGCTTTAGTCACAGAATGGGATGCCAGTGCCACAAAAACCAGAGAGCATGCACAGCAAAAGTGTCTTTATCAGGCCTGATTTCTATGAGAATAAGTGCAAATGGTTATTATGCTATTAAATAGAGGCTGCTTTAGTCACAGAATGGGATGCCAGTGCCACAAAAACCAGAGAGCATGCACAGCAAAAGTGTCTTTATCAGGCCTGATTTCTATGAGAATAAGTGCAAATGGTTATTATGCTATTAAATAGAGGCTGCTTTAGTCACAGAATGGGATGCCAGTGCCACAAAAACCAGAGAGCATGCACAGCAAAAGTGTCTTTATCAGGCCTGATTTCTATGAGAATAAGTGCAAATGGTTATTATGCTATTAAATAGAGGCTGCTTTAGTCACAGAATGGGATGCCAGTGCCACAAAAACCAGAGAGCATGCACAGCAAAAGTGTCTTTATCAGGCCTGATTTCTATGAGAATAAGTGCAAATGGTTATTATGCTATTAAATAGAGGCTGCTTTAGTCACAGAATGGGATGCCAGTGCCACAAAAACCAGAGAGCATGCACAGCAAAAGTGTCTTTATCAGGCCTGATTTCTATGAGAATAAGTGCAAATGGTTATTATGCTATTAAATAGAGGCTGCTTTAGTCACAGAATGGGATGCCAGTGCCACAAAAACCAGAGAGCATGCACAGCAAAAGTGTCTTTATCAGGCCTGATTTCTATGAGAATAAGTGCAAATGGTTATTATGCTATTAAATAGAGGCTGCTTTAGTCACAGAATGGGATGCCAGTGCCACAAAAACCAGAGAGCATGCACAGCAAAAGTGTCTTTATCAGGCCTGATTTCTATGAGAATAAGTGCAAATGGTTATTATGCTATTAAATAGAGGCTGCTTTAGTCACAGAATGGGATGCCAGTGCCACAAAAACCAGAGAGCATGCACAGCAAAAGTGTCTTTATCAGGCCTGATTTCTATGAGAATAAGTGCAAATGGTTATTATGCTATTAAATAGAGGCTGCTTTAGTCACAGAATGGGATGCCAGTGCCACAAAAACCAGAGAGCATGCACAGCAAAAGTGTCTTTATCAGGCCTGATTTCTATGAGAATAAGTGCAAATGTTTATTATGCTATTAAATAGAGGCTGCTTTAGTCACAGAATGGGATGCCAGTGCCACAAAAACCAGAGAGCATGCACAGCAAAAGTGTCTTTATCAGGCCTGATTTCTATGAGAATAAGTGCAAATGTTTATTATGCTATTAAATAGAGGCTGCTTTAGTCACAGAATGGGATGCCAGTGCCACAAAAACCAGAGAGCATGCACAGCAAAAGTGTCTTTATCAGGCCTGATTTCTATGAGAATAAGTGCAAATGTTTATTATGCTATTAAATAGAGGCTGCTTTAGTCACAGAATGGGATGCCAGTGCCACAAAAACCAGAGAGCATGCACAGCAAAAGTGTCTTTATCAGGCCTGATTTCTATGAGAATAAGTGCAAATGGTTATTATGCTATTAAATAGAGGCTGCTTTAGTCACAGAATGGGATGCCAGTGCCACAAAAACCAGAGAGCATGCACAGCAAAAGTGTCTTTATCAGGCCTGATTTCTATGAGAATAAGTGCAAATGGTTATTATGCTATTAAATAGAGGCTGCTTTAGTCACAGAATGGGATGCCAGTGCCACAAAAACCAGAGAGCATGCACAGCAAAAGTGTCTTTATCAGGCCTGATTTCTATGAGAATAAGTGCAAATGGTTATTATGCTATTAAATAGAGGCTGCTTTAGTCACAGAATGGGATGCCAGTGCCACAAAAACCAGAGAGCATGCACAGCAAAAGTGTCTTTATCAGGCCTGATTTCTATGAGAATAAGTGCAAATGGTTATTATGCTATTAAATAGAGGCTGCTTTAGTCACAGAATGGGATGCCAGTGCCACAAAAACCAGAGAGCATGCACAGCAAAAGTGTCTTTATCAGGCCTGATTTCTATGAGAATAAGTGCAAATGGTTATTATGCTATTAAATAGAGGCTGCTTTAGTCACAGAATGGGATGCCAGTGCCACAAAAACCAGAGAGCATGCACAGCAAAAGTGTCTTTATCAGGCCTGATTTCTATGAGAATAAGTGCAAATGGTTATTATGCTATTAAATAGAGGCTGCTTTAGTCACAGAATGGGATGCCAGTGCCACAAAAACCAGAGAGCATGCACAGCAAAAGTGTCTTTATCAGGCCTGATTTCTATGAGAATAAGTGCAAATGGTTATTATGCTATTAAATAGAGGCTGCTTTAGTCACAGAATGGGATGCCAGTGCCACAAAAACCAGAGAGCATGCACAGCAAAAGTGTCTTTATCAGGCCTGATTTCTATGAGAATAAGTGCAAATGGTTATTATGCTATTAAATAGAGGCTGCTTTAGTCACAGAATGGGATGCCAGTGCCACAAAAACCAGAGAGCATGCACAGCAAAAGTGTCTTTATCAGGCCTGATTTCTATGAGAATAAGTGCAAATGGTTATTATGCTATTAAATAGAGGCTGCTTTAGTCACAGAATGGGATGCCAGTGCCACAAAAACCAGAGAGCATGCACAGCAAAAGTGTCTTTATCAGGCCTGATTTCTATGAGAATAAGTGCAAATGGTTATTATGCTATTAAATAGAGGCTGCTTTAGTCACAGAATGGGATGCCAGTGCCACAAAAACCAGAGAGCATGCACAGCAAAAGTGTCTTTATCAGGCCTGATTTCTATGAGAATAAGTGCAAATGGTTATTATGCTATTAAATAGAGGCTGCTTTAGTCACAGAATGGGATGCCAGTGCCACAAAAACCAGAGAGCATGCACAGCAAAAGTGTCTTTATCAGGCCTGATTTCTATGAGAATAAGTGCAAATGGTTATTATGCTATTAAATAGAGGCTGCTTTAGTCACAGAATGGGATGCCAGTGCCACAAAAACCAGAGAGCATGCACAGCAAAAGTGTCTTTATCAGGCCTGATTTCTATGAGAATAAGTGCAAATGTTTATTATGCTATTAAATAGAGGCTGCTTTAGTCACAGAATGGGATGCCAGTGCCACAAAAACCAGAGAGCATGCACAGCAAAAGTGTCTTTATCAGGCCTGATTTCTATGAGAATAAGTGCAAATGTTTATTATGCTATTAAATAGAGGCTGCTTTAGTCACAGAATGGGATGCCAGTGCCACAAAAACCAGAGAGCATGCACAGCAAAAGTGTCTTTATCAGGCCTGATTTCTATGAGAATAAGTGCAAATGTTTATTATGCTATTAAATAGAGGCTGCTTTAGTCACAGAATGGGATGCCAGTGCCACAAAAACCAGAGAGCATGCACAGCAAAAGTGTCTTTATCAGGCCTGATTTCTATGAGAATAAGTGCAAATGTTTATTATGCTATTAAATAGAGGCTGCTTTAGTCACAGAATGGGATGCCAGTGCCACAAAAACCAGAGAGCATGCACAGCAAAAGTGTCTTTATCAGGCCTGATTTCTATGAGAATAAGTGCAAATGGTTATTATGCTATTAAATAGAGGCTGCTTTAGTCA